>CM035411.1:170282483-170609983 GCA_020310875.1 Ceratopteris richardii | reverse complement strand
ATGGACATATGAACTTGGTATATTTCATTGTTTAAAATTTGTATCACTAGGGAAATCGTGCCATTTAAACAGCCTTTTGAAGTATGCAAAACTATCCTAATCTAATGATGAAGTGTTCATGCAAACTAATAAACCAAATCCTAAATACATGGTACAACTATCCATCCAGAGAAGAAAAACCTAGAGATGGATAGTTGTACCATGTATTTAGGATTTGGTTTATTATTTTGCATAAACAATTTATTGTGTCATAGAAAAGTGATTCATTTGGTAAAAGAGATTGAGTGGCTTAAAGAATTTGGGAATGAGGGATTGCCAAGTGATAATAGCAAAGGAGGCTTTGGAAAATGCCAATGATTGGGGTAGCCAGGTGGAGGTGGAGATGATATGAGGGATCAGAATGATGCTTGTTGGAGGTGGATAGGTTAGTAGAGAAAGTACTAGTACCACAAATCATGATAAACAAGCTGAAGGTGTGATTGGATGAATGGAGTCCACTCTCAATGAAGAAGATTGGTCAACCTCCTGGATTTGTAGATGAATCACACCCTGAGCATGTATGCAAACTCAGAAAAGGTCTCTATGGACTCAAGCAAGCTCCTAGAGCTTGGAATCATAGGCTTGTTTCATTCTTGCAGGACAGGATTTAAATTGAGCAAGGTTGATTCTTAACTTTTCATTAAGAAGAATAAATATGAAGTTATACACTTGTGTGTATGTATATGACATCATTCTTATAGGTGATGATGTAGATGGAATAAAAAAGATCAAGACCCAAATGAAGGAAGAATTCAAGATAAGTGACCTTGGATTGCTCACTTATTTTCTTGGCTTGGAAGTTGTCTACACAGTCCAAGGAATGTTCCTTACCCAAAGGATATACTTGCAAACTTCAAAATGCAAGACACTAAGGTTGCAGGTACTCCCAAAGCCTAGTGAAGGAGAACCAATTGAAGATATTACAAACTACCAAAGCCTAGTTGGAAGCTTGAACTATGCTGCCCTAGCTAGGGTGGACATTTGCTATGGAGTAAGTGTGCTTAGCCAATTCATGCACACTCTCAGGAAACCTCACATGGATGCAACCAAAAGGATATTGAAATACTTGAAGGGAACACTTAATGAAGGTCTATATTACCCTTACACATCTGATTTAAATGTAAAGTTATTCACTGATGCATATTGGGCAAGTTCAAAACATGATAGGAGAAGTACATCTGGATATCTATCTTTTACAGGTACAAAGCTTATTTCTTGGTCCTCAAAGAAGCAACATACTATAGATCTTTCTTCAACAGAAGTTGAATATAGAAGTTTGGCAAATGCAGCACAAGAAGTAATGTGGATCAAGACCCTATACATAGATTTGGGTTTGGATTTTGGCACTCCATTTATATTTGGAGATAACATGATTTCACTTCATTTAGCTGCTAATCCTATCTTTCATGCTAGGACTAAGCATATAGAAGTAGTTTATCATTTTGTTAGGGAAAATATTTCCATCAAGGAGATACAATTGTCCTATGTATCTACACATATGCAATGTGCAGACATGATGACCAAATCATTGGATGGAAGCAAGCTCAATAGATTTAAATCCATGATTGGATTACAGGAAATACCTAAAGATTGAAGACTCAAGCATATTAGGCTTGAGGGGGAGCTATTGATATAATTGGCAAGCCTTGATGCTTGACCAAATATCAAGGTTTATCTCATAGAGTTTTGATTGATTACTCATAAGGCACATAGGAACACCTCTTGTAAAAGCAATGAGATTTAACACTTGAGATAAAAGTAAAAAATGATGATTGAAGGAATATCGTGGCATTACAAGATGCAAGTCATACCCACCTAGTAGTTGGAATCAAATCAATTACTATCCTAAAAGGTAGGATCACTTTTAGGTAGCAAATTGAAAATTCAAAAGACACATCATAACTATAAAAGTAGATCACGAAGAAAAACATAGAGAAGAAAGACTCATTGAGCTTCAACTTGGTGGCTACACTAAGCCCACACATGCATGAGTAAGCCTACATCATCTCCCTTGTATCATACTTTCATAATTATACACATTTGATTCAGTTAGTGCAAGTCATTTCATGTGTACTACTATTTGCTGCTTAGTCTTCATTTCAATGATTTTGCTAAGTCGATTTCTCTACGTATACTCACCCATTTTATGTGATTCAACTTGGTATATGTAGCTTGGACTATCTACTTGTCAATATCAATTTTCATATCATTTGGTTCATTAGATTGTGAGATACATTTTCTGCAAGTTTCCTATGTCTATTCACTATCAACTTCCTAAAAAGTTGAGATTACACTCCCAACTTCTTAATATCATTTTTCATTACAAAATCATCCTAACTTAGTGATATAACTTCTAATAGCAAGCTAAGGTCTTCATTTAGCTATGTCTAAAAGCTCTCGGGTCAATTCTAATCAGTAAGTGAACACTGAGTGAATTTTTGAGAAGAACCTAGTCAATAAATAGCAAGTTTTGAGAACCCTTCAACTCTCAAAGTTATAGCTTTGGTGACTCCCCCCAAGGAGTCATCGATTGAGAAATGGTTGTTCCTCCTAGGTAAAAGAATCGCCAACTGTAAGAAATGCCTCCCTTCGTGCATCATAAAGTGCTCCTCCTTATCAACAACAAGCTTAAACCCAAGTGAGACCGGCATGAGGGTGATGAGAGGGTGATTAACCTTCTTTGTAATACTATCTTTGTAAGATCTACCTCCACTCTATGGGACTTGGGGGGTCCCATGGGCATTAGTCCCCTTCACTTGTACTTTTTGTTTCCTTTTATTTAATATAAGTCTAGGAGAGTAGGCTAAGGTTGAACTTCCTTTATTAAAAAAAAAACTCTCAAAGTTATCTGTTTTGATATAACTATTTGAGAGTGATGCTCCAAGGTACATAGTGGTTACAAATGCACATTTGGGAAGCTAAAGGTGTCCACTAAGGTACTCCGAAGCTACATTGGAAGGTGTAGAGCATGATTTGTGCAGCACCACCTCACTTTGGAGTGTGTCCAACCATGTCCTCACATAATAGTCATGTATCAAAGCACATGACTCTTGCCCTTAAATTGTTGCAAACAATATCATGTACTAAACCATTTTTTTTGGTTTCTTGTGCTAATAGTCAGACTATAATAGTGAAAGCCATAAGAACTATAGCTCTTACTACTAAAAGCAAAAACAAGTTCCATTATGTTGAAGCTTTGTATATGCCTTGTTTTTTTTAGAACTTGTTGTTTGTATCTTCATTAATGAAAAATAAAATGAGTGAATGCATTGTGTATAATAAAAATAGAGAAGTGATGTTTTTTAACATATTTAAAAATAATCTATTTGTATTGAATATGCATCATACTAATAAAACTTGCATAATATCTAGAAGCTCTTAAGAAAAATATTTTTGTAGACGTGTCATGAATGTACATATTTTATTCCTGATTTGTCTTTTGCATTTCATGTGAATCTCACTCATGTGGATCTTGCAATTCATCTTATTGAATCGAGTTCTTACACATCTAATAATACCCTTGTTTCACATGATTCGCTTGTACTTGTTTCTTCTCTTTGTACCCTAATTGCACAAAATCTTAGTATTCTATCCAAATGTCTTTAAGAAATGTAAAGAAAGAGTGTATATCTTGTTTTTGATGTAGCTACTGATCATATTTTCTTGAGTTTCTTGTTGAGAAAAATAGTTACACTTGAAGGTTTTCAAGATACAAAAGAAATTCAATCAATGATTTCTTTTATAGAAGGTCAATCACATTCTTTTATCGATTTCATCCTATGTGGAAGATATGATGATTTCCTCTTGACAAGATAGTGAAGAAATCCTATTTCTACATTGGATCAAAAGCTAGAATCTTTTGAAGACAAAGATGAAAAAGTTATAGATTGTGAATTTCATTTGGATTTGAAATGTATATACATCAAGTTAAGAAGATATATTCATATGCAACAATTCCAAAATATATGAAGCACATGTTTTATACTTTGGATTCATCTTTGGAGTTTGATTTGCAGAAGAAGACTCATACTTCAACACACATTGAAGCATCTACATGTGGATAGATTTATTCCATACCCCAACTTCGTAAGAAAGAGAAGACAAAAAAAATCCCAAATTAGAATTTAGGAAAGGAATTGTTAGAATTTTGGGATTAGGACTTATAAAATTCTAATTTGTATCATTTTAGGAAATTTGATAACCAATCATTATATATATTCATGAACATTTTTATTAGGTTAGGTCAAACAAAAAAGTCAATACTAGTAAGATCATTTCGCAAAAATGGTCAAAATGGTCAAAAAATGGTACTCAAGGTAATCACGTATCCCTGAAGTACTTCAAGAGAGCATTCCAACCATACATATCACTTTTAATTTCAACCATTGTAAATCGATTGAAAACAAAACCCTAATTTGCATGATTTATAAGTTAAAAAACATGTGGAAAGCAAATTTTAATATTGTCGCATGTCAAAATTTGGTGCGTCATATATCAATTGAAATTAAGGGTTAGGATTGAGTCCCAAAAAAGCTAATGGATAATATAATCAAGGAATTTTGATAAAAATAGGAATAACAAAAATGCCATTTTAGAAATATGATTTACGAATAGACTTTTTCATGGTCAGAAAAGCATAGATGTTGTAATATATAAAAATGTGTGCTCATGATGCTTTTCTACACTCTATCTTCTACACACATATGATGTGTGTGCTACTAATGTGGGCTGAGAGGGTTTGTCTTATTGCTATGGAGTTGCTTGTTAGATGTACTCAACACTCCGCCCTCAAGTGACCACAAATGTTCCATGGTGCTCTACGTTGTAAGGCCCCCATTATGAGGATAAGCCATTGTGAGAGCTCGGACATTTGTGGAACCCTTACTTCCAAGTTAGATGAGTTCTATATGTGACCGTTAATGGTAATAGATGATCTTTGTGATCCTAGCCATTCAAGGCAAAAATAAAGACCTTATGGTGCTGAAGTGGTTTATCGATAGAACCTTAATGGGGGGAGTGCAGAGGGGGACTTGCTCCCTTCTGCACGGTCTCAGGGGCCTATCCCCCCCAGCCCGCAAGGCCGAGATGATAGGACTTTTGGTTTTGGAGATATTGTGAGATTATATATTTTATCGACTATTTCGTATCTCTTGACTACATTTATCTATATAGACTCCCCTTGTAAAAGCTATATAAGCATGGCCCATGTTGAGCTCTATATAGCATTTCACACTAGTAAGCCATTCATCTAGAGTCTGTCTAGATCACCATCTAAGCTCCACATTGGGAGCGCATGGGTTGACAACACCATTTTTATAATTGCATTACTCTTGGCAATCTATGAATTTGAGTTCTCTATCTCTTAGTTTCTTTCTATCTTTGTCTGCAATTTCTCTCAACTTTGTCTATTGCTCTATTCCATTGTGTTATTATTTTTTCTTACATGGTATCAAAGCTCAAGAGGCTCTGAGTGGTGCAGAAGCAAAAAGGCTGAGGTTTCAATGTCAAAAGAGAGAAGATGTGAAGAAGTGCATCATCATCTACAATTGGGAATCAAGGTGGTTCGTCAACAGGAGTAGGTGGAGCATAGATAGGAGCAGCAATGATGTTAGACATCCCACTTTTGTGGATATGGCCACCAACCTTCATGGAAGGTAAACTTGATGGTAAATTCTAAACCCTATGGAAGTTTAAAACAACTTATATCATTGATTGATATGAGCTTTTGGAGACTGTTCTTGGGACTAATCATGAGCCCCAAAAACACTCAATCCAAATAATCTTGGTCGAATGATTCCTCTTGATGTTGATATTCTACGTGTTTGGAAACATAGAAATGCAAATGCACTCTGTGCTCTAGTTACAAGTACTACTAATAGTGTTTTGACTCTCATTCAATATACTACCAAGGCATGGGAAGCATGGAACATATTGAGAAATCAATATGAAACTCGTGATCCAACACGGATTCAAAACTTGTAGATTCAGCTAGCAATAGAAAGGTTTGTTGATGGGGAGACTGCAGAGGTGTTTATCACTTGCATAAAGAATCGGCGAGATCAAATGGCAAGAGAAGGTTTACAAAAGTCAAGTGAGGAGATAGCTTGGCATTGTCTTTAAATTTGTGCACTAAAGTTTGATGGTTTGGTAATTTCTCTTAATACTCAAATCACATCTCAACCACTAACTTTTTAAGAATTCAATGCCTTACTCATGGAGGATGAACTGCGGCTCAAGGCAAGGAGTGGTGGCAACAAAGGAGATGCTGCATTCATAGAAAATGCCAAAGGAGGCAAAGCAGAATCTTCAAAAGATGGAGAAAAAAAGAAGAATGACAAACAGAAGTTCAAGGGAGAGTGTTTCCACTACAAGAAGAAAGGCCATAGAATCCAAGACTTTTGTATCAAGAAAGAAAAAGAGAAGAATTACTATTCAAAAGGTGGCAAGGGCAAGGAGTCTGCCAACACTGCAGAAAACAAAGCTTGAGTTATTTGTTATGATAGAGGAGGTATGCTTCTCCGCTGAAGATTTAGGAATACATGACTCATGGGTATTGGACAGTGGTGCCTCTCGTCTCATGACGAGTAGAAAAGACCTTTATAGTTCCTTACAACCTCTAAAGGAACCCATCACAATAAAGATAGGAAACAATGCAAGATATTCATGTAGAAGGTGAAGGTACAATTTCTTTCATTAACTCTAATGGGGATGCCATAAAGCTTTCAAATGTGTTGTATGTTCCAAAACTCAAATGAAATCTACTTTCAATAGCTTCTATAATTTATCAAGGTCATCAAGTATCTTTCAATAAGAGAAGAGCTAAGATTATGGATTGTAACAACAATGTTGTTGGGACTGGCATAAGGAGGAAAAACCTATATGAGTTATTTGCCCTTATGACCATTACAAGTGCGGGCACAAGTAAGCTATGGCATGAGAGATTCGACCACATCGGATACCCTATACTGAAGGAGATGCATCATAGGGGTATGGTTGCATACCTACCATCGATTGTAGAAATGAAGGAACCATGTGAAGCTTGCATGATGGGCAAGCAATAGAGGAAGGCATTCCACAAGAAAGCATGAATAGAGCAAGCTATCCTCTGGTGCATGCTGATTCATGCAGAAAAGTGCCTACATAAGCCTTGTATGGATCCTCCTAGTTTATGTTACTTGTCGATGAATATAGTAGGAAGATGTGGGCGTACTTCCTTCATGATAAGGCCCAAGCTTTTGGTAAGCTTAAAGAATGGCTTCAACTTGTTGAAACTGAAATAGGGAAGAAGATGAAAAAATTCAGGACAGAAAACAGTGGTGAGTTCACATCAACAGATTTTGAAGATTTCTGCAAGAGTAAAGGAATCAAGCATCAACTCATAGTGGCACATAGCCCTAAATAAAATGGTGTTTGAGAACGTCGAAATCAAACCATCATGGAGATGGCAAGGTGCATGTTGAAGGGAAAGAGTTTGCATAATCAATTTTGGGTAGATGCTATCAACAATGCTATCTACATCTTGAATCGAAGCTACACCAAGGCACTTGATGGAAAGACTCCACAAGAGGCCTACACTAGTAAAAAGCCATCCCATCTATTTCTGATTTCAAAGTATTTGGAAGTGAATGCTATGTATATGTTCCAGGTAGGGAGAGAAACAAGCTTCAACCAAAAAGCATCAAATGTATCTTCTTAGTGTATATCAAAGATAAGAAGGATTATAAGCTTTATGACCCTGAGGCTAAGAAGATCATGGAGAGTCGTGACGTGGTGTTAAAGGAGGAACAACCACATGCAATGGAGGAGGAAAAGAGAGCTTCCACTTTATCATCAGGTGAATGGGCAATCCACCATGAACTTGTCCCAAGAGCTATACCTTCTACACAAGAGAAGGAAGCATCATCTTCAAATGATGAGTCTGAAAGTCACCAATGTATCGTCACCCAAGCCGAAAAGCCATTGCCACATTGGGTGAGGTAGCTCTATGATTATGCAAACCCCATCCCCCAGTCACTAGAATAGTTTGCAGATGGAATGAGGTGATGACACATAGTAGAGGAATAGAGATTGGAAAGCACCCATATTGTAAACACAACCATGATGGCTGAGCTCATTCAAAAACAAGCAAAGGAACCAACCAATGAGGAAGAGGCACTCCATGATCTGAATTGGAGGGCTTAGGTGCAAACAAAGTACAACAATATCATGAAGAATGGAAGTTGGGAGCTAGTGGATCAACCCCCTAAGCGTAAATTCATTGGCATCAAGTGGCTGTGGAAGCTAAAGTACAAGGCTGATCGTACTCATAAGTTGAAGGCATTGACCTTTATGAATCATTTGCCCCAATTACAAGGATGACTACTATCAAAGTAGTACTAGGTGTGGCTGCACATAAGCGATGTCTAGTCTATCATATGGATGTCAAATCAGTGTTCCTGAATGGAGACCTCAAGGAGGAGGTATATTTGTCTTAGCCACTAGGGTTTGTGGCTCCCCATTTAGAGAACAAAACATCTAAGTTGAAGAATGATGGAGATGATTAATCTCCAAAAGAATAAGTTATCCTTGATGTTAGAGCACCTCTATATCAAGAACAACTCATAAGCACAACCAATTTTGGAAATCTATTTCCAAATTATCAATACTTGAGTTAACTTCGAAGAAACTCATTACACAAAAAAGTCTGCTACATTTAATTCACTCATTGGCTAATCAAATGTGTAAAGTTTTCAATGAAACTTTATAGAAGGTGTCTCCTAAAGCCTTTGCACCTTCTCCAAGTTAAATCTCTTCAAAACAAACAGTAGATCTTGAGATTTCCTCCAAACAATGTACCTATGTCTGAAACTATTCTTCTGTGTAGTCGACTTTGACACCTGCAACTTCTAATGCATGGTTCTCCCAAAATAGACCTCGTTTATTCAAACGCTTTTAGCCACAAGTAGTTTACCTTTCAAATAAAAGAATGAGTGCTTAGTTTCTCAAAAATTTACACTGTGGAGGGAGATCTGATCAAAACATTCACCATCCGGATTGCGCTTGTTCCTATCTTCACTTCTTCACATTTACACATGTAAATGTTCCTACTTAAAATTCTCTCAGCCTAATTACAATTAGACTCTCAAATCTTGACCATAGATGCATTAACTATGGACTTAGACATCTAAAAAAGATTTTATGAAATGATCAAGCATAGAAGGAGAGATGGAGAAACGATCGCGACAAAAATTTCAGAAAATTTCTTCTATTCTCATGGGAAACATCTGATTGATGAATATCATATATTCATCATACATTTTCTTCTTGTACCCGCTGAAGAGTCAGGAATACATGACTCATGGGTATTGAACAGTGGTGCCTCTCGTCTCATGACGAGTAGAAAAGAACTTTATAGTTCCTTACAACCTCTAAAGGAACCCATCACAATAAAGATAGGAAACAATGCAAGATGTCCTGCAGAAGGTGAAGGTACAATTTCTTTCATTAACTCTAATGGGGATGCCATAAAGCTTTCAAATGTTTTGTATGTTCCAAAACTCAAATGAAATCTACTTTCAATAGCTTCTATAATTTATCAAGGTCATCAAGTATCTTTCAATAAAAGAAGAGCTAAGATTATGGATAGTAACAACAATGTTGTTGGGACTGGCATAAGGAGGAAAAACCTATATGAGTTATCTGCCCTTACGACCATTACAAGTGCGGGCACAAGTAAGCTATGGCATGAGAGATTCGACCACATCGGATACCCTATACTGAAGGAGATGCATTGTAGGGGTATGGTTGCATACCTACCATCGATTGTAGAAATGAAGGAACCATGTGAAGCTTGCATGATGGGCAAGCAATAGAGGAAGGAATTCCACAAAGAAAGCATGAATAGAGCAAGCTATCCTCTGGTGCATGCTGACTCATGCAGAAAAGTGCCTACATAAGCCTTGTATGGATCCTCCTAGTTTATGTTACTTGTCGATGAATACCTCTTTCTGATCTGAAGCATAATTGTAGTAGGTATTATTGTAGGATTGACTTTGAAAGCCTCTCTCTGCATTGCTTCCAAAGAAACCTCTACTACCTCTACCTCTGAAATTACCTCTCTGATTTCTACCACCTCTTTCTCTTGAATTAAAGTTTTGATTATATCCTCCACCATTCTGATTATTACGCCAACATTCATGAGCTAAATGATTAGTCTTACCAAAAATCCAACAAGCTTTGACACCATCTTTATTGCTCCTGCCTCTTCCTCTTCCTTTGCCACCTCCTCTACCTCTTAGGAAGTTAGCTTGAATCATAGTGCCTTCATCTTCATTCAACACTTGCTTGCCTTTGTTAATCTTCTTCTTATCTTTTGAATGCATTGCTTGACCTGTACTCTTATCAACATCACCTTTGAGATCTTGCTCAAAGGTTCACATATGTCCTAGCAATTGATTCAAATTAGGAGTGAAATGATATAGTGAGAATTGAGTGGATAGAATGAATGGCTTCCACTTATAATCTCCTCTAAAACATGTGAGAACTTTTCTTACCAATTTGTCCTCTTCAATTTCTTCATCAACTGCTCCTAATGCATCTGCAATATCCTTCATGCTTGCTACATAATCAGAAATAGATTGAGAAGCCTTCTTCTTGAATGTGGTGAACTCTGCCCATAAAGATGCCTTCCTTGACTTTGTAGTGTTTTGGAAATGCTCCTCCAAAGCATTCCATATGTCACTTGCACTTTCGAGTCCTCTAATGTGAGGTAGCAAGTCATTGACTCCCATGTAGATAATGCTCCTTGCTTGAGCATCCTTCTTCATCCATGTCTTCAAATCTAAGAGCTCTTCCCTAGTTGGAACACTAGGATCCCTAAATTCTGGATTTTCTTCTTCACCTATGATATATCCTATCAAATCTTTGCTCATAAGATGAGCTTCCATCCTCATTGACCAAGCAGGATAGTTTTCTCTATCCAATTTCTCTATCTGAAGAGAATCTCCCATCCTTTCTTCACCTATGCAATATATTCGTCATGCTTTATGAATGATGAATGTACCTTTAATTTGAATATATTTCTTTTTGATCCTCTTGATAGCTTTCAAGCCTGCTTCTCTAGATTCACTTCAAACTTTCACCTTCTGAATCTTCAAAGATTGATTTTTGTATATCTACAACAGTCGAGGTCTTCCTTTTCTCCAAATCTAATGATTCCTGCTCTGATACCACTGATGGAGATGATTAATCTCCAAAAGAATAAGTTATCCTTGATGTTAGAGCATCTCTATATCAAGAACAATTCATAAACAAAACCAAGTTTGGAAATCTATTGCCAAATTATCAATACTTGAGTTAAGTTTGAAGAAACTCATTACATAGAAAAGTCTGTTGCACTTAATTCACTCATTGATTGATCAAATGTGTAACGTTTTCAATGAAACTTTATACAAGGTGTCTGCTAAAGTTGATGCACCTTCTCTAAGTTAAATCTCTTCAAAAAAATCAGTAGATCTTGAGATTTCCTCCAAACAATGTACCTATGTTTGAAACTATTCTTCTGTGTAGTCGACTTTGACACCTGTAACTTCTAATGCATGGTTCTCCCAAATTAGGCGCCATTTATTCAAATGATTTTATCCACAAGTATCTTATCTTTCAACTTAAATAATGAGTGCTTTACTTGCTCAGAAATTTACACTGTGGAGGGAGATCTAATCAAAACATTGATCATTGGGACTGCACTTGTTGCTGTCTTCACTTCTTCACATTTACACATGTAAATGTTCCTACTTAAAATTCTCTCAGCCTGATTACAATTAGACTCTCAAATCTTGAACATAGATGCATTAACTATGGAATTAGACATCTACAAAAGGATTTTTGAAAGGATCAAGCATAGAAGGAGAGATGGAGAAAAGATCACGACATAGATTTCATAAGTTTTCTTCTATTCTCATGGAAAACATCTGATTGATGAATCTCATATATTCATCACACATTTTCTTCTTCTAGTCATCTATTCTTGTTCTATATCTCTTCTCTCTCATATATGTCCCGAATATATACTAGTATATATAGGCATATATGTACAAACTCGTCACCATTACAAAGGCATAAGTGAACTAATTACAAGCTTAATGTACATGTATATAGAAGTCTGCATCTTTTGACCATGCATTCATCTTCAAGACTCAAACTTTGATCTTTTCTTTATTCTTTCACTTCAAAACTTGTCCAAATCATCAATTGTTAATTGTCCTGCACCAACAAAGAAGGCATTATATGGGGAACAAGCCCCTAGACATGGTACTAGCAGGTAGATAAGTATCTCTAGGATCTAGGTTCCAAAAGATGTGCTTCTGATGTTAACTTGTATGTTCTAAAGAGAGGAGGGAAGAAATTGCTTGTACTCTATGTAGATGACCTTGTGATTATAAGAAATGATGATGCTCTTGTTCAACGAATGAAAGATGCCTTGAGTTGAGAATTTGAAATAACAGACTTGGCATTAATGCATTATCGCTTAGGCCTTGAAATAAGACCAAGAAATCGAAGAACATCATTTTTGACACACCTACATCACCTACTGTCATAACATTTGTAGGTGTAGGAGGACTTGTTTCAACACCCTGAACAATATTCCTCAAGCCTTTTTCTACCAATGCATGGTGCATCATATATGCCCATAATGGGTAGTTAGAACCATCCAAATTATCCTTAACAACCAACATACAAAATACATCTTTAGTTTCAACCATGACTCTACTGTAATGCAACAAATTTCAATATATGACCTATGCATAACCCTCATGATTGTATATTTTCATGCACATTTTTTATGGCCTCCACTATGAGGCGAATCCAATCGTGCATTGCCTTATTGATGGCAATCCCAACTTACATGCTAGATGAAGGTCAAGTTGGACCATTTAAGGTATTGTAAGGAAAGGGATTTAATAGGGTCCCCAATTGTGGGGTCCAAGGTAGTGGTGAGTAGCCTTGCTTTGATATTCCATGGGGCTAGTGATACCCTTGGAGAAGGGTCCTAGGGGGACTAGTGGTCCCCTTGGTGGGCATCTGAGGATATTTCCCCCAACATGATCATAAAGGGAACATTCCATGGAGTATTCCCTATCGAACTCAGAAATCATTCATATTTGTTAGGTCCATTAAATTGACCTAAGACATGTATTTGGATTAAGTGGATGGTGTGTGCCCATGTTCTATTGTCCATGTCTAGCCATCCACAGAAGGCCACATCTCTCCAGATATACATGACTTTTGCACTATCCCAAATATCAAATTTAGCAAACATACCTCTACCTTGTAATACCCCATCTAGAGTTGTCTAGATCACCATCTAAGCTCTACCTTGAGAGTGCAGGGATGGATAATGCCATCATCTTTGTAATTGCTATTTAGTAATTTCTTTTTGAAATTCTACTATATTTGTTCTCTTCTCTTTTATTTCTCCTTAATTTTCTTGTGTAACTACTTTCTTACATGGTATCAGAGATGTTAGGTATCTATTAGTAGAGAGGACTACTTTATAAACCTATAAGTATATTTTTGTTATCATCATAGTGTATGAGTGATTGCTTCATCTTTTGGTGCATTTGCTGATGCTATTTCTTCACATTCATCCATCCACGTTCATTGAAGGGAAGCTTTATGGAACAAATTACACCTTTAGAAGTTCAAAATTTATACAATTTTGGATTCATATGAGTTTTTAAAATATCATGGGGCCAAAAGGACCTAATCTAGAGCGAATTTTGATGGAAAATCCATCTAATCCTCAAGCAAAAATCTTGATTGATCCACATCTTCTTCGAGGTTGGAAAAGATGGAACTCAGATGTCTTATGTGTGATTGTTACGAGTCTAATTTATTATGTTCTTAGTCTCTTTGAATAGACCACTAAGGCACATGAAGCCTGGGCTATATTGGCTCGCTAACGTGAGACCAAGAATCACAATTAGATTCAAAATCTTGATAATCTATTAGAAAATGAGAAGGAGTATGATTCAGAGAAGGCTAAATACTTCATCACATGAATTAAACACATATAAGATCAACTCACTGTTTTTGATGTTCCAATAACACCTAAAGAATTGGCATGTATGTGTGTTTGAATTCTTCCTGTAGAATATGAAGAAGTTCCGTACTGAAAGAGGAGGAGAGTTCTTATTGCTAGAATTCAATAAGTAATATAATGTTTATGGAATTAAAAGGAAACTTGCCACAATTCACACACCTCAACAAAATATTATTATTGAGAGGAAAAATAAGAAAGTGGTTCAAATGGCATACTACATGCTAAAAGCTCAAGATATACGTGATTCATTTGGGGAAAAAGCAATTAATACAATTGTGTAAATTTTGAATAGGTGTTACATAAGGCACTGCACGCCATTAATTCCCAAGAATCATACTTTGGTAAACAACCTTCAATTATGAATTTTACAATTTTTGGATGTTCCTCTCATGCATTGTTGGGTATGTGTGTGAGTGAGGAAGGATGCATAAAAGTACACACAAGAGCGAAGAAGGATATCCATGCACCAAGAAAGCTGATGGCTAGAAGATAGATGATCAGTAGTATGAGAATGAGTGAAGTGAGAGCTATAAGTGAATCCCTAAGTACAATATACCACTACATATGAGTATATCGTGTATATGTGGTTACATGGGGAAAAAATCTAGCCAACTTTATAGTAAAAAGTCCCCATCTATAGGGAAAAAATTCACATCAAAGCTACTTGAGGGACACATAAGTGTAACAAACCTCCATGGAGAAAATGATGTGAACACATATAGGTATAGAGAGTACACATGCAAAAGAAAAATGAAAAGAAGAGTATACTCACAAAGGAAAGAGTGTGAGAGATTCAAACTGAGTACACCAAGAAATGGGTAAACTCACATGGATTAGAAATGAGCTTGCCAAGAGCATGGAGTAGCCTCCTCAAGCTTCTAACCAAGTACAAATGGGGGGAGAGGCCCTCCTTATATAGATTTGGGAGGGTCTCTCCAAAGTACATCTCATGTGGGATAATTCTCCTCAAAGGACAATGAATACAATGGTAGAAGCAAATGGCAAGGTACCCAAATACAAAGGATATAATATAAAATGGAAATGGAATGGAAATAGAGTGAATCCAAGATAGAAAAGGGAGATGCACTTTCATATTCTCAATACCCCCTCTACAACATTTTGTAGAGTATGGAGGCTGCTAGGGTATGAGAGAAAGGTCCACCAAGGTGCTGAAGCTGATGGGGATGGTGTCAAAGATGATGATATTCTGCAAATCCCTGTTCGTGCTACTGTTTCTGTTGCACCTAATACAAAGCAAATTCGTTGGGATGGCAGAGATGCTCAGGAACATGCATTGATAGCTTTGTCTATCAAACGTGCCATTATTCCTCACATTCGCTCTTGCAAAACAACTAAGGATGCTTGGGATACACTTACCACATTGTACCAAGCTAGGAATGAGGCTCGTGTTGCTTACCTTCGAAAACAATTGGATTGTGAGCACATGCATTAAGGTGATTCTATGGACAATTTTCTCACAAAGATCAAGGATTTGAAAGAATAGTTGATTTCTGCTAATGAAGTTATAGCAGATAGCTCACTTGTGGAGACTGTTCTGAATGGTCTTCTTGACTCATATCAGAGCTTTGCTTCTACTCTTCATTTGATGATGAAAGGCAATCCAAATGCTTTGTCATTTGAGTAGTTAGTCTCTGTTCTTGCAGGAAGACCAGTCTAGGAAGAACATATCTATTATGCGTGTTGCAGATCAAGCTTTCCTCGCTAATCAGAAGGGCAAAGGTAAATGGACCTCTTCTACTACTACTGTTACATGCACCAACAACTCCTATCCTGTTATGGGAGTTGGTAAGATCATTCGACTACTGCTGACGGTAGTTCTTTCACTTTGTCAGATGCTTTGTTTGTGCCAGGGATCAAGAAAAATCAGTTATCAGTTTCTGCATTAGCCAAGATTGGCTTGGTTGTGAAATTTGTTGATGACAGATGTACAATTCATGATCTGTCAAATGGTGATGTCATTATTGCTTATGGCATTTTATCTCGTGGGATGTATAAGCTCATAGACTATGAAAGATCTATAGATGATTTGGCATGTGCAGTACATGATTCTTAGGCTATGCCAGATGCAAAGCTTTGACATCCACACTTTGGTCAGCTGACTTTTGCTAGTTCGCTATGCCTACAGAAATTTGAAATGGTGTCCTCTCTTCCCAAACTTGAGGCACCCGGTAAACATGTATGTGAAGGCTATATTTTGGGCAAAATGCAGTGTTCTTCCTTTCCAAAAGATGGTTGAGTTCGGGCTACTAAAAAACAATAGCTTGTACATAGTGATGTCTGTGGTCCTATGTAGACACCTTCTTTTGGGAACTATCTTTACTTTCATCAATGATTTTTCCAGGCATGCATGGGTATATCCATTGAAGGCAAAGTCTGAAGTGTTTATGTGCTTCAAACAGTTTCTGGTTTTGGTTAAACATCTATCAGCACGGAAAATGGGCACCCTCTCTTTTGATCGAGGGAGGGAATATATGTCTTCTGACTTTAATGCATTTCTGGCTGAACGTGGGATAAAACATTAGTGTACAGTCCTGTATACACCTCAACAGAATGGAGTTGCTGAACGAAAGAATAGGTCACTCATGGAGATGGCAAGGTGTATGGTCAAGAGTCAGGCTTTACCACATAATTTTTGGTTACATGATGCACTTGTTGATGAGAGAGCTGATATTGAGCAGGCAAAAACTATGCCAAAATGGCTCGTGCAAACTTTGTGTGATAGAAAAAGATGCACCTCTATCATATCGTACTCAATCACGCTCTCATAGTGCCTCTTTTGCATCAGATTGCTATGCTATGGCTGCCTCTAGTCTCTTTGATGAGACTGAACCTGTTTCGTTTGATGAAGCACAAAATTTAGACCATTGGATGGCTGCAATGCAATCTGAATATGATGCTATCATGAAAAATGGTACATGGTCTTTATGTGACTTGCCTCCTCGCAAGAAGGCCATTGGCACTAAGTGGGTATAGAAGCTAAAGTGCAAACCTGATGGAACAATTGACAGATATAAGGCTAGGCTTGTTGCAAAGGGTTATGCACAACAAAGAGGCATTGATTTTGATGAAACCTTTGCTCTTACTTGCCGAATGACTATTGTTCATAGCATCTGTGCACTTGGAGCTCATCATGGTTGGAATGTACATCAGTTGGACATTAAAACAACATTTCTAAATGGTGACTTGCATGAAGGAGTGTATGTTTTTCAGCTTCGTGGCTTTGTACATAAAGGGCATGAAAACTAGGTGTGCAGGTTAGAGAAGGCATTATATGGTTTAAAGCAAGCACCATGTGCTTGACATGAAAAGATACATGCCTATCTGATTGCACATGGTTTTCAGAATAGTCCAACTGAACGCATCTTTTATGTTAAGGGTGCTAATGATGTGCTTTTGATCATTGTGGTATATGTTGATGTCATGCTGCTCACTGGTCCGCATGACATGCATATTTCTGATTTTAAGGCTGATTTGCATGCCTCATTTGAGATGTCTGATTTGGGGGATTTGCATCACTATTTGGGCATTCAATTTATGCAAGCTGATGGTGGAATGGCTTTGTGTCAAACGAAATATATTGACACATTATTGTAGCATTTTGGCCTTGAAGATTGTAAAACTATTGCCACTCCTATGGAGATAGGTTTACAATTGAGAGTTCATGATGTTGGATATGCATTTGATGCTGTTCTCTATTAGCAGGGTGTTGGATGCTTGATTTACTTATGCATTACGTGGCCACATATTCAATTTGCTGTCTCATAGATGAGCAGGTTTATGCATTGCCCAGGAGGCAAGCATTGGCAGGTGGTTAAGCGCATCTTTCGCTACTTGAGTGGTACCCGGCTACTTGGATTGTTTTATCCCAAGGCGGGATCACTACCGCTAGATTTGCATGCTTTTTGTGATAGTGATTGGGCTGGTTGGTATGACACTCATGTTTCCACTAGTGGCTTTTGCTTCATGCTTGGTAGCTCATGTATATCTTGGTTGAGAAAGAAGCATCCTACTTCCAATTGTGAGGTTGACTATAGGGAAGCTTTCACAACGACTATTGTGTGTGTGTGGCTCAGATGCCTTATGGCTGATTTGGGTGTTGGTCAGTCTTCTGCCAGCACCATCTTCATTGGCAGTTAGAACACATTGGCAGTTGTGAGGAACCCTGTGTTCCATGCTCGCACTAAGCACATCGAGGTGCATTATCATATGTCAGGTAGAGGTTCTCTACTGGGGAGATAAGCTTGGCATATGTGCCCACGTAGGAGAACATTGTAGACCTTTTTATGAAGGCTCTGCCTAGGGAGAAGTTTGAAGCTTTCCACAAAGATTTGGGCTTACTTCCTTTTGTGGATTGATTCCACATAGCTTGAAACTTCCTTATACATGAGTTCCAACTCCTTGTTCACCACATCACTCCCAGGGGGGATTTGTTGATATATTTAGGTAGTGATGTGTGTGAGCACTCTAGGACTATCGAGGCACTTTTTTCCCTCTTTAGGAGGTTTTTTTCCCCCGGCTTGTATATATGCTTATTGCCCTAATGGGCTACTTATCTTTGTACATTCTAGAGGTGATACATTTAGTATTATGTGTTGTGCTCCAAGCTTCTTCTTCTTCCTTGTGCTTTTCGCGTGCTTCCGCAGACGTCTAACTCCAACACAATCATCATCATGGACTTGGACATAGGCATCATTACCAAAGACGTGGAAATAGCTCACACTTGGCTTCTTCTAAAAGTAAGCCTCAAATGGTGTTTGGTTCTTCAAGACGTCTGAAAACCCTTTGTTCTGAATATGTACTACTATCTGTACTGCTTCACCCCAAAACTTTAGTGGAAGGTGCTTTTGAATAAGCATAACCTTGGCCATCTGGATCACACTTGGACTCTTCTGTAAGGCAATACGTTGTTGATTATCTTGCATTGCTTGATACTTGATTCCATGTTGCTTCAAGTATTTGGAGAAGTTCTGATTGACAAAACTAATGTCTCCATCAGATCGGATGATCTTCAAAGAACTTGGAAAGTCTTCTTAATTGTTTGTGTCCACTCCTTAAACTTGGAAAGGGCATCTTCTTTATGATTTAGTGAATATTCATCTACTATCAAGAATAAGTAAATTGACCCACTTATAGAAGGTGTATGCATAGGTCCACAAATATCGGCATTGACTAATGCTAAGAGTTTAGATGCAAAAATGGATGATTCTATAGGCAAAGGAACAACTGTTTGCTTGGCACATGCTTGGTAGTTCAATTCCACTTGTATGATCTTGGATAAACCTTTGACAAGATGATTGTAAGAGATCTTGCCTAAGCAAGAGCTATGTCCAAATCTGCAATGCCACAAGCTAAGACTTGAATCTTTGGCCATAAAACTTGAAAGTTTGTAGAGACCTTTGTCTTTATAGACTTGAGCTATCACTTCATTGGATTCACGATCAATGAATTGAACTTTGTTGTGATCAAATTGCACTGTCATGTTGCACTTCGTAATGAAATTTACTGAGAGAAGGTTTTTACAAAGGCTTGGTACATAAAGAACATCTTTGAGTGACTTGGTCTCACCTTCAGAGTTTGTGACTTGAACTTTTCCTCTTCCTTGGATTTCAATGCACTTGTTGTCTCCAAGATACACTTTACCTTTATGCACTTCAAACTCATGAAAATCATCTTTATCATTACACATATGTGATGAAGTACCACTATAAAAAATTCTTTCTTTCTTGGGAGCGGATGCAACAAGTGACTTATGTTTAGTTGTGAGAAAGAGATCTTCACTTGTGCAGTGAGAATGATGTTTGATCTTTGAAGTAGACTTATACTTATCCTTGTTCTTCTTCTTGAAGCAATATTTTTCGATGTGGTCAAGCTTGCCACAAAAATTACAAGTGAACTTCTTCTTGCCTTTGTCCTTTGATTCTTGATCTCCTTTTTGTCCTTTATTCTTGTGGAAGGTGGCTTTAGCCTTTATGGAAGTTTCTTGGGTAACTTGGGTCTTTTGTTTAGAATCATGGAGAAGCAACAATCTTCTAACTTCTTCCCAAGTGAGTGCTTGATCTGTATTATACAGAGTAGTCACGAATATTTCATAGGACCTAGGAAGATTGTTAAACAATCTTATAGCCATGTCTTCGCTAGAAATTTATCATCCACAAATTGATAACTTGTGTTGATAGTCTTCAAATTGGGCAATCGCTTTTGTGATACGGTCTTATGGACATATAGTGAGATTTTGGAGCTCAACCTCTAGAGTATAAATCTTAGAAGGTGTTTTATCTTCATATATATTAGCTAGAATATCCCAAGCTTCTTTTTAAATCTTACATGTATTGATGTGACCCTTTGTCAATTCATCACATGCAAGGAGAAGTTGGTCTAATGCTCGCTTGTCCTTTACATTCCATACATTCCAAGCTCCTAGATCACTATTGTTATGAGACTCTTGTTTTGTGCCTTCGACTACCTCATAGAACAGGTTTATATAGAGATAGGACCTAATTGTATCCTTCCATATGTTGTCGTTTGTGCCATTTAGCCTTTCATCTTTTCACATGAATATCGACATAAAGGAGGGTAAATATAATTGACTCGAGGATGTGGCATTTGAAATCATTGACATGACTAGTGTCGAACCAAAGTTACCACACTTGTAATAAGTTTTTCACAAAATTGAGCTGGGGTAGAGGTGGGGGCTTAGAGCAACCCTACACTTGCACCGAAATTGGAGCAAACACCTTGAAGAGGGGCTTAGAATAGCCCAACACTTGCACAAAAATTGAGACACATAAACATATGAGGGGAGCTTAAATTAGCCTATCGCGCACCAAGTGAGCCTTAGAGTAGGCTTGGGAACTTTGAGAGAGCTTGTGGGTGGGCTTAGATTAGCCTCCAATCCATACGTGCACACACAAAAAATCCTCTTTGTTTATATTTGTTGTACAAAGGTGGGCACTTAGTGCCTCTCCAAAAGATGAGAGAGGCTTAACAAAGGAGGGTTGATACCGTAGTAAAATAATCCCTTAATGAGATGATTGAAAGTGCCAAATAGTGAGGGCTATATCCCTTGTGCCAAAAAAATTGTGCATTGTGGTGCACACTTCTCTTGAAGAGGTAGAAGTTGTATGTGAAGGATCCTATAAGTAGAAGTTTCTTCGTGCATACGTGGATAGGAAGAGATCCAAAATAAGAAATAAAAAAGCATATTACATCACTGATGTCCTCTAAATACGTGCACTTCTCTTAAAGATATTTTTTATGTGAAGGATCCTATAAGTAGAAGTTCCCTCATGCATATGTGGATAGGAAGAGATCCAAACTAAAAAATCAAAAAGTGTATTACATCACTGATGTCCTCTAAATAAAATGGGTAAGTTAAATGCAATATCATAGTTCGGGTCCATGTAAGAGTTTGCTCGTTTCTCTCTCTAAGTTTGCACGTGATCACTAACTACTACGCGGCAGTGCTGATTGAGTGGTTCACAAAGCAACAATATCAAGACCTGGAGCCTAATGCTTTGTCACCTTAATATTGGCAGAACAAATAGGCGAAGAGGAATTGATGACATCAGTATTGATGTCAAAGAGAATGGACTTAGGCATTTGATCCTAGTCCTGCACCAAGTTCATTCTGGATGGACATGCGAGAACAACGTCACTAGATCTACAATGCCTCAGAGATTTGAGTGAATTGTGCTCTTTCTCTCTCTCTCTCTCTCTCAACCTCTACTAAGAGAGATGGTGCATACTGGCGAACAAAGAAGAAGTTTGGGAGATGCTAGCTGTCTCGGTATGCTTCAGAATGCTCCAAATATGCGCTCTCTCTCTCTCTCTCTCTCTCTCTCTTGCGCTGTGTAATAGAGAAGATGCAGATCTAATTTGCTCTCCTGCTTTCTCTAACGCTTCCTGCGATGGCCTAGAAGTGCTCCACCTGTAGATGTACATAGAGATGATGGCACCGATGCTGAGGAATTCTCAATTGTGGAGAAAGAGAATTCTCTTTCTTTCTTAGTTTCTCAGAGACGTGTAGCAAAAGCTTTGTGGCTGGAGAATACTAGCACTTGATGTTGCGCTCGATTGTTCAGGCCACTTTTGGGGCCGCACAAACTTCTTCCTCTATTTCTAAGACCCGAGCTTTCCCTATCGAGTGTATATAGTAGTGTAAATACCATTGTTGCTTTCACAAAGGCCATGTCCAAGAAGTGTTTCTCCTTCTGTGTTGCAAGAGATAGGGTTGGATGTAGGTGTATTATAGGAGAATGCCAATGGAAAATTGTAGTGACCAGTAGAAAAACTCGCAAACTTTTTCTAGCATGGGGTGCTTATCTTCAGAAGCTTAACATCACCGAGTTTAGCGTTTGTGATATTACTTCTTGTGGAGTTAAGCTTGCACTCTGTTCAGGGATTCACTCAAAAGATGGCACCCATCATCAATGAGTAATCAAAGAGGTAGCACCTCTTGCTCTCCTCTGCGTCAGAGAAGAGTTGGCTTCTTGAGCTTGATTACAGATGATGATCATGCATCGTGGCTTGTGCTCTGTTGATGAAGCAAAGAGATAAAAAATTATGGGATACATATATTATGGATTAGAGTTGGGGGTGGGATTTGAATGTGTGATGTGGACTATGCTGAGTTCACTTGTGTGGCTTTGATAGAGAACACTCCTCATTCATACACTAGACTGTTATAGTCCACTCATCACAAAGAAGTACGAGTGACGCTGAAGGATGAATTACTTAATGACTAAACAATGTGCCATAAAAAAAACGTGCTTCAATCACAATGATGTGGTGAAGTTTTCAAATGAATATCAATCGTGTTTATAAACACTATCAACCATGAGAACCACTATCAACTACTCTGCATGAAAGTGCTTCAAACTGAAAAAGTATCACACTCAATCCACAAAGAGGGTTGGAGGGAGGGGAAGATGGGGGTAAAAATGTGGGAAAATGATGAAGAAAAGGGTGGGTGGGTGGGAAATGGAAAAAATGAGCCCAACAGAGTGTAAAATAATGAAGAAGAGGGGTGGGAGGGTGGGCAAATGGGCACAATCAATCACAAAAATTGATGGCAAAAGGCTTCTCTCAATGAGGAGAAAGCACACCACCAAAGTAAAGCACCACCACCACCACCACCACCACCAAAATCACTGCCAAATGCACCACCAAGACCTCCACCTAGTGCTCTGATACCATGTAGAGAGTACATGTGCAGAAGAAAAATGAAAAGAAGAGTGTACTCACAAAGGAAAGAGTGTGAGAGACTCAAAGTGAGTACACCAAGAAATGGGTAAACTCACACGGATTGAAAATGAGCTTGCCAAGAGCATGGAGTAGGCTCCTCAAGCCTCTAACCAAGCACAAATGTGGGGAGAGGACCTCCTTATATAGATTTGGGAGGGGCTCTCCAAAGTACATCTCATGTGGGATAATTCCCCTCAAAGGAGAATGAATGCAATGGTAGAAGCAAATGGCAAGATATCCAAATACAAAGGATATAATATAAAATGGAAATGGAATGGAAATAGAGTAACTCCAAGATACAAAAGGGAGATGCACTCTCATATTCTCAACAATAGGGAGTGACAAATCAACCAGCACAAGGTAATAAGCCTAAAGCTTTGCAAGCATGAAACATAAAATTTCTTGCAACCATGAATGCACTTTGACTGCCAGGAAGAATATGCATAGGTGCATCAATCTCCATGCATCTCAACCATATACAATCCACTATATCTTTGAATATGATATTGTACTCAATTTCAAATGGAAAACTGCATACTCTACATCCAACCTTATGCTACATTCATATATCAAGCATCCCACAACTTTTCGATAAAGAGAAGTATCAAATGAATCACCTTCATCCTCAATTGAGAAAATAATTCTTGTTTCCATTGGTGTTCAGATACGCTTGCAATCCTTGAAACCAAAATGCTGAAGTAGTTCCTTATATACTTTGCTTAATGCACAATAACCCCCCCCCCCCTCAATTAATACAATCTAGATGCCAAGATAATAGTCCAAAAACCAAGATATGTGACATCAAAAGTATGCTGCAAATTAGCCATAACCATAGCAATATTCTCATCACATGACCTAATGAAGAGAATATCATCAACATAACAAATACATACTATAAGATCATTCCCATCTTTGCGTACATAAAGTGTGCTTTCAATTGGACTACATGTAAAACCAAGAGCAATCAAGTTCTTATTTATCTTGTCATACCATGCATGTGGAGGTTGCTTAAGTCCATACAAAGCCTTACACAAGTGGCAAACCATATGTGCTTGACCTTTGATGGCAAATCAAAGAGGATGCTTGACATAGACCTTGTTGCAGAGTAAAGAAGCACAAAAAAGGGGAGCTCCAAAAATTTTCAAATTATGGGCATAAACTTTCTTCTTCAAATTTCGATGGAAACCTCATGAAGCCATGTAAATGCACTAGAGGAGTCCTCTAGATGCACAAGCCCAACTATTAACATAATCCTTGTAACATAGTAGGAATACAATGCTTTTCAATAAAAGTGCCAGTCTCTTGTGTGAAAGGACCAATTTTAGGGCACATGTATATAAGTCACTTGGTGACTCTTGTAAAGGAATTTTTGCCTTTATGAGAATTGAAACTAAATTTTTGAATTTTCCTCTTTCTTGCTGATTGTCTTCTTCTCCAAGAGATTTTGTGAGTGTATTATGCTTGAAATGTGTGTGTAAGATTGTTGTCTACCCCTTCCCATCACTCTTGAACTATTGTAGTGCATGTGTGAGACATGAGGAGTAGTGGAGTAGGTGTTGCTATTTCCCACCATTCACTATTTTGCTCATAACTTGAAGTATGTTTGTTAGATTCGACTAAAAATACCATCATTAGATGTGTCTCATTGAGAGCTTCGAAATGAACCCACTATTGACTTTTGTGCTTATTGCTATAATTGGTATTGCGATGTGCATTTTCAAAGAATTAATGAGTTGGAGAGGTAGTTGAGTCATGTCACATGCATTGTAACATTGATACTTCACTTCCCATCATGTGTGCACATGTCTTCATACACTTAGTACATCTAATCTCTTAGATTGATAATTAAACGTGTATTAATCCACCACTATATGCACTTGTGGGGAAAACTTCACACTTTAGGGTATGTGTAATGAGTTTCTAGGACTAGAAGTGAGGGTTTGAGAAGAGTTAGGGTTAGGTAAGAGAGAGAAGTAGGAATTGGATAGGTAGGATACCTTGAGAAAATCCCAAAAAAAATTTAGTTCATTTTCAGTTCAGACACTTGGTCAACCAAGGCCATAAAACCCAAAAAAACACTAAATTTCCAGTCACTTGTCTTGAGAAAGTAGTGAGGAGAACATCGACCGGTGTCACAACGATAGTATCATGGACAATGAGTGCTTTAATAACATTGTGAGCACAAAACTTGTAATCTTGAAGGTAAGCTCATTAACCCTATAACCTCAAAAAATCAATAGAATTCTTAGAAACATGATCTAGCACATAATCGGTATTGTGGGGTAGGACAGAAGGGTTAGAGTGAGTTTTTGTGTGGCACAATGGGTTAAGAGTGAAGAGGAGTGAGGGAGAAACACATTGCACAAGAAATTTTTAAGTTTTGGCCACATTTGGCTACAGTATCATGATTGGTTGAGTTCTGGTATCGCGATACTGAAATTCCCTAGTATCACGATACTCGCCAAAGTATCGTATCATGGGTGCGTCCCTTGAGGTATCGCAATACTATCAAGGTATCGCATATTGCCAGGTTGAGGTATCACGATCGTGGTTCAAGTGGTATTGTATCGTACACATCGTGGTATTGTATCACCACAAATTGATATTATATCATGAAAAGTGAGGTATCGTCGGGCAAGAGGTTTTGTATCGTGTAGATCTTGGTATCGTATTGTTGGAACAAAGCAATCACCAATTGATGATTATGAAGTGCTTGAAGCAAGTAAGAAATCAAAATGAAGTCAAAGAAGTTATTGAAGGAAGTGAAGAGATCTCAAAAATGTAGCTTGTATACATATATACATTACAGATGAAAATTCTTGTACAAAAGGTATAGGTGTTCATTAGAATGAAAAAGGAATACAAAAGGTATAGATGTTCATTAGAATGAAAAAGGAATAATGTAATAGATGCGGGATGAGTCTAGAATCATATGTATATAAGTAAAAAATGTAAAGGAATAAATGTGAGAGTCATTAGAAGTCAAGAGTTCATGTGATAGATGTGTAGAGAGTTATCTTTCTGAGTTAGCGTCGAGTCTTTCTCTGATTTCTCTCAGCATGATCAAGTGGATCAAGAAATATTTTGTACACATCTAATTTAGATATTAAACAAGCTATGTTCAAAGTTCCATGGTCTAATTCTTTTCAAGTTGTATGTATGATCAATAGGAACATGTATATGCAAAGTTTGCAGATAGAACTCTTAGAGTCACGCACTTTTACGTGTCAGAGTTTTTCTTAGATCTCATTGCACAATGTAAATTTTTTGATAAGTGAGAATTCAAAATCTAAGTTAGAAGGTAAGGAAGTATGGCTAAAAGTATTTAGCAAAACGGGACTTGTGTTGTGAGAAATCAACTTGAGAAGCTGACTATGTCAAAGTCCCTTGTTTAGAGAGATAATTTCTGACATACATTTGGTCTTAATGATCAAATCAGAGTTTTAATGATTCTTTTGAAGATCTAATGAATGTTATGATTGTGCAAAGGTAGCATGGAGGTATATGCATCATTAGATTGAAGAGATTTCAAGATATTTGTAGGTAATGAAGTAAATCTCTGAAGCAGACTCTTTGAAGAAGAAGAAACTTCACATAGAGAAGTGTTTGTGAATGATTTTGTAAATCATGGTAACATTTGTGTAAAGTTTGGTCTATGACTGATATAGAACTATTCTTAAATTAGTATAGATCAAGCATTTGGAGATTTAGGGGTCTCCATCAGTGGTATCAGAGCAAAAGGTTCAATATAAAGTGAAGTAAAGAGCATTTGAAGTCCCGACTATTGCACACATTAAAGTTTCTTCAAATTGAAGGTGGACAAGATTAAAGTCTTGAAGACAACCTGAAGAAGTGTGAAGATTGTGCTTGAGAGGATTTGAAAGATTGAAGCTTTGCATTAAAGGTACAAAGCATATTCATTTATCTTAAGATTTGTAGAGACAAAGATCAAAAGATGGGAGAAAGCTTGCAGATTGATAAGCTAGATAGGGAAAACTATCCAGCTTGGTCCATGAGGATGGAGGCACACCTCATGAGCAAAGATTTGATAGCATTCATTACAAGAGAAGAAGAAAAGCCTGAGTTTAAAGATCCTAGTGTTCCAACTAGGGAGGAGCTTGCAGATTTGAAGAATTGGATTAAGAAGGATGCTCAAGCTAGGAGTATTATTTACATGGCTGTAAATGGTTATCTTCTACCTCACATTAAAGGATTAGAAAGTGCAACAGATGTGTGGAATTCTTTGGAAGGAATTTTCAAAATACAACCAAATCAAGGAAGGCCTCATTATGGGTTGAGCTCACAACCTTCAAGAAGAAGAGCTCACAACCTTCAAGAAGGAGAGCTCACAATCAATTTCTGATTATGTGGCAAGAATGAAGGACATTGCAGATAGCTTGGGAGAAGTAGATGAAGATATTCAAGAGGAAAAGTTGGTAAGACAAATACTTACAGGTCTGAGAGGAGATGAGAAATGGAAGCCTTTCATATTATCCACATAATTGTCATTAGATCATTATACTCCTGATCCTAATCAATTGCTAGGACACATGCTTACTTTTGAGAGGACATTAAGGGAGATAATGATAGGAGTGCAAGCCAAGCTATGTACTCCAAGGAAAAGAGAAAGAATGCTAAAGGAAAGCAGTCAAGTGATGATGAATGATCTTCAAGCCAAGTTTATTTCACAAGAGGGAAGATGAATTCAAGAGGAAAAGGAAGAGGAGGTAAGAAGAAAGATAATGTTAAAGCTTGTTGGATTTGTGGCAGAATAAATCATTTGGAAAATGATTGTTGGTATAACAATCAAAATGGTGGAAGTCATGGTCAGAGTTTCAATCAAAGAGGTAGAGGATGTTGGTGCATTTTACCCAAGCCTACATGATTGATATGCTTGATATTATGATCATTTGTAAGTCACATGTGTAGTCATGTGAACAACTCTTTGTAAAAAAGTACATTTTATCTCTTGTAATTGAAAAAAGAAAAAAAGAAAAGGATGGCTTACCTCATCCATGATGTAAAAGCAAATTCGTGGCTCTAACTACCTAAAACCATGAATTTTTGAGCTGAGGGAATATCTCCTAACTTTTGGATCACTTTTAGGTGGAGCCATTTGAATTCGAATTCAAAACTCCCTCCAAGAATAGCTATAAAAAGAGCAAGAAGGAAGAGGCAATTAGCAAGCCTTGTACGGGACCACTCTATGTCAATTTGTAGAGATTGAAGAGCTTACTCCATAGCTCTATCATTCTACTCCTATTGTGCAAATATTCATTGCCAATGTGGTTGTAATCATATGTGAATCTATACATTTATCATCACCTACTTCTCTGTTTTGTTCTCTGCTATACTCACTCAGAGCAGTAACTTCAAAAGGTCATATCTCGAGTTCTACTCAACATTTTTCAGTTTTTTAATGTGCCTTGGATATCTCTTACTGTCTAGTTTCTGCATACAAAGTTTCATTGTCATCGAATTCATAATTTGGGTGATATCTGCATTTTACTGCTCACTGGTCTATCTCTGCAGAGTCCCGAGAATGGTGGGCATGTTCCAAAAATTGATGAATCTTGTTCTCAGTGCTCAGTCTATCATTTGAAGTGTTTTGACTTGGATTGGGAATCTTGCTAAGTCTTTTTTCTATGTCCAAAAGGAATTTATCTAATTCCTACCAGGTTGAGAGCACTGTTCAGTTTTTCTAGCAGGTGTATGTCCAAAAATAGCAAGTTTTGGGAGCTAGTCATTTTGCAACTAGTCTGTCTTGACTTAAGCTTTTGGGATACATGTTCCAAAGTACTTGGCTGATATTTTGGTGGATTTAGGAAGATCAAAGGGTCTACTAATCAACTCTGAAGTCTCAGTTGGCTGTTGTGAGGCTGGTTGTAGCAGCACCTACTCATCTTTGGATTGCATCCACCATCTCTCTTCACAGTGGTATCATAGCATAGTCAAGCAACATGGGAGATGGATTTCCATCAACAATTGACAAATTGGATCAAAACAACTACCGGACATGGTCTCTAAAGATGGAGGCTTACCTTCAAGGGAGGAATCTATATGGATTCATATCCGGAGATGAAGCAATGCCAACCATGAGGAACAAAGGGCAACCATCACATGAAGAAGTGGAAGGACTTTCAAATTGGTGTTCGAAGGATGCACTTGCAAGGCCCTATATTCTAAACTCAATCTTTGATTTACTTTTATCTCATGTCAAGGGATGCAAGACATCAAGAGAGACCTGGAATGCACTTACTTCTTTCTTCTCTTCCAACATTCGAGCAAGGAAGAACCAATTGTGGATGGAGTTCACAACAATGAAGAAAAGACCGAAGCAAAATGTGACTGATTATGTCACAAAATGAAGGAGATTTCCAACCAACTTGGAAGCATTGGAGAGTTCATTGAAGAGGAGCAAATCATTAGACAAATCATAAATGGAATCAAAGCAGACGACAAGTGGGAGTCATTCACAACAGCCATGGATTTATACATGGATATGCATGTACCCGACCTCAACACACTCATGGGCCAACTCTTCACTCATGAAGCAAAGGTTAGCAAAGGTGGTGAGTCCTCAAGAGGTAATAAAACTTCTACCTTATATTCTAATAAAGCTAAGGTCAAGGACAAGTCAAAGAATAGGAAGAATGAAGATGAAGGTAGCTCTTTCCAAGCAAACTTTGCAGGTAGAGGAAGAGCTAGAGGAAGAGGCAGAGGTGGAAAGCAAGGTAGGGGAGATTCCAATCATCTCAACCTTGCAATATATGTGGCTTATCTAATCATACTACTGAAGAATGTTTCAGGAACCCGAGGAACTCAAGAGGAAGAGGATTCAATAGAGGTGGCTATGGATCAAATAGAGGCAGGTATAATGGAGGCTACAACAACAACTACTACAACAACAATTACAACAACAACAACTATCAAAGTGGCCATAGAGGAAGAAGAGATTACAATAACTATGCAGAGGACCAAAATCAAGAAGATTCATTATTGATTATGAATCTATCAGTGAAGAAGGGTAAGGATGATGATCACATATTTTAGATTGATTCGGGATGCTCAAACCATGTAGCAGGAAATGTGGCTTTACTTTCTGATTTGGAAGATCCTCATAACAAGCATGAAGTGTAGACAGGAGATGACACAAAGCACTAAGTGGAGAAGATAGGTAATGTGGAGACATCAGATGGGAATATGAACCTCTTAAGCAAAGTCTTGTATGTCCCTACAATTACCAAAAAATTAATAAGTGTTGGACAGATTGTTGAAAAAGGATTGCAGGTTAGATTCAACCGATTTGGAGCATATGTTGAAGACCCAAGGCAAGGCTTTCAAAGGATTGCCAAAGGAGAAAAGACAGGAAGGCTTTTCACTTTTGAAGTGGAAGATACAAAGAAAGATATTTAGCTATGGATCTCAAACTCTAACAGAGTTGGAGATATGGCACAAAAGGCTTGCTCACATTGGTGAGAGGACACTCAAACAAATTTGCAGGGACCAAAGTGTTGGAGCAAGTCTATGACAAGCCTAAATATTGGCTTGAGTCTCACAAAGTCTTAGAAGAAGCTTAAAAAAAAAGACTATGTAAAGTTCACTTGTGAACTACCTCTTGTAACTTTTGAAGAGTTTACTTAATGTAAAAGTAAGAGAATCTTAAGTGGTTGAGTCCACATGATCAAGAATGGAAAGAGGAGCCACGAATTTGTGATTTGTGGTAGGTAGAGAATCAAATCAATCATTGATTGATTGGAGAGTGATTGAGGGAAGTTAGCCTCCCAAACTCAACTATAAATAGATGGCAGTTTTAGTCGTGGTTAGAGAGACCTATGTGAAGACCTCCAAGAGCTGAGCTTTATGCCATATCAAGGTGTGATTACAAGGCACACATATGTATCAGTAAGTCATTGTATTGTACAAGCAATATACTTTCATTTTCATGATTATTTGAGTTCATCTTTCCATGTTCTTGTGAAGTGTACTACTCACTGCCATTACTCTCAGTTTTCTCAGTCAGCTTGCAGAGATGTTTTCTCTGAGCTTGGTGCATCATTTTCAGTGATTTAACTTGGTATAGTTAGCTCTATAATTCTACTATATGCTCACAAATTTTCATGTCATTTGGATGTTGCAATCTTCAGTTATGTTCATTTGAAGTCAACAGGGTCTGTTCATCTTCACTTCTCTGTCAGGTACCCAACTTTTTCACTCATCTTGTCAGAGCCATTTCTCAGTGGTTACTTATCCAAATTCAGTGATTTAAAGCTTCTTGGATTCAACTTACTGTCTAGTATAACCATAAAAATTTTCATAATCATTAGAGTTCTACATTTTGAGTTATGTTGATTTTTCTGCTCACTGGTCTATTTCTATAGCAGCCCGTGAAAATCGGGATGATGTCATCACTTGTTAAAACTCATTCTCAGTGTGTGGTTCATTATTTTTGATGAGATTACTCTTGAAAGTTAGCTCTTTAAGTTGCCTAGACTTCCCCAAGAGGAATTGAGCTAATTGCTGCTGTGCTCAGAGAATGATGTAAAACACTGGACAGGTGTATGAACCAAGAATAGCAAGTTTTCACCTCTGAGCTAACTCCAACTTATCTGTTTTGATCTATCTTTTTGAGAGTGATCTTCCAAGGTACATAGGGTGTCTAATACATCCATTGGCAAGCTAAAAGGGCCCACCATATACTCCTGGAGTTCATTTGGCTGGTGTAGATCAAGGATTTTGCAACACCTCTTCATCTTCAAGCACATACCTATCCATCTCTTCACAGACAAAGTGTACTTGGTTTGCCTAATATCACAAGGCAACACATGATTTATAAGTGTGAAACTTGTCAACTCAGCAAGGCTCATAGACAACCTTTGAATAAGAAAGGATATATGTATCAAAATCCTTTGGATCTAGTGCACACGGATGTGTGGGGTCCAAGTAAGGAGCCATCTATATCAGGCTCAAGCCATTATGTGTCTTTCATAGATGATTGTAGCAGGTGGACTATTCTGTTTTTCATGAAGCACAAGGATGAAGTGTTTAATTGCTTTAAGAAGTATATTGCTCTTGTTGAAAACCAAACAGGTAGGACTTTGAAAAGACTCAGATCAGATGGTGGAGGAGAATACTTCTCTTCTAAATTTGATGCCTTCTTGCATGAAAGAGGCATTAAAAGGGAAGTCACTACAAGATATACACCCGAACTCAATGGTGTAGTAGAGAGGAGAAACAGAGCTATTGTCGAAGCTGCAAGGTCCATGCTCAACGAAAAGGGATTGCCAAACTACCTATGGGCAGAGGCTGTGTCGACAACCACATATCTCATAAATAGACTTCCATCTAAGTCACTAGATGGAACAACTCCATATGAAGTGTGGAATGGAAGAAGAACTAGTCTAGAGCATTGTAAAATCCTTGGATGCTTAGCCTATGCTCACATTCCTTCTCAAGTAAGAGGGAAATTGGATCCCAAGGCAAAGAAGTGTGTATTCATTGGTTATGATCAAAACCAAAAAGGATATAGATTGTACAATCCAACCAATAAAGGATTTTCTGTGAGTAGAGATGTAATTTTTGATGAAAACAAATCATGGTTTGATGATGACAGGAAAGTGAAGCTGCCTTATGACTTGGATGAAGATTTTCCATCACTTCAACCAAAGGAGCCAAAGCAGATTCAAGAAAGTGATCGGAGATTGACCTAGAAGACTTGGAAAGACTAAAGCTATGGAAGAACAAAGGTAAAGCAAACATGCAGGATGCTACATATGGACCCGAGAGCTCACATCAACCACTTAGAAGGTCTTCAAGGGAGAAGAAGAAACCTGAGAGGTTTGGTTATGATACTTCTTTGGTCACAAAGCACTCAATCTACATTGCAAAAGATTCAACCAATGAAGAGCCTACCACATTCGAAGAAGCACAAAGCAAGAAAGCTTGGAGAGATGCAATGGATGAAGAAATGGAAGACTTGAAGGAGAATGACACTTGGGAGCTTGTACCTAACAAGCCATCTATGAAGGTAATTGGATCTCGATGGATATACAAAATCAAGAGGAATCCAGATGGAAGTATAAGTAGACACAAAGCAAGGTTAGTTGCTAAAGGGTTTGCTCAAACCCATGGTATTGATTATGAGAAGACTTTCTCTCCTATTGCAAAAATGCCTACAATTAGGGTTCTCATTAGTCTTACTGCATCTAGAAATTGGAAGCTCTATCAACTTGATGTAAAGAATGCTTTCTTGAATGGATGGATTTCGGAGGAAGTGTATATGGCACAACCTCCTGGATATGAGGATGCACATCATCCTAACTAGGTATGCAAACTAAAGAAAGCTTTGTATGGATTGAAGAAAGCTCCAAGAGCTTGAAATTTCAGATTGGTGACTTATTTGCAGGACCAAGGATTCAAAGCTAGCAAGGCGGATACCTCTTTGTTCATAAAGAGGAATGGATCTGAAGTGATCTATTTATGTGTGTATGTTGATGATATTATTATCACACACTATGATCTTGAAGGAATCAAACAGGTAAAGACTCAAATGAAGGAGGAGTTCAAAATAAGTGACCTCGGACCACTCACATATTTCCTTGGATTGGAGTTAATCTACACAGGTTCAGGTATATACATCACACAAAGGAAGTATGTGCATGGCATGCTCGTTAAGTTCAAGATGGAAAATACCAAGTGTGCAGGTAAACCTATGGAGCAAAATCATAAGCTTAGTGCTTATGAAGGAGAGCCAATTGAAGACATCACAAGCTATCAAAGCTTGGTTGGAAGTTTGAACTATGCAACACTCACAAGGGTGGATATATGCTATAGTGTTAGCATATTGAGTCAATTTATGCATAAGCCGAGAAGACCACATATGGAAGCGGCCAAGAGAATCCTCAAGTACCTAAAGGGGACCATGAACGAAGGTTTGTTTTATTAATTTACTTTAGATATTGAGCTAAAGGTCTACTCAGATGCAAATTGGGCCAGATCTAGAGATGATAGAAGAAGCACATCCGGGTATATATCATTTGCAAGTTCAAAAATCATTTCTTGGTCATCGAAGAAGCAACCAACCGTGGCATTATCTTCTACTGAAGTCGAATATAGAGGTTTGGCTAATGAAACTCAAGAAATCATGTGGTTAAAGTCTTTGTACACAGATCTTGGACTTCATTCTTCAACACCTCACATTTTTGGTGACAACACAAGCTCACTACATCTTGCAGCTAATCCGGTATACTATGCTATAACCAAGCATATTGAAGTCCACTACCATTATGTAAGGGAGAAGCTAATGAGCAAGGATATTCAACTATCCTATGTCTCTACAGATATGCAATGTGCAGACATGTTGACTAAAGCTCTTGACGGTACAAAGTTAAGTAGATTCAAGTTGATGATTGGCTTGCAGGAAATCAAGGACAATTGAAGACTTATTTGGAGGCCAAGCATGTTAGGCTTGAGGAGGAGCTGTTGGTGCATTTTACCCAAGCCTACATGCTTGATATGCTTGATATTATGATCATTTGTAAGTCACATGTGTAGTCATGTGAACACCTCTTGTAAAAGAGTACATTTTATCTCTTGTAATTGAAAAAAGAAAAAAAGAAAAGGATGGCTTACCTCATCCATGATGTAAAAGCAAATTTGTGGCTCTAACTACCTAAAACCACGAATTTTTGAGCTGAGGGAATATCTCCTAACTTTGGGGATCACTTTTAGGTGGAGCCATTTGAATTCGAATTCAAAACTCCCGCCAAGAATAACTATAAAAAGAGCAAGAAGGAAGAGGCGATTAGCAAGCCTTGTACCTGACCACTTCATGTCATTTTGTAGAGATTGAAGAGATTAATCCATAGCTCTATCATTCTACTCCCATTTTGAAAATATTCGTTGCCAATGTGGTTGTAATCATATGTGAATCTATACATTTATCATCATCTACTTCTCTGTTTTGTTCTCTGCTATACTCACTCAGAGTAGTAATTTCAGAAGGTGATATCTTGAGTTCTACTCAATATTTTTCCACGTTTTAATGTGCCTTAGATATCTCTTACTGTCTAGTTTCTGCATACAAATTTTCATTGTCATTGGATTTATAATTTGGGAGATATCTGCATTTTACTGCTCATTGGTCTATCTCTCCAGAGCCCTGATAATGGTGGGCATGTTCCAAAAATTGATGAATCTTGTTCTCAATGCTCAGTCCATAGTTTGAAGTGTTTTAACTTGGATTGGGAAGCTTGCTAAGTCTATTTTCTATGTCCAAAAGGAATTTATCTAATTCCTACCAGGTTGAGAGCACTGTTCAATTTTTCTATCAGGTGTATGTCCAAAAATAGCAAGTTTTGGGAGCTAGTCATTTCGCAACTAGTCTGTATTGACTTAAACTTTTGGGATACATGTTCCAAAGTACTTGGCTGATATTTTGGTGGATTTAGGAAGCTCAAAGGGTCTACTAATCAACTCTGAAGTCTCAGTTGGCTGGTGGGAAGCTGGTTGTAGCAGCACCTACTCATCTTTGGATTGCATCCACCATCTCTCTTCACAGAGGAGGCAGAAATCAAAGGGGTAATTTCAGAGGACGAGGTGGTGGGAATTCATATGCTAAAGGAGGTGGAAGAAGCTTTCAACCTCAGTCCTATAATAACGCTTATTACAATTATGCATCAGATCAGAAGGATGACTTGACTCTCATCTTGAATGCAACACATGAAGCAATAGAAGAAGAGCAAAGGGTATTTTATATTGACTCAGAATGTAGCAATCATTTGAGTGGTAACATATCATTGATGAATGATATGGAAGCAAAGGTGAGTGGACATATAGTTCAAACAGAAGACAACACCAAGCATAAAGTGGAAAGCATTGGATCAGTGAAGACAAAGAGTGGAAGCACACTCTTAAGTAAGGTACTTCATGTTCCTAATATTCCTAAAAACTTGATAAGTGTAGGAGAAATTGTGGAGAAGGGATATGAAGTCAGATTCACAAATGATGGTGTTTATGTGCAAGATCCAAATCAGGGATATAGAAGCATCATTATAGGTCAAAAGAAAGGAAGGTTTTTTACTCTCAAGGTCCAAGGTAATGTTGGACATGCATTGTTTACTTATGGAAGTCAAAAGATGTCTGAGTTAGACCTATGACATAAAAGGCTAGGTCATTTCAATGAGAGAGCTATACAAGAAATGTCAAAGAATGATGTAGTGCTTGGATTGCCAAATATTGAAGGTCAACACATGGTATACAAGTGTGAAGCTTGTCAATTAGGTAAAGATCACACAAGTTCATACAATAAATCATGATACAAGTATTCAACTATGCTTGAGTTGGTTCATACAGATGTGTGGAGTCCTTCAAGGGACTATAGCATAAATGGATCCAGATATTATGTGTTGTTTGTTGATGATGCAACAAGATGGATTACACTTTATGTAATCAAAGACAAATTTGAAGTGTTCAAGACATTCAAGCATTATCATGCTTATGCAGAAAGGATTACATGACAAAAGCTCAAGAGGTTGAGATCAGATGGAGGGGGAGAGTATTTTTCTGAAGAATTTGATGATTATGTGTGGAATGCAGGTATAAAAAGAGAAGTAACTTGAAGGTACTCCCCTCAACAAAATGGAGTTGTAGAAAGAAGAAATAGAACTCTTGTAGAGTTTGCAAGATCAATGATGAAGGAGAAGAAGTGTCCTAACTACTTGTGGGCAGAAGCTATCAGCACTACAACATACCTTGGGAATAGGTCACCTTGCAAAGCTTTGGATGGTAGAAAAACTTATGAAGCATGGTGGGGTAAGAAACCTACTCTTGATCATTGTAAGGTATTTGGATGTTTGACATATGCTTATGTTCCTTCTCAATTAAGACATAAGCTAGAGCCCAAAGCAGAGAAGTATGTGTTCATTGGGTATGATGATAGACAAATGGGATATAGATTGTGGAGTCCATCTACAAAGAAATTTCTTGTCACAAAAGATGTTACATTTGATGAGGAAAGCACATGGTATATAGGGTCAACTAATGATTATGCAGATATTGAAGAAATTCAAAAGAAAGGGAAGACAAAAGTGAAAGTGTATGAAGAAGATGTTGATGATGATGTTTGTAGAAATGAAATGCAAGAAAATTATGAAGATAGACCAAGGTTTGATCCAAAATCAAATGCAGCTGAGACTTCAAGAAATGCAGAGGTCAGAAGATCTTTAAGAGAAAGAAAGGAACCTATCAGGTATAGTTATGATACATCTTTCTTAACAACAAAAGATTATGCTTATATTGTGAAGACCGATGAAGATCCAATCACATATGAAGAAGCTAAAGGAAAATAGAATTGGGAGAAGGAAATGCAAGAAGAGTATGATGCTCTACTTGAGAATGAGACATGGGAATTAGTCCCAAGATCAAGAAATCAGAAGGTAATTGGATGCAAGTGGGTGTATAAGACAAAGAGGTTTGCAGATGGTGAAGTGTCTAGGTACAAAGCTAGACTTGTGGTTAAAGGTTATGCTCAAACTTATGGAGTAGACTATGATGAAACTTTTAGTCCACTTGCTAAGATTTCTACAATTGGAACCCTGATTGCTATTGCTGCTTGTAAAGGATGGAAGTTGTCACAATTAGATGTGAAGAATGCATTTCTGAATGGATATATTTCAGATGAGGTATACATGGAGCAACCAGAGGGTTTCATGGATTCAATTGGACCAGATTATGTATGTAAGCTCAATAGAGCTTTGTATGGTTTGAAGCAAGCCCCAAGGGCATGGAATTATAGGCTTGTTAAGTTCTTGAATGAATTTGGATATCAAGCTTCAAAAGCAGATAGTAGCTTGCTAGTGAAGGCAGGTGATGATGGGTTCATATATGTGTGTATTTACGTTGATGATATTATTGTCACAGGTATAGATGCTCAAAGAATCAAGGAGCTTAAGAAGCAAATAGAAAAGGAGTTTAAGATAAGTGATTTGGGAAACTTGTCTTATTTCTTAGGAATGCAGATTGTGTATACTCAACATGGAGTATATGTTACACAAGAGAGATACTTGAAGAATCTTTTGATCAAGTTCAACATGGAAGATTGCAAGCCTTCAACCACACCATTGAAGCTAAATCATAAATTGAGTAGATGTGTAGGAGAATAATTTAATGACATGAAGAAATATCAGAGTTTGTTAGGTAGTTTGATATATGCTACCTTGACAAGACCAGACCGATCATATGTAGTTGGTGTCTTATCACAATTTATGCATTGTCCAAAGAAAACTCATTGGATTGAAGCACAAAGGGTACTTAGATATATCAAGGGAACCCTGAGTGAAGGTTTGTATTATGGTTTTACTTCTGACACAAGAATCAAAGTGTTTAGTGATGCATATTAGGTAGGTAATTCAAATGATAGAAGGTCTACTCATGGCTATCTCTGTTATATTGGAGATAAGTTAATTTCTTGGTGCTCAAAGAATCAACACACAATTGCTTTGTCATCCATAGAAGGCGAGTATAAAGGAATGGTAGAGGCTACAAAAGAAGTGATATGGTTGAAGACCTTATTGAAGAATTTTGGAACTGATCAGAATACTCCAATTATTTTTGGGGATAACATGAGTTCATTATCTTTGGCAACTAATCCTATTTTTCATGCTAGTACTAAACACATCGAGATTCAATATCATTTCTTGAGAGAAAAGGTACTTGACAAAGAGATTGAAGTCTTATGTACACCAACAAAAGAGCAAGTTGCAGATATGTTGATAAAGAGCTTAGATGGACATAAATTACATAAGTTCAAAGAGATGGCAGGAATAAAGAAGAATCACATAATCATAATTAGTGATTGATGGGGAGCTGTTGGAACAAAGCAATCACCAATTGATGATTATGAAGTGCTTGAAGCAAGTCATTAATCAAAATGAAGTCAAAGAATTTACTGAAGGAAGTGACGAGATCTCAGAAATGTAGCTTGTATACATATGTACATTACAGATGAAAATTCTTGTACAAAAGGTATAGATGTTCATTAGAATGAAAAAGGAATAATGTAATAGATGCGGGATGAGTCTAGAATCATATGTATATAAGTCAAAAATTTAAAGGAATAAATGTGAGAGTCATTCGAAGTCAATTTCATGTGACAGATGTGTAGAGAGTTATCTTTCTGAGTTAGCATCGAGTCTTTCTCTGATTTCTCTCAGCCTGATCAAGTGGATCAAGAAATATTTTGTACACATCTAATTTAGAAGTTAATCAAGCTATGTTCAAAGTTCCATGGTCTAGTTCTTTTCAGTCAAATTTAGAAGAAGTGTATGAAGAAGTTTCCATTTTAGAGAGGAACAGGGAATAATTGCACAACATTTCCATGCTACCAAGTTATATGGGAGAATACGAGAGAAGGTCTATAGGTTTCCATGCTCCCACGATCTTGGGCAAGGAAGATAGGTCTCAAGATAAGACATCGCACAATTTAGCAGAACTCAAGAAGACTAAGGTACAATGCTTATTGACAATAGAAGAATTACTACGAGCCAAGCCCCAATTGTGGAAGCAATTAGCCGGAGACCTAAGAATAGATACTGGAGAACCCATGAATGAGAAGAAAGAAGTGGAAGCTCCATCAACAAATCAAATCCCAATTGATAAAGTTAGAGAATTTAGTGAGGGAGATGAAGGTAATACATGCCTAAACATCACCTTTAAGGGATATATGAACAAAGCCATCTTAGACACTAGAGCTGGTGTAGGAATAGCTGCAAAAGAGATTTGGGAAAAATGGGGAAAACCTATCTTACGAACCACACACATGAAGCTTCAGATAGCAGAAGGTCATGTGGAAAGACCCCTAGCAATATTGGAGAAGATCAAACTGACTACCTGCGGAGTAGAGTTCGAACATGCTCTAGCTGTATGCCAATTTGAAAAAGCCAATAATTACGAAATGATCTTAGGACGACCTTTTATGAGACAACTCAGAGTAGTACAAGATTGGGGAAGAGACACATTGTATTTGCAACATCAAGGGACAACCACGAAGATAAATTTACACACTTTTTCATATAGGGATGTGCCCCCACTACAATGGAATCCCATACATAAAGAAGAAGATGATTTATCAATTCATAGCATAGGATCTAGTGACCAATCATGGATGCACGAAGATGCTCGATTATGAATGTGCAAAGAGGCAAAACAAGAAGAAAAAAAAACTCAATTATGGCCAATAGAACATCAGAATTACCGACCCATAGATGATCCAATGTATACGCTTCAAATCTTCCTGATGAAGTGTTTGAATCACATGGATGGATGGAGATCTTAGCAACCTTAGATGTGTGTGTAAATGAGGAAGTATTAACCATGAATGAGTGCATAGATGAAGAAGGTTATGACATAAACCTTTACATGGTAATCCTATAGGAAGTGGAAGTAGGAGAAGTACTCAAAAAAGAATGGAGTGAGGACTATGAAAGTATAGAAATGGAACCAGAATTGGATTCAAAGGAACGATATTTAGAAGCAATCCAGGCAAACAATGAAGAAGAAACACCTAAGGTGTTCATGATAGAAGCAAATCAGGCAGGATAGGACAACAAGGAAACATTAGATAAGGTAAAGCAACCACAAGATCTTTTCGACGTTCTAGAACATTTTAAGAGATACGAAGTAGAAGAGTGAAAAATAGCTATTCAAATGCCGAAAAGGGAAGCCAAAGAAGGAGAGGCTTATGATAATAAGGAACAAACTAAGAAGGTAATAGTAGTCATGGAAGAAGAGGAAGAGAGATGTATGTACATTGGAAAAGATGTATCACTTGAAGAGGAAGAGGAACTGATATCATTAATTAGAGAATACCGAGATGTATTCACTTGGACCTACAAAGACCTCAAGGGAGTAGATCCATCCATTTCTTCCCATAGAATCCCAATTACACCTGATGCAAAACCTTCGAAGCAATGCCCATACACATAAATGATGTTTATTCGGCAAAGATTAAAGCGGAGATCGACAAACTATTAGCAGTAGGCTTCATTTATGAGATAGGGAACACATAATGGGTATCACCCTTGGTTGTAGTACCCAAGAAGAATGGAAAATTAAGAGTCTGTATTAATTAAAAGAAAGTGAATGCAGCTACTTTCCGTGATAGCTACCCATTACCAATACTTCCACCATCTATTGGAAAGAGTTGCAGGTAAGGAAGTCTACAGCTTCCGAGATGGATTTTCAGGTTAAAACTAAGTAGCCATTGCTATGGAGGACCAACATAAGACAAATTTTGCAACTGAGTGGGGAGCATATGCTTTTAGCATGATGTCATTTGAGCTTACCAATGCCCCCACAACTTTCCAAAGACTGATGTGTCATGTGTTCAATGAATTTTTAAGGAAGAGTATGGAAGTATATGTAGATGATTTGTGCACTTATTCCAGTCAAATAAGTGAACATATTCGAGAACTAAGGAGGATATTTGAAAAATGCCAACAATATTGAGTATGCTTGAATCCAGAAAAGTGTGTCTTTATGGTGAGGCAAGGGAAGATCTTGGGACACATTGTATTGAAGAATGGAATTTCCATAGATGAGGATAAGATTAAAGTAACTTTGGACTTACCGCGACCTAAAAATGCAAAGGAGGTACAAGCCTTTATGGGTCATTGTGGGTACTATCGTAGATTCATCCACATGTACGCGATAATCGCTAAACCTCTATATGGGTTATTAACTCAATTCACTTGGACGGGGGAATGTGAAAAAGCATTTAATGAACAAAAATGATAGCTAAGTTCTACCCCTATATTAAAGATACACAATTGGAATAAACCATTCCATATCCATGTGGATGCATCAAATTATGCAATAGGATGCATACTAGATCAACCAACAAATGAAGGAAAATTAGATCATCATATCGCATACGCCAATAGCCAACTAAACCAGGCAAAGATAAATTATACCACCATTGAAAGAGAAGGCCTAGGAACAATCTAGCTACAAATCAGACAATGACATAACGAAACGGTACATGTGGAAAAGGGCAAAGATGTACAAACAAGTGAAGAACCGAGCATGCCAAAAACATGGCTCAATGTAGATGTGGCATAGCTCAATCTAGTGGTAAAATAAATGATCTAGATAGCCATGGATACACAACAAAAACTCATGGAAGTAGATGGAGATTATGACAAAGCTTTAGTAGAAAGAAATCAATTCAAAACACTAAGTGAAGAATTATCTGCTAGAATATTACATGCTAAACAACCACTTACAAATAAGGAACATGAAACAAAGGAAGCTATGGAAAGATGCACACTATTGACCAAAGAAAATTAGAGGATGCAAGATCAGCTTAAGGAGCTTCAAAGCAAATATGAGGCCAATGAGAATGAAAAAATATGTATATCTAGTAGAAACAAAATCTTAGAAGCTCAGATAAAAGTATACATGGATGAGGAGACAATTTGAGAAAAATAAATAAAGAATTGATGAATGCAATCTTGTTTAATCAATCAGTGGAGGTGTCAGAAGGGCAACAAAATAATACACAGGAGTTAGAAGTTCAAATAGCTTGATCAGCTAAATCAAGAGCAAGAGTTACGAGAAGAATGGGAGAATAAATATATGTATGATACAAATGAATTAAGAAAGAGATGGAAAGTAGCTGAAGCTTGGTATATTGAACAATGCAATGAAGATGCAGACCAAATGTCAATCTTAAGAGAGAGCAAGAAACAAAGTGATGAAGAGCTTGCAGTGGCACAAGAATAGATAAAAGAGAAAGATGAACTAATTAAAAGCCTACAAGACCCTTTTTTAAAACAATATGGGGACACTAATAGTTTAAAGCTCTCAAGCGGCTACTCTGGAGATTGAGGTATGCCCTCCTTCTCCCCCCCATATATAATTCACAAATACATGAGTAAGAAGCAGAGAAGCCTGCTGATAGACATACACGGCCTTTTGCAAAACTACACCAAAATGAGCGGGCACTACTGGTGTCCCAACTTATGAAACAATTTGAAGATCAAGTCGTGAAAGTAATGAAAGATGCAAAAATCAAAAGCAAGAATTTAGAGAAAATTTTGAAGCCCTTTGGTGTACCATATGGCCTATTGAAAGAAGAAACCAGGCAATATATTAAGAGGACTAAACAAGAAGAATCAGATCAAGACTTACAGTTCAAAATAGATACATTCTCTTATACACACGAAGAATTTGATAAAGCTGATCCGATGTGGAGAAGAAAATTTTTGGAAAAGAATCCAAATCTTTGGGTGCATTTGGAGTTGGCACCATACTTACTACAAGTAAATCCATCTTTTTGCCCAGTATCGAGAAGAAGATCCTAGACACACTTTTGGGAAGAATAGTGTTAGGGCACTCTCAATAATCAGTGGCTGAACTATCCATTATTACCCAACCCACCACATAAGTACTTATGTACGGAAAAATATATGGTACATACAATAGAATTTTGGCTCTCGAGATATGCTATAGTTCTGGGCCTAGCAATAAAGATGACAAATAAAGTGTTGAGCATGCTACTCATAGGTCTGAAAGTCTTCAAACATGCTCAATATACATTCTTGAACTTTATCAACGTTAATCAAGGCATAGACACCCTCATTTTCTATCTCCCTATCATGCCTAGTTGACTCACTGTCATGGCTATATACTCGCACTTGATGTTCTTACCGAGTCAATATATGCAGACATTTGAAGAAGTATCTTTCATAGGAGTTTTTGAAATGGACTCAGAAATTTTTTTCAAGATGACTTCCAATTTAAATGCTCGATTGCTCATTTACACATTCAAATGGAGTGCAATGCCAAACTCCAAAGAAACATGACCGTCTTGCACCGAGGAGAACAAGTGCCTTCAACAATAGAACCAAGACAACCTTGAAGCTGACATGGAGAGTACACTTGAAGCACACATCATTTCCTCCCTATTCCAAGTTTTTCCATCAAAGAAAATCCACATTCTCTTAGAAGAACACACCAACTTCCTCGATTCATATGATCAGTTACAAGATGAGGTTAACCAATTATGCAATTAGTGCTGCTCCACAAGTGATTGAAGCTTTGCAAAAATATATAGAGGAGTTACAAATGGTTCTCTTATAGTACGAATGGCTACCATCTCCACAAGAGGTGCCTAAATCCGAAGAGTTAGTGGAAATTCAAGTGAAAGAAACATTCGATAATGCATAAACCTCAACCGGTCCCAGGAAATTGCATCATTGAGGAAGGGCAAGAGACATGTGAAGCACCCATCCCTCAATGATTTAAAAAAAGTCAAAGAGATTGGACATGCTCACGATGACCGTGTGATAATCTAGGTATAGCCAATGTCAAATGTTTAAGAAATGGTGCTCAAGTCAGAATACTTTGAAAACTTGTCCCATAGATGTTTGATCACAACTTTTTAACTGCAATGTATGCCATACTTCATGCTTTTGGCCAATTACAATGCAAAAGTCAAGAGAGTGGTAGGAGAGGAGCCAATGTTTGCCACCTTGTTCCAACTAGGAGACATCCCAAAGAAGGCTCAATAGGGTACACTATTCTAACCAAATCGATGGTAGAAACTTATCTAGATATGCTAAGAACATGGTCGATTGCACCACTCCATGTAAAGTATAATCCATGTTACGACTGAGTGCCTTGCATGTGTGCTTGGCCAGCATTTGCAGTAAAGCTGAGAAGCAGTGCTAGATGCTCATAGTAGTTAAACTACCCATACTTTGCTCCACCTTGGGGACCTCCCATAGTAGCATACATGGTTTCAAAAATTCACCATTAGACCCCTGAATCAAAGAACATGCTTGATGTAGCTACAAAGATGTGTCTGAAGATTTTTTACCTCATGATGTCGTTTTTAAATCATTTTGCAATGTCAAAAATCCATATATCTCGGCACCAAGTTTTAATGAAGGTAACTTTGATTTGGTCTATGATATAAGAAGAAAACCTTATATGAACATTGTATATGCTTGGTACACACACATCAAGTACTTACTTGCCTGCTACAAGCAAACCCTTGAAGAGATGTTCTCCACAGGCTTGGATTGGGATCACTTAATGAGCGAGCAGGGTTTATCAGGGATGATAGAGGTGAGAGAGTGGGGTGTTAGTAGTCAAGGTGGATTAACATGCCAAGAAAGCATGGGGCAAGGAGTCCAGAGAGAGCAAAGTCAAAGAGAAGCTCAAGGAGGACTAAGCAAACAAGGAAGCCAGCAAAGACTTGGTTTGTAGACCAATCATTTTTTTCCAAATCAAACTTACAAAAAAAAAGATTTTTATCACTACACTTCATTGTAAATCTTGTTTTTGGTAGAATAGACTTTGTTTTGTTCAAGCCAAGGAGTCCTTGAGCTTGCGGAGTAGTAGAACAATGTATGTATCAAATTTCATAATGCTATAAAAAGAGCTAGATAGCTCATTTTTGGGGTTAGCTAGTTGGAGAATGAACCTATTCTTGAGCATTGTAAACTTGTTTTGAGTTAGATGATAAAAAATTTTGTTGTTCTCTCTTTTTGTCTTGCCTTGTATGCATGTGTGTGTATGTGTGTGCATGTTAGTGTGCTTCTCACTCATGAACTTGTGTATTCCACTTGCTCATGGTCATCATACCACCCTCACATCTTCATGGATTGACAATTACGAGGTAGATCTCCTCATGTTGGTGCTTACCATTGTTTTAGAGTGCCACAACACCTTGTATGTTAAGCACGTAGATGATGTACCTTTGTTGTGTATGTTAAGCACGTAGATGATGTACCTTTGTTGTGTATGTTGACGATATGCTGCCCATTGGTCCTAATGAGATGATATTGCTGAATTTAAGGCTAAATTGCATGCCTCTTTTGAGATGTCAGATTTGGGGCATTTGCATCATTATTTGGGCATTCAATCTATGCAACTTGATGGGGGAATAACTTTGTATCAAAAAAATATATTGACACATTATTATAGTGTTTTGGCCTTGAAGATTGCAAACCTATTGCCAATCCTATGGAAACATGTTTATGGTTGACTCTTCATGATGCTTGAGATGCATTTGATGCTGTTCTCTATCAGTAGGCTGTTGGATGCTTGATTTGCTTATGCATAACTTGGCATTGATATTTAGTTTGATGTCTCTCAGATGAGCAGGTTTATGCATTTCCCAGGTGTCAAGCATTGGCAGGCGGTTAAGTGCATCTTTCGCCACTTGAGTGGTACTCGGATACTTGGGTTGTTTTCTCCCAAGGGGAGATCATTATTGCCAGGTTTACATGTTTTTTCTGACTGGGATTGGGCTAGTTGCTATGACACTCATGTGTCCACCAGTGATTTTTGCTTCATGCTTGGTAGCTCATGCATATCTTGCTTGAGCAAGAAGCATCCTACTGTGGCTGCTTGTAGTTGTGAGGATGAGTATTGGGAAGCTTTCATAGTCACTATTGAGTGTGTGTGGCTTAGAAGCCTTTTGGCTAATTTGGGTGTTGGTCAATCTTCTAACACCATTATCTTCACTGACAATCAAAGTGCATTGGAGAAGTTCTTTGTTAGAGAGGTCAGTTTGGAATATGTGCTCACATGGGATAACATTGTAGACCTTTTCACAAAGGCTCTAGATAAGGAGAAGTTTGAAGCTTTCCGCAAAGCTTTGGGCTTACTTTCTTTTGTAGATTGATCTCTTTCCACATAGCTTGGTACTACCTTATACATGAGTACCAATTGCTTGTTCATCTCATCACTTGCAGGGGGGATTTGTCGATATATTTTGGCAGTGATGTGTGCAAACACACTTAGGGCCATTGGGCCACTTTTTTCCATCTTTAAGAGGTCCCCCTCCTTGCTTGTATATATTGCTATAACCCTAATGGGTCACTTATCTTTGTACATTTCACTTGGTAATTGATTTTAGTGTTGTGTTGTGCTCCAAGCTTCTTTTTCTTCCTTGTGTTGTTCATGTGCTTGTGAAAACCTTGAACTCCAACAATATGCAACCCATTATGTTTTGGAGTTTGTTGAGGTAGATTGTTGAAGATGATAGACCACTCGCATATGTGATTAAAGGTTGATCTCTAAATCAATTGTTATGCCCACCTTATGAGAAAGGGTGTGGCTCTATTTTGTGGAACCTTCCAAGACTTTGAATAATAATAAAGGGTGTTTCATTGGAGCAACAATTAGGGCTTAATCCAAAGGGGTCCATAATGATAATAGATCTCGTGCAAATGATACCCATAATACAACAAGTAATTCATGATCCACTTAAACAACTATATATGCAAGAATCCCAATCGCATTTCAGATGGGCTTACTAATTCTCCTATAGAAACTTAGGAATACTGTTGCTTGAGATTACAAGGACATGCAAGGGTTTGACCCCATACTATAGTAACACGGAATATAAAAATCAAATGCTCCCTGTTATTCAACAGTGTTATTGGATAAACCTAAATTATGTAAAGATGAAAGAAGATACTGTACCCATGGAGTACCTGGAATGGGTGTCTCCCATTGTTATTGTCCCAAAGAAAAACAAGCAACTACAGATATTTGTCCACTATCACAAATTAAATGCAGCAATGTTAGTGGATGTACCGATCGAGTACCTAGAATGAGTGTCTCCCATTGTATTTTTCCCAAAGAAAAATAAGCAACTATAGATGTGTTTCAAATATCACAAATAATTTATAGCAATGGCATTGGATCCCTTCCCCCTACCATTCTTCAACACAATGTTGGGCGAAATGGAAGGTTGGTTGGGGGATCTTCCCATGTATCATAATGTATTTTGGAATAAGGAAAAAGCACAGTATGTTTCAATGTTTTACGCAATAAATATTCTCAAAATACTAGAAATATTTCATGAATATTTTGAGACAATGATCATCAATAGTAGAGATTCATGCACACCCAATGTACAAATGTCAAGGGGGCTCAATCACATGGAAAAATTCCAATCCGTGGAGCAATCAATCAATGGTATGGATCATATGTAGAAAGATGGAAGTACACACACCTACAACAAGAGAGAGAGTGAGCACACACACACACACACTCACATACTCACAAGTAAGAAAGAGGCAAGTTCTCCAAGAAGCTTTCTATTCCTCAAGAAATGAGTACAAAGTCCAATCCAAAGAGTTTAAGCCTAACCAATGAGAGCTCTTTCACTTTTATAAATTGAAAAGAGCAGTAACCACACTGTGATGTTTGACTTAAATAAAAAATAGGTTCGACAGACTATTTGAAGGTCGAAATGACATTAGAAAATTATGAAAAATGGTATGGAGATACTTTTGCTTGAGTATAACTTGAATTTTAAATTTTGGCCTAATTATTGCTAAATTAGGCTTTTATGTAAATATGCAATTTTTACAAGTAATTTAAGCATAGTTTGGGGAAATACATATATTTTGAAGAGGTTTTATAGTGTGTAAAAAATTGTAGACCCCAGTACCAAGAAATTTATGGAATACTTAACTGATCAAAGAATGTACTCTTGAGATGCCAAAACTCCTGAAAATCAATTACTCCATGAAAAGCAAGGTAATTGCCTTTCTTTAATGTACCTATTCATCCTATCATTAGCATGCATCTTTTGAAGAAGACAATCATCAAATTCACTTACCATCATGTATTTGAAATTCAGCTTAGCTTTTCTAAGAAGAGAATTTTGTTACTCATATAACTTGTGTTTCATATGAGTCATGATCACCTGAAAAAACATGAGTAGGAAAACAATATAAATGTGGTCTATCCTCAGATATAAGGTATCACTCTCATGCATGGAATTTTAACAATCATGATTTATGCAAGGCATGTAATGCATCCCTATATTTGTTGCATACTTGAGTGGATAAAGGAGTGTGAAAAATCTTTTCAAAAGCTCAAACAATGTCCTATATCAACACAAATTTTAATCGAATATGCAACTCATCCATGCTAAAAGAAACCACACCACCATAGATATGAAGGACTAGGATGTCTATGTCGTAAAGAACTTCCATTATTATTTACTAGCACATGAATTCAAGATCTTTGTAGACCATCAAGCCCTACTATACCTTGTCAATAAGCCTTGTGCTATGGATAGGATAGTATGGTGGTTCCTTATCTTGATCAAATATGATTTCAAAGTGGTATTCAACAGAGGAAGTACTCATCTAAGTGTTGATTTTTTTTCAAGAATCAAGAGTATTGACCCTAATGAAGCAATAAACAACTTACCTGACATGTAGTTATTTGATATAGCAACAATACCAAAATTGGTTGAGCCAGTAGTACATTTTTTATCCTTTGGGCCAATCCACCCTTATGTGTAGTTCACAAAAGAGGAGATTATGAGTGCTAGGAACTTTTACATCAATGTTAGGTGCTTATATCACTCAGATGCTAGTGGAATATTTTCATGTTGTGTGCCAGAGGATGAGCATTTCATGCTAGTAGGTGAAGCTCACATGGATGCTTCTGTAGTAGTTTTCCAAAATCATGGTTTTTGTACCTGATATTCTACAAAATATACAAATAATTGAATGATGTTAAAAGATGTAACAAATTTGTATGCATACATAAGTTCTATGTAGTTCTTATGAAGAGCTTTGAATGTTCCTATTAAACATTCAACAGGTTGCCACTTGAACATTGAAAGAAAAATATATGCAATACAAAAATAGATATATTCTAAAACAAAAAAAACTCAAAATGATTAAAGAGCATTGTTAAACTTCACTTACAGTATGATGGGAAATGTAGATGATTGTTTAGCACTAGGCCCTTAGCACTATACATGCTGAACTCTTGCAAATCAACCATGTATACTTAATTTGAAATTGAGAACATGACCTTTCCCATGGTTTTTTGTGTCATGTCTTTTAGCTCGCTTGACTTTATGGACACCTTTGCAATTAGAAAGCATAGTCACCCAATCATTTATCTACATAGAAAGAGGTTTCCATAAGGAATCCTCTCTTCTGTTGTAAACCTGACATGAGGTTACATGATTAGAAGGAGGACAAGCAGTAGAAGCCATTTGAAGACTGATAGAAATAATAGAGAATTCTCAAATCGACAAACGGAGACTCACAAACTTCATGAGTCTTTCTAGACAAAAAAGAATTTGATGTACATGTAGAAAACTGAGACTCACAAACTTTTGATTTGATGTATCAAGTGTGTCCAAAAAATCATAGAGTATTGTGAACCCAAAAATATTTCGTATCTCCAAAGTCTTTTCTCTCTTGGTAATCTAAAGATTTGCATTGTATGCCATGGAAAAACATTTTTGTATGAAAATAAAAAATTGTACATCAAGTACAATAAATTCCATCACCTTAGTGGCGCTTTTAAAGCATATATATACTAAAAAGAAGCCTTTCTTCATAGGATTACAAAATATAGGAACGCTATATTCTTGTACATGTGGAAAGACCCTATTGGCTAATTTTCTTAATCCACCATTAGCAAATGGCCCCTTTTCGGTTGTTTTTCAGCCTAATGGCTTTAACAACCTTTTTTGAGTCTATATTTTTTTTACTAGCATGCTTCATGCATGTCAATGTTCCCTATCACAGATATTTGCATACCTTTGCGGGGCAAGCTGTTGCATCTGAGGCATTATACTTCAAGGAGAGGAGCCACATTTGCCCTCATTGCCAATGAGATTATACCACCACTTCTCACATGTTCAAATTTTTTGTAATGAAATCCAGATTTCTACAACGATTCTCATGAAATAATAATCTTGTAAAAATAATATGTGGAAGTATACGAACATACCTCCATTTGTAAAAAAATTATTAGTCTATGTAGAGGCAGACTTTAATAAAGGGTGTCTTTCCTCCAAGGGCCTCACCTAAAACGTATTGCTACCATGGGATATCGTTTGGAGTTTGAATTTATCTATAACGTATTTAGATGTATTTAGACGTTACCTCTTCTTCTCCAACCCATTTCTTTAATCTAGGGCGAAAGTTTTTTCACCAAGAGGGAGGAAGCCACATATGGAGCTTCCCTCATAACTTTGTTAGAAATGGTAAGAGATGAATGAGTGACCATGAATTAAATGTATATTCCTGATTTTTAGAGATTAAGCTTAATCTTGTACTTTGTTAAGGGGACAAAGTTCATTTAATAGAGCAATTTTTAGTAGGCTAAAGTAGGCTTTTTTTAGGCTGAACTAGGATCATCTCTCTCTTCTTCATAAAGGGAGCGAAAAATCACTTTTCACATCATCAAATCCTTCCAATTATGTGAATAAAAAAATAATTTCTTAAAAAGGTCTCTTTTTTAGCTATTCTTTATTAAAAAAGGCCCATACTTTTATGCATATGTTAGAAGTTACTTTTTTAGTCTAATTTTATTATAAAAACACTAAAAAAACATACTTTTAAAAATCCATCCAAAAGTTAAGTGCCAAATAATCAAACTCGTAATTTTGGTTGCCTCAAAATATGATTTTTTCAAAAAACCTTATTTTCATTCTTACTAGAAAAATTCATTTTGACCTATCCACATACCAAAACACACTTTTTTCTTGCAATATAACTACTGCAACAAGCCATTTTAGCCATCTTTGTGCTTCTTATTATTATGGTGCTCAAGTTTTTGAACATCATTGTGCTCACATGTATTAAGAACATGACATAGGCACCTATGTGTGCTTCTCATTAAAAAGTGTACATGTTCGTGTTCCAACATAATTTGCACCAACAACTAGAGATAGCAATGACAAAGATTCTCAAAATGAACGGCGTGTATTTGGAGAGAAGAATATTGAACTTTGGGTCAATGGTGTATTGCCCAAGGGGGGATCATTACCGCTAGATTTACATGCTTTTTCTAACTCTGACTAGGTTGGTTGCTATGACACTCATGTGTCCACCAGTGGTCTTCGCTTCATGTTTGGTAGCTCATGCATGTCTTGGTTGAGCAAGAAGTAGCCTACTGTGGCCACTTCTAGTTGTGAGGCTGAGTATAGGGCAGCTTTCACAACAATTGTTGAGTGTGTGTGGCTTAGATGCCTTATGGCTAATTCGGGTGTTGATCAGTCTTCTGCCACCACCATCTTCACTAACAGTCAGAGTGCATTGGTAGTTGCGAGGAACCCTGTATTCCATGCTCGCACTAAGCACATTGAGTTTGCACTATCATTATGTCAGGGAGAGGTTCTCTATTGGAGAGATCATGCTTGCAAACAACTGGTATATTCAACAGACTACTGATTTCCACCTCCCGATGAACCTCAAGCCATCAATTGGGAAAAACTAGAAATTGATCTCGTTGAGGAATTCGCATCGCAAAGCACACCCTCACACACGACCTCTTGTAAAACTATATCACGCAGACCCCGCAACAAGGATCTGTCGGGGATGACATACGCAAGAGGGAGAGGGTTTTGGCAGTAGCCAAAGGCATAGACGTAGAGGAAGCATGTGAAGATGGACTACAAAGAGTCATGGGGAGCCATGCAGTCTATTTTATCTCAAAGAAATATAATTGATATTACTTTTTCAAAATCTCAAACAATGATTCCATGCTTCTCACCTTCACTCTCACTGCATCTTGCATTCATGATCTTCATATCACTCCTATCTCTTCCATGGATTTACATTAAGGAGGTGAGCTTCTCAACAACCCCAATATCATTGTTTAATGATATGTACCACCCACCACTAATGCCTTTACTTTTCTCCACATATAATTTTGTCAATTTTAATAAGTCATATGTATATATTTTTTCAGATAATTATCAACATCCTAGACTTTACCTTTTTGTCAACATTAACATGCATTTACCCATAGTCTGATGATGAGCAAAGAAAGCACCTTAAATTATGATGAGAATATACTAGTCCAAAGTTTCAAGTGATGAGACAACATGCCAATAACCATAATGGGAGGAAAATACAATTGAATGGAAGAAATTCAATGAGCAAAATTGAAAGTACAAAGTTCATACTCCTAATTCTATAAGGATCAAATGACACAAAAATATAAACATGATCCGATCGTGTAATCCTAACATGAGATGTAAGAGTGGTGGTAAACAAATTTGCAAGCACACAATGTGATGTACTTGCAAGTTCCAAAGATCCATCACACAAGTTACCTCATTAGGGCAAAAAAGGCCAAAAAGGGGCCATTTACTAATGACAGATTAAGAAAATCAACAAATAATGTCTTCCCACATGTACAAGAATATAATATTCTTGTCTCTTTTAATCCTACGAATAAAGCATTCTCTTTTAGTAGATATGCTCTACAAATGCTGCTACGATGATGGAGTTTCTTGTATTTAGTGTACATTTTTTTTGTTTTCATACAAAAATGTATATTTTCGCACACCACACAATGCAAATCTTAAGATTTTCAAGAGAGAAAAGATTTTTGAAGCTACAAAATATTTTTGGGCTCACAAAATTCTATGAATTTTTGAAGATAATTGTTACATTAAATCAAAAGTTTATGAGTCTTGGTTTTCCACGTGTACATCAAAATTCTTTATCTATAAATACTTGTGGAGTTCATGAGTCTCTGTTTCCCAATTTGATCATTGTCTATTATTTCTATGAATGTTTGAAAGGTTTCTACTTCTCATCATCCTTCCAATTTTGTAACCTCATGTTCGGTTTACAATAGAATAGAGAATTCCTTATGGAAACCTCTTTCTGTGAAGATTAATGATTGGCTAACTATACTTTGTTGTTGCAGAGGTGCCCATAAAGTGAAGCAAGCTAGAAGAGACGACACATATTACCATTGGAAAGGTCCTATTATTAGTTTCAAATTAAGAATACATGATTGGTTTGCAAGAGTTGAGCATGCGTATAGTGCTAAGGTTTTGGTGCTAAAATCATCTATATTTTCTCGTCATACTCTAAGTGAAGCTTAACAATGCTCTTTAATCATTTTTAGTTGTTTTCCTTTTGCAAGTTCTCTGTTTTTCTATTGTAGATGTTTTTCCTTCCAATGTTCGAGTGGCACCTATTGAATGTTTAATAAGAACATTCAAAGATCTTCATAAGGACTATGCAGAACTTATGTATGTACACAAATCTATTACATTTTTCAATAACATTCAATTATTTTTTTATTTTATAGAATATCAAGTACCATTAGGGAGGAATGCATGTGGAAAACTTGTACATCTACCTACTCCTTGCATCTCTTCATTAGATTGGGAGTCTCTTTATCAATCGACAATTATAAGTTTTTTGTGCAAGATGAAAGATAGCATTCAAAGGGAAATGTCAACAAGCTCAATTTCTCAAAGGATTAAGATTCAATGGTTTTGTCCTCTTCACTTTTTTGTAGCATGTTTTTAAAAATATTTTATGACAAAAAATAAAAACAATTTGGTTGAATAGGAGAGTTTCAATTTCAGAGATTAATGATGTTTTAGGTAGGGAATGGGATAGTAAAGAATTTCAAAAACTAGGTGACATCATTTTATGTAAAGTTGGTACATATTCTCTTTTAATCTCATATCAAATATCTCAATAATCTCTAGTGTCAGGACATGACTACAGAATGTGGAAGAAAAAGCTTGGAATCTTGATACCCTTGGATTTAGAGGAGAATTTTCCAGAATTTGAGTTTGAAGTACAGATGCATCCAAATTTTCAACCTAGGAAAATAATTTTCACTGCAAATTTGAAACTCAAAAAAGTTAGAGAGTGTCTAGAGTACCTTGATGAGGTTTCACCATAGTTTATATTCTCAATTGATGGTGTAGTGATAAACATTAGATCAGAGAAAATCTTATCTTGCATTACTTGCCTACCACCCAAAGTGATCAAGTTCCAACCTTAAAGAATGTAACCACTCTTGCCAAATTTTTTACACCAAAAATGATAATATTTTGTCTTGGTTGAAAACAATTACATTGAGTGCTAAATATCTTTGTCACTTTTTTTTATATATGCACTCTTCATATTCATATTGTCTTTGTCATGCTTTATATCATTGGTCCTGGAAAGTTTCTATTGTTCAAAGACTTCACCCAAACAACAACTGCTAAAAACTAATTTATAAAGATGGACAATGAAGGATAAAGGTAAAGATGTAGAAATTCTCCATTTTAGTGATTAGCAAGATATATATAGCATTTAAGGGAAGGAATATTACAAAATGGAAAAAATTGGAGGGGATCCAAGACATGAACAATTCGAGTGATAAGGGCCTAATCGCTTGAATTGGTCCTATCTTTTTTTTTTTAGAATCTATATGGACATGTATGAAAGGTCACAACCAATTCAAACAAACAGGGCCATAGGAAGACCTTTGGAAATGATGCCAAAAATCCTCAATGTGTAGTGTGAGGGTGTGCTTGTATGCACGTTAATCGACCAATCCGTGAAGACTAGACCCAATATAGCTATAGTCAGAGGCAATAAGCAAACATGATGAATAGGTGTCTTGTCTAGTTCCCAAGTGTTCTCGCACTAATCCATATGATCATTCATAGTGTGCTCGATAGCAATCAGCCATCACCCATCAAGTCACAATCCAATCACCATTTCCATGATCCATGATTAGAAGAGACCTAATCACGATGAGGAAACACTGCAAGCCTAGCACAATAGAATGATGATTTGTTTGTATGTTGATAATATAATTTGCTCTATATAGAGACACTTGAAAGATGTTATACCATAGTGCAAAGATGCGAAACGTGTGGTAGAAACCTATCATCAATGCTCCTACATAAACACTACAGAACATGAGTACCCCAGTATCATTCCCAAGATCCATCACACAAGTTACCTCATTAGGGAAAAAAACGGCCAAAATGGGGCTATTTGCTAATGACAGATTAAGAAAATCAACAAATAGTATCTCTCCATGTATACAAGAATATAATATTACTATCTCTTTTAATCCTACCAAAAAAGGATTCTTATTAACAGATATGCTCTACAAGCATTGCTGCAACGATGGAATTTCTTGTATTTAGTGTACAATTTTTTTGTATTCATACAAAAATGGATATTTTTGCACACCACACAATGCAAATCTTTAGATTTCCAAGAGAGAGAAGATTTTTGAAGATACGAAATATTTTTGGGTTCACAAAATTCCATGATTTTTTGGACACAATTGATACATCAAATCAAAAGTTTGTGAGTCCCGATTTTCCATGTGTACATCAAAAGTCTTTGTCTATAAATACTTGCAAAGATTGTGAGTCTCGATTTCCTAATTTGAGCATTCTCTATTATTTCAATGAAAGTTCAAATGGATTCTACTTCTCATCATCCTTCCAATTGTGTAATCTCATGTTAGGTTTACGATAGAATAGAGAATTCCTTATGGAAACCTCTTTTTGTGCAGATTAACCACTCTTGCCAAATTTTTTCTACCAAAAATGATCATATTTTGTCTTGGTTGAAAACAAAGACATTCAATGCTAAATAGTTTTGTCACTTTTTTTCATGTATGCACTCTTCATATTCATATTGTCTTTGTTATGCTTTATATCATTGTACTTGGGAAGTTTCTATTGTTCGAGGACTTCACCTAGACAACAACTACTAAAAACTAATTTTATAAAGATGGAAAATGAAGGATAAAGGTAAAGATGTAGAAATTCTCCATTTTAGTGATGGACAAGATATATATAGCATTTAAGGGAAGGAATATTACAAAATGGAAAAAAATTGGAGGGGGTCCAAGACATGAACAATTCAAGTGATAAGGGCCTGATCGCTTGAATTGGTCATGTCTTTTTTTAAAGAATCTGTATGGACATGTATGAAAGGGCATGACCATTTCAAGCAAATAGGGCCATAGGAAGACATCTGATGGCCCTTATCACTTGAATTGATCGTGTGGTTTTTCTTAAGAAAATATTATTTATGTAGGATAGGTATTGCAGACATCATAATAATAAATCATGCATTTGTTACAAGACATGACCAATTCAAGTGATTTGGGCAATCGAAAGTTCCAATTTCTCTCTTAATTGGTCGTGCCTTTTTTCTTTTTAGAATATTAGTTATACAAGCGAAGGACTACAGTTCAGAGATTTAAAAAATCAAGATATAGCATTAAAGGGAAGAAATAAATGCCAAACCACTCAACATCTAAATTTATCTCATAAATGATAGGCACACATAAAATCCTTCCTCTATTTGAGAAAAAAATTGCATTCAATAATTCATCGTCATCCAAAATTAAACGGAGATTTATTATGTGTTGTACATAAGCTTTGTAGTGAAGACCATGATTTTCTAATGTTCATCTAAAGACCGTATCAAAATATACAGGCTATTCCTCATTGCCATTTAATGCATATATGGTATTGCTTATTAAGACAACAATAGCATTCATGATATTTGGCTATGCCCCATGGCTAAATGCTTCAAGAGTTGGTTACTTCCTTTGTTGTTCTAGCTATGCATTGCAAATGGAGGTCTTAGATGTAAAAAATATTGCTAGTTGCAAGAGGAAAGAGTGTCGATACAGAGGAGATTTTCCAAAGTCAAGCTCATTCAAAAGACTCAAAGATAACTAATGCCTTTTTATGTATCAATTGTATGGTTTCAAAAATCATAAATACATCCATATGTATTTTTTGGTCAAAAAAATACCAAAATATATTCCAAATCCTATTCTGTACCATCTCTATAACTTTAGCTTCACATAAGAATGAGATGTGTTGGAGTTAGACGTCTGCGGAAGCACGCGAACAGCACAAGGAAGAAGAAGAAGCTTGGAGCACAACACACACGACTGAATGTATTACTAGAGAATGTACAAAGATAAGTAGCCCATTAGGGCAATAGGCGTATATACAAGCCGGGGGAAAAAAACCTCCTAAAGAGGGAAAAAAGTGCCCCGGCAGTCCTAGAGTGTTCACACACATCACTACCTAAATATATCAACAAATCCCCCCTGGGAGTGATGCGGTGAACAAGGAGCTGGCACTCATGTATAAGGAAGTGCCAAGCTATGTGGAAATCACTCCACAAAAGGAAGTAAGCCCAAAGCTTTGCGGAAAGCTTCAAACTTCTCCCTAGGCAGAGCCTTCGTGAAAAGGTCTGCAATGTTCTCCTGCGTGGGCACATATGCCAAGCTGATCTCCCCAGCAGAGAACCTCTCCCTGACATAGTGATAATGCACCTCAATGTGCTTAGTGCGAGCATGGAACACAGGGTTCCTCGCAACTGCCAATGCGCTCTGACTGTCAGTGAAGATGGTGGTGGCAGAAGACTGGCCAACACCCAAATCAGCCATAAGGCGTCTGAGCCACACACACTCAACAGTCGCTGTGAAAGCTGCCCTATACTCAGCCTCACAACTGGAAGTGGCCACAGTAGGCTGCTTCTTGCTCAACCAAGATATACATGAGCTACCAAGCATGAAGCAAAAACCACTGGTGGACACACGAGTGTCATAGCAACCAGCCCAATCTGAGTCAGAAAAAGCATGCAAATCTGGCGGTAGTGATCCCCCCTTGGGATAAAACAACCCAAGTAGCCGAGTACCACTCAAGTAGCGAAAGATGCGCTTAACCGCTTTCCAATGCGTGACTCCTGGGCAATGCATGAACCTGCTCATCTGTGAGACAGCAAACTGAATATCTGGCCGAGTAATGCATAAGTAAATCAAGCATCCAACAGCTTGCTGATAGAGAACAGCATCAAATGCATCTCCAGCATCATGAAGACTCAATCGTAAACCTGTCTCCATAGGAGTGGCAATAGGCTTACAGTCTTCAAGGCCAAAACGCTGCAATAATGTGTCAATATATTTCGTTTGACACAAAGCCATTCCACCATCAACGTGCATAAACTGAATGCCCAAATAGTGATGCAAATGCCCCAAATCAGACATCTCAAATGAGGCATGCAAATCAGCCTTAAAATCAGCAATATGCTTCTCAAGAGGACCAGTGAGCAGCATGTCGTCTACATAGACAACAATGATCAGAAGCACATCATTAGCACGCTTAACATATAAGGTGCTTTCAGTTGGACTGTTCTCAAAACCATGTGCAATTAGATAGGCATGTATTTTCTCATACCAAGCACGTGGTGCTTGCTTTAAACCATATAACGCCTTCTTTAACCTGCACACCTGGTTTTCATGCCCTTTCTGCACAAAGCCACGGGGCTGAAAAACATACACTTCTTCATGCAAGTCACCATTCAGAAATGCTGTTTTAATGTCCAACTGATGTACATTCCAACCATGATGGGCTGCAAGTGCACAAATGCTCCGAACAGTAGTCATACGGCATGTAGGTGCAAAGGTCTCATCAAAATCAATGCCTCTTTCCTGCGCATAACCCTTTGCAACAAGCCTAGCCTTATACCTGTCAACTGTACCATCAGGTTTACGCTTCAGCTTGTATACCCACTTAGTGCCAATGGCCTTCTTGCCAGGAGGCAAGTCACATAAAGACCATGTACCATTCTTCATTATAGCATCATATTCAGATTGCATAGCAGCCATCCAATTTTCTGAATTTTGTGCTTCATCAAAAGAAACAGGCTCATTCTCATCACAGAGACTAGATGCAGCCATAGCATAGCAATCTGATGCAAAGGAGGTACTATGAGAGCCTGAACGAGTACGATATGACAAAGGTGCATCTAATTTGCTGTCACGCAAGGTCTGCACCAGCCATTTTGGCATAGTTTTTGCCTGTTCAATATCAGCTCTCTCATCAACAAGTGCATCATGTAAATCTGCATCAGAAATGGAATGATCTGCATCATCATATGAAACCTGCAAAGGCTGAGAAGTTGCCTCATTAGGACCAGCGTTAGCCTGTCCACCTGTAAAAAGAGGCATCAAAGTATCATACATGTCTTTGGAGCTAACAGATGTCTCCTTAGTACATGAAAGCAATGGCTGAATAGCATCTTCCACAAAGACAACATCACGGCTAACCAGAATGCGTTTAGTCTGTGGATGATACAGACGATAGCCTTTACTTTCAGAACTGTACCCAACAAAAATACATTTTACTGCCTTATCATCCAATTTTCTGCGATGTTGTTCAGGCACTAATGCATATGCCAAACAACCAAAAACACGCAGATGAGCAACAGATGGCTTGCGGTCATGCCAAGCCTCATATGGAGTGATAGACTGCAACGCTTTAGTGGGACACCTGTTCAGTACATATGCTGCACACATGACAGCCTCAAGCCAGAAACTATGTGGTAAAGCCTGACTTTTGACCATGCACCTCGCCATCTCCATGAGTGACCTGTTCTTTCGTTCAACAACTCCATTCTGTTGAGGTGTATACGGCACTGTACACTGGTGTTTTATCCCACGTTCAGCCAGAAATGCATTAAAATCTGAAGACATATATTCCCCCCCTCGATCAGAACGGAGGGTGCCCATTTTACATGCTGACAGATTTTCAGCCAAAACCAAAAACTGTTTGAAGCACATGAACACTTCGGACTTTGCTTTGAGTGGATATACCCATGCATGCCTGGAAAAATCATCAATGAAAGTCACGAAGTAAAGGTAATTTCCAAAAGAGGGTGTCTGCATAGGACCACAAACATCACTATGTACAAGCTGCAATTTCTGCATAGCCCGAACTGAACCATCTTTTGGAAAGGAAGAACGCTGCATTTTGCCCAAAATATAGCCTTCACAAACATGTTTTCCAGGTGCCTCAAGTTTGGGCAAAGAGGACACCATTTCAGATTTCTGCAGGCGTAACAAACTAGCAAAATTCAGATGACCAAAGCGTGCATGCCAAAGCTTTGCATCTGACATAGCCTGAGAATCATGAACTGCACATGCCGAATCATTCACAGATCTTTCATAGTCTATGAGCTTATACAGCCCACGACATAAAATGCCAGAAGCAATAATCACATCGCCATTTGAGAGATCATGGACTGTACACCTGTCATCAACAAATTTCACAACCAAGCCAATCTTGGCTAATGCAGAAACTGATAACAGATTCTTTTTGATCCCTGGCACAAATAAAGCATCTGACAAAGTGAAAGAACTACCATCAGCAGTAGTCAGAATGATCTTACCAACTCCCATAACAGGATAAGAGGAGTTATTGGCGCATGTGACAGTATTCCCTGTAGGGGCAGGCTCGAGTGAAGAGAAGAAACTGCGCTGCGAGGTAATATGTTTGGTCGCCCCACTGTCAAAGTACCAAACATCTGAGTCTACTGCAGACATGCACTGATCATGAGAAGATGGGTCAAAACTGCAGACAGTAGTAAACGCCCATTCTTCTTCCTGCACAAGATTTGCAGACTCTGTTTTTGGTGTAGAGGCCTCTGCAACAACCATTCCAGCCTCTTTCTTCTTTGCCTCTTTAGCAGCCAGTTTTGGACAGTTCTTTATAATATGATCATTTCCTTTACAGTACTTGCAGAACAATTTCTGCTTTTCTGATTTCTTCTCATCTTTATCCTGGTTCTTCGATTGTGCAGCATTTGCAGATTTCTGCTTACTAGTAGAAGAGCTCCATTTTCCTTTGCCCTTCTGACTAGCCAGGAAAGCTTGATCTGCAACACGCATAATGGACCTGTTCTGCCTGGACTGATCTTCCTGCAACAGAACAGAGACTAATTCCTCAAATGACAAGGCATTCGGATTGCCTTTCATCATCAACCGAAGAGTAGAGGCAAAACTCTGATATGAATCAGGAAGACCATTCAGAACGGTCTGCACAAGTGAGCTATCTGGTATAACTTCATCAGCAGAAATCAATTGTTCCTTCAGGTCTTTGATCTTTGTAAGAAAACTGTCCATAGAATCACCTTCATTCATGTGCTCACTCTCCAACTGTTTTCGGAGGTAAGCAACACGAGCCTCATTCCTAGCCTGGTACAAAGTGGTAAGCGTATCCCAAGCATCCTTTGCTGTTCTGCAAGAGCGAATGTGAGGAATAATGGCACGTTTGACAGACAAAGCTATCAATGCATGTGCCTGGGCATCTCTGCCATCCCAACGAATCTGCTCTGCAGTAGGTGCAACAGAAACAGCAGCAAGAACAGGAATCTGCGGAATATCATCTTCGACACCATCTTCATCAGCTCCAAAACCTGTATTTGTAGTACCTGTCGTTACAGGTGTAACAGGACGTCTTTCAACACCCTGCACAATGTTCCACAATCCTTTTGCAACCAGTACATGTCGCATCATATAAGCCCATAATGGGTAGTTGGTACCATCCAACTTATCCTCAACAGCCAACATACGGAATACATCACTGCTTTCAGCCATGGCCGGTGACTAAAATACCTTGATGCACAAAATTGACTGTATCTCAAAAAGTTGAACAGAACTGCCCAGACGAGTTCTGCTAGACCTGTAGCAGACTTCGAGACGCTTAAACTGGCGAACAGAAACTGGTATATACCTTTGGCACAAAAGGACGAAATAGCCTGCACAAGCGCTGCGATAGTGCGTTCGGAGGCCGAAACGAGCTCAGATCGCGATTTTGGCACCACAAAGCGAAGCTGTTTTGATCTCGGAAACACCCTGAGTATGCTCACCAAATTTTGTGCGAATCTGAGACTGCAAAACGGAGGAGTGTCGACGGCGCCCTAGAAGAAGCGACGACCTGCTCTGATACCAATTGTTGGAGTTAGACGTCTGCGGAAGCACGCGAACAGCACAAGGAAGAAGAAGAAGCTTGGAGCACAACACACACGACTGAATGTATTACTAGAGAATGTACAAAGATAAGTAGCCCATTAGGGCAATAGGCGTATATACAAGCCGGGGGAAAAAAAACCTCCTAAAGAGGGAAAAAAGTGCCCCGGCAGTCCTAGAGTGTTCACACACATCACTACCTAAATATATCAACAAGATGTCCTTCTTGTATATTATCGAGCTTTTTCCTAAAAGGATTTTCCTCCTCACATTGATATTCTCAATCTGTTGATCATTTTTGGCATGTGTTCCTTTGTATTTTTCTTTTAAAGAACTAATAAAAAATCTCTTTGAATGGATTAATTTTTGTCACTCCTCCCTTTTTTGTGCATTTGAAGAAGCTTGTTCTTGCTTCATAATGAGGCTTTTCCATCCCCTGAGTGTTCCATGTGGAAAGAGCTCCTTTTTCTACAAAGAATGGACCATGAAAAAATAACATATGCTATAAAAACATAAAGATAAAGATCATGAGATGTTTATTTGAAAAAGTAATTTTGGACTAAATAATCTCCTTAAAGCTCACCAAGTAGTAAGTTATGTCTTTGAAACTCCAAGCCTTTGTGATGGTTTCTATAGGTTCTTTGATTTCCCTTTTGAAATCAGTCACATACATATCATATATAACATGTTCCCTCATGATCTTCAAAAATTCCTCTATTTTATGTATTGCATGCAGTTTTTTGACAACTCCCAGAGCTTTGAACAATATCCATGTATCCATGGCAAATGCATCTAGAATTAAGTAAAAGAAAGAAGTCAATGTGCTTTGGTGAGTAGAGATAAAAAGTGGAACACATCCTAAAAATACATTATATAGGTCGAAGGATAAGAGGGAAAAGTTCAATTTTTTTGAACATTTGATGGGCACAAACTTTGAGGCATATCGCTTTTCATGAGTCTCACACGAGCTTTCCCTCTCTTCCAAAACTAATATATTCATGTAAGATACGTTTTAAATGAGCTTACATGGAATTTTTAAAGATGATTTGACAAGATTAATCTAGATTAAGCACAGGTTATTGAAATCCTTACACGAAGCATTTTTTGCCATTTTTCACCCTAATGTAAACATAACTTTGAAAGTATTGTGAACTACTCATGCTTTCAAATCTTTTTGATGTGATACCTTGAGATTTACATTCCTTTGCATAACTTGTGAAGTGTACCCATATATCACTATCTAGATTAGAGCATCTTGTCATATTATTACCTGTACTAAAAAGATGCTCTTTTATCCGAGTTGCATTGCCTACATAATGATGTCCACAACATTTGCACTATACTGTGGAGACTCTTTTATCCTCTTGATGAATAATCACATATGACCATGCTTTTCCCTTTCCCATAATGCTTGCTTTAATGAAGACTGTTGGAGTTAGACGTCTGCAGAAGCACGCGAACAGCACAAGGAAGAAGAAGAAGCTTGGAGCATAACACACAATACTGAATGTATTACTAGAGAATGTACAAAGATAAGTATCCCATTAGGGCAATAGGGGTATATACAAGCCGGGGGAAAACCCTCCTAAAGAGGGAAAAAAGTGCCCCGGTGGTCCTAGTGTGTTCACACATTTCACTACCTAAATATATCAACAAATCCCCCCTGGGAGTGATGCGGTGAACAAGGAGCTGGCACTCATGTATAAGGAAGTGCCAAGCTATGTGGAAATCACTCCACAAAAGAACGTAAGCCCAAAGCTTTGCGAAAAGCTTCAAAATTCTCCCTAGGCAGAGACTTCATGAAAAAGGCCTGCAATGTTCTCCTGCGTGGGCACATATGCCAAGCTGATCTCCCCAGCAGAGAACCTCTCCCTGAAATAGTGATAATGCACCTCAATGTGCTTAGTACCAGCATGGAACACAAGGTTCCTTGCAACTGCCAATGCACTCTGACTGTCAGTGAAGATAGTGGTGGCAGAAGTCTGACCAACACGCAAATCAGCCATAAGGCGTCTGAGCCACACACACTCAACAGTAGCTGTGAAAGTTGCCCTATACTCAACCTCACAACTGGAAGTGGCCACAATAGGCTCCTTCTTGCTCAACCAAGATATACATGAGCTACCAAGCATGAAGCAAAAGCCACTAGTGGACACACGAGTGTCATAGCAACTAGCCCAATCAGAGTCAGAAAAAGCATGCAAATCTAGTGGTAGTGATCCCCCCTTGGGATAAAAAACCCAAGTAGCCGAGTACCACTCAAATAGCAAAAAATGCGCTTAACTGCCTGCCAATGCTTGACTCCTGGGCAATGCATAAACTTGCTCATCTGTGAGACAGCAAACTGAATATCTGGTCGAGCAATGCATAAGTAAATCAAGCATCCAATAGCCTGCTGATAGAGAACAACATCAAGTGCATCTCCAGCATTATGCAGACTCAATCGTAAACCTGTGTCCATAGGACTGGCAACAGTCTTACAGTCTTCAAGGCCAAAACGCTGCAATAATGTGTCAATATATTTCGTTTGGCACAGTGCCATTCCACCATCAACTTGCATAAACTGAATGCCCCAAATCAGACATCTCAAATGAGGCATGCAAATCAGCCTTAAAATCAGCAATATGCTTCTCAATAGGACCAGTGAGCAACATGTCATCAACATAGACAACAATGATCAGAAGCACATCGTTAGCACACTTAACATATAAGGTGCTTTCAATTGGACTGTTCTCAAAACCATGTGCAATCAGATAGGCATGTATCTTCTCATACCAAGCACGTGGTTCTTGCTTTAAACCATATAATGCCTTCTTTAACCTGCACACCTGGTTTTCATGCCCTTTCTGCACAAAGCCACGGGGCTGAAAAACATACACTTCTTCATGGAAGTCACCATTCAGAAATGTTGTTTTCATGTCCAACTGATGTATATTCCAATCATGATGAGCTGCAAGTGCACAGATGCTCCGAACAGTAGTCATACGAGATGTAGGTTCAAAGGTCTCATAAAAAACAATGCCTCTTTCCTGTGCATAACCCTTTGCAACAAGCTTATCATTATACTTGTCAACTGTACCATCCGCTTTATGCTTCAACTTGTATACCCACTTAGTGCCAATGCCCTTCTTGCCAAGAGGCAAGTCACATAAAGACCAAGTACCATTGTTCATTATAGCATCATATTCAGATTGCATAGCAGCCATCCAATTTTCTGAATTTTGTGCTTCATCAAACGAAACAGGCTCATTCTCATCACAGAGACTAGATGCAGCCATAGCATAGCAATCTGATGCAAAAGAGGCACTATGAGAGCCTGAACGAGTATGATATGACAGAGGTGCATCTAATTTGCTACCACGCAAAGTCTGCACCAACCATTTTGGCATAGTTTTTACCTGCTCAATATCAGCTCTCTCATCAACTAGTGCATCATGTAAATCTGCATCAGAAATGGAATGATTTGCATCATCACATGAAACTTGCAAAGGCTGAGAAGTTGCCTCATTGGGACCAGCACTAGACTGTCCACCTGTAAAAAGAGGCAGCAAAGTATCATACATGTCTTTGCAGCTAACAGATGTCTCCTTAGTACATGAAAGCAATGGATGAATATCATCTTCCACAAAAACAACATCACGGCTAACCAGAATGCATTTAGTCTGTGGATGATATAGACGATAGCCTTTACTTTCAGAATTGAACCCAACAAAAATACATTTTTGATTGCCAAGCCTCATATGGAGTGATAGACTGCAGTGCTTTAGTGGGACACCTGTTCAGTACATGTGCTGCACACATGACAACCTCAAGCCAGAAACTATGTGGTAAAGCCTGACTCTTGACCATACACCTCGCCATCTCCATAAGTGACCTGTTCTTTTGTTCAGCAAATCCATTCTGTTGAGGTGTATACGGAACTGTACACTGGTGTTTTATCCCACGTTCAACTAGAAATGCATTAAAATCAAAAGACATATATTCCCCCCCTCGATCAGAACAGACGGTGCCCATTTTACATGCTGACAGATTTTCAGCCAAAAGCAAAAACTATTTGAAGCATATGAACACTTCGGACTTTGCCTTCAATGGATATACCCATGCATGCCTGGAAAAATCATCGATGAAAGTCACGAAGTAAAGATAATTCCCAAAAGAAGGTGTCTGCATAGGACCACAGACATCACTATGTACAAGCTACAATTTCTGAGTAGCCCAAACTGAACCATCTTTTGGAAAGGACGTATGCTGCATTTTGCCCAAAATACAGCCTTCACAAACATGTTTTCCAGGTGCCTCAAGTTTGGGCAAAGAGGACACCATTTCGGATTTTTGTAGGCATAGCAAACTAGCAAAATTCAGATGACCAAAGCGTGCATGCCAAAGCTTTGCATCTGACATAGCCTGAGAATCATTTATTGCACATGCCAAATCATTTAGAGATCTTTCATAGTCTATGAGCTTATATAGCCCACGACATAAAATGCCAAAAGCAATAATCACATTGCCATTTGAGAGATCATGAACTGTACACCTATCATCAACAAATTTCATAACCAACCCAATCTTGGCTAATATAGAAACTGATAACAGGTTCTTCTTGATCCTTGGCACAAATAAAGCATCTGACAAAGTGAAAGAACTACCATCAGTAGTAGTCAAAATGATCTTACCAACTCCCATAACAGGATAAGAGGAGTTGTTGGCGCATGTAACAGTATTCCCTGTAGGGGTAGGCTCGAGTGAAGAGAAGAAACTACGCTCGGGGGTAATATGTTTGGTCACCCCACTGTCGAAGTACCAAACATCTGAGTCTACTGCAGACATGCACTGCTCATGAGATGGGTCAAAACTGCAAACAGTAGTAAATGCCCATTCTTCTTCCGGCACAAGATTAGCAAACTCTGTTTTTGGTGTAGAGGCTTCTGCAACAACCATTCCAGCCTCTTTCTTCTTTGCCTCTTTTGCAGCCAGTTTTGGACAGTTCTTTATGATATGATCATTCCCTTTATAGTACTTACAAAACAATTTCTGCTTTTCTGATTTTTTCTCATCTTTGTCTTGGTTCTTCGAATGTGCAGCATTTGCAAATTTCTGCTTACTAGTAGAAGAGCTCCATTTTCCTTTGCCCTCCATTCCAGCCTCTTTCTTCTTTGCCTCTTTTGCAGCCGGTTTTGGACAGTTCTTTATGATATGATCATTCCCTTTACAGTACTTACAAAACAATTTCTGCTTTTTTGATTTTTTTCTCATCTTTTTCTTGGTTCCTCGAATGTGCAGCATTTGCAGATTTTTGCTTACTAGTAGAAGAGTTCCATTTTCCTTTGCCTTCTGACTAGCCAGGAAAGCTTGATCAACAACACGCATAATGGACATGTTCTGCCTGGACTGATCTTCCTGCAACAAAACAGAGACTAACTCCTCAAATGACAAGGCATTTGTATTACCTTTCATCATCAACCGAAGAGTAGAAGCAAAACTCTTATATGAATCAGGAAGACCATTCAGAACGATCTGCACAAGTGAGCTATCTGGTATAACCTCATCAGCAGAAATCAAATGTTCCTTCAAATCTTTGATCTTTGTTAGGAAACTATCCATAGAATCACCTTCATTCATGTGCTCACTCTCCAACTGTTTTCGGAGGTAAGCAACACGAGCCTCATTCCTAGCTTGGTACAATGTGGTAAGTGTATCCCAAGCATCCTTAGTTGTTCTACAAGAGCGAATATGAGGAATAATGGCACGTTTGACAGACAAAGCTATCAATGCATGTGCCTGGGCATCTCTGCCATCCCAAAGAATCTGCTCTGCAGTAGGTGCAACAGAAACCGCAGCACAAACAGGAATATGCAAAATATCACCATCTTCGACACCTTCTGCATCAGCTTCAATACCTGCAGTTGTAATAGTTGCAGGTGTGATAGGACGTTTTTCGACACCCTGCACAATGTTCCACAGTCCTTTTGCAGCCAACACATGTTGCATCATATAAGCCCATAACGGGTAGTTGGTACCATCCAACTTATCCTCAACAACCAACATACAGAATACATCACTGCTTTCAGCCATGGCCGGTGAATAAAATACCTTGATGCAGAAAATTGATTGTATCTCAGAAAGTTGAACTAAACTGCCCAGACAAAGTCAGCTAGACTTGTAGCAGACTTCGAGACGCTTATACTGGCGAACAAAAACTGGTATATACCTTTGGCACAAAAAGACAAAATAGCCTACACAAGCACTGTGATAGTGCGTTCGGAGGCCGAAACAAGGTCAAATCGCGATTTCGGCACCACACAGTGAAGCTGTTTTGATCTTGAAAACATGCTGAGTATGCTCACCAAAATTCGTGCGATTCTGAGATTGAAAATGAAGGAGTGTCGACAGCACCCTAGATGAAGCGACGACCTGCTCTGATACCAATTATTGGAGTTTGACGTTTGCGGAAGCACGTGAACAGCACAAGGAAGAAGAAGAAGCTTGGAGCGCAACACGCAATACTGAATGTATTACTAGAGAATGTACAAAGATAAGTAGCCCATTAGGGCAATAGGCATATATACAAGCCGAGGGAAAATAACCTCCTAAAGAGGGAAAAAAGTGCCCCGGCGGTCCTAGTGTGTTCACACACATCACTACCTAAATATATCAACAAAGACTTTATGTCTAAAAAAAGAGAACATGAATCAATATAAATAAGATATACATCCCACTAAATATATATCTTAAAATATATACAAACTACTTTGAACGTCTCTTGAAGTTTTTAAATATATTGATCTATGTATTTATCCACCTATCTGTTTGTATTTCTACCTCTTCATATAAATAGATAGATTTTAACTCATAATCATACGTGCACATACACTTACACATACTATTGTGAATCAAGAATCAATGTTGAGTCAGACAATCACAATAGATTTTAATTCTCAATCATACACACACATACACTTACACATACTATTGTGAAGTAAGAATCAATGTTGATTCAGACAATTACAATAGATTTTAGTTCTCAAACATACACACATATACACTTACACATACTATTGTGAAGTAAGAATCAATGTTGAGTCAAACAATCACAATAGATTTTAACTCACAATCATACACACACATACACTTACACATCCTATCGTGAAGTGAGAATCAATGTTGTCACAATAGAATTTAAATTCTTGATCATACCCACATACACTTACACATACTATTGTGAAGTAAGAATCAGTGTTGAGTCAAACAATCAAAATAGAATTTAAATTCTCAATCATACACACATACACTTACACATACTATTGTGAAGTAAGAATCAATGTTGATCCAGATAATCACAACACAATAGATTTTTATTCACAATTATACACTCATATGCACATACACATACCATTGGATGAAACTTTGTTGGATCCCTTAACAATTCAAGGGATTTGAGAAGGTGTTAATAAGTCTACAAGACAAAGCCATTTACAGACCTGAAAAATTATGGTCACTTATTAACACCTTCTCAATCCTTGAGTTATAAAAAAGAAGTTAAAGCTTTTCCAATATATAGAATAGATTTTAATTCACAATCATACACACACACACATGCACATAGACAATCACTATAGATTTTCACTCATAACCATACATGCACATACACATACTATTGTGAAGTAAGAATCAATATTGATTCAAATAATCACAATCAGTTTTACTCACAATCATACACACACATACATATACTATTGTGAAGTAAGAATCAATGTTGAGTCAACCAATCACAATAGTTTTTAACTCATAATTTGAAAAAAAAAATCTTTATTTTTTTTAATACTAAAAGACTAAATATTTTTAACAAGAGCTTATACCTTGTTCTTGGTGTGACACTGTAAGTTCGCGAAAAACAAAGTAACTCTAATGAAGTATAATTTTGAGGGCATTCTTTTATAAAACATTATTCGAATGAATATTTTTCACCCTAAAGACTTTTTTATCAAAAGGCTTTTCGATCAAAAGCTTTTTGATCGAATTTTTTTTTTATCAAAATAATTCCAAAATGTCGTGCAAAAAACTATTCGCTCATGTCCTAATAAGCTCACGTGGAACCGAATAATTCGATCAAGCAATAAGGGCTCTACATCGAATAACGAATAATGCAACCTAGATTCTAACTCCTAAGAGTAGTATTCATCACTATAGCTCATCACATTGGTGACTTAGGAAGCTCATCAAGGTTGCTTATTGATACTTCATTACTAGAACCTCATCAAAGTCACCTTTGGAAGATCATAGTTGGTCTATTGGCAACATACCTCATTGTAACCCATCACAATGACAACTAATATCATCACTTGCTTCCCATTCCATAGCCCATAACATGTTATGATAGAACTCACTTGATGATAGCGGAGAGAGCATTAGGAGTCACCCAGTGAGCTCAAGCTCGATTGATGGAGAGTGTTAATCTCCAAAAGAATAACCTACTCTTATGATTAGAGCACCTCTATACCAAGAGTAAGTCAAAATCTTCACCAAATTAGAGGTTCAATCTCCAACTTATCAAAAGTTGAAAAATTCTGTGAAGAAGATAAAACACAAAAAGTCTGCTGCACAATTTCTTCTCATTGACCTATCAAACATGTAAAGTTTTCTATGAAATTTTGTATGGAGTGTCCCTAGAAGTTGCGCACCTCCTCCAAGTTAAATTTCTTCAAAAGGTTTAGTATAACTTGAGAAATCAACTTCACAAGTTACCTATGTCTAAATCTGCACTTCTGAGAAGTCGATTTTGACACCCCTAACTTCTAACACATAGTTCTATCAATCTCGAACCCGTTTAAACAAATGCTTGTAGATACAGGCAGCTTACCTTCTAACTTAAAGATTAAGTGCTTGCTTGCACAAAACTTTAAACTGTGGAGTGAGAACTGACCAAAAAATCAAGATCGAAATTTGCGCCTGTTTCAGAGAACTGTGAACACTCATCACATATGAATGTTCCTATTAACAATTCTCCTAGCCTGTTTACAATTAGACTCTGAAACTCAAGTCATAGACTCATTAACTATGAACTTAGATATCCTCAAAAGGATTTCACAAATGATCTAACACAGACGGAGCAGACACAGAAACATCGGGTGCAATATTTCTTCGATTACTCAAAAAATTACAGTTGAGTGATGAGAGGAAAACTCAACTAACATTTCACATGTCTCATGACATCTAACTTCTCCTTTCTTGACTTCTATACTCACTCATCTATTCTTTCATATGCTCTCATATCACGCCTTGACATTTTCAAGGTATTTATAGAGAAATTTGTACAAGTCTATGACTAATCAAAGATCTAAGTGAACTATAACTATGCTAATGTACATATGTGTACATTCCTCATATCCTCTGAATGTATCCTTCTTCCAAGCTTCAAGAATTGAATCTTCCTTCATTCTTTAATCTTCCAAACATTCAATTGGTGATTGATCTGCACCAACAGCTCCCCCTCAATCATCAATTGAGGTTTCTCTTATCTTCTTTATGTCTGCCATGTCTTTAAACTTCTGTAACTTTGGTCCATCCAAACTCTTTGTAAGCATATCAGCTATCTGATCTTTAGTTGAAGTATGTATGAATTCAATCTCCTTATCCATCACTTTCTCTCTTAGAAAGTGATACTGAATCTCAATGTGTTTGGTCCTGGCATGAAAAACAGGATTAGCAGCTAAATACAATGAACTCATGTTATCTCCATATATAATTGGTATCCCATGCACAATGTCAAAACTCTTCATCAAGGTCTTGAGCCAAATCACTTCCTTTGCAGCTTCAACCATGCCTTTATATTCAGCTTCTGTAGAAGACAAAGCAATTGTATGTTGCTTCTTGGAACACCATGAGATAAGTTTATCTCCCACATAACACATGTATCCATAAGTTGACCTTCTATCATCTGGATTACCTGCCCAATCTGCATCACTATAAATTTTGATATTTGTATCTGATGTAAACCCATAATACAAACCTTCATTGAGTGTACCCTTAATGTACCTCAACACTCTTTGTCCTGCAATCCAATGTTCTTTCCTTGGGCAATGCATGAATTGAGACAAAACCCCTACTGCATATGATAAATCAGGTCTAGTTAAAGTAGCATAGATAAGACTACCAACCAAACTCTGATATTGTCTCATGTCTTTGAATTCTTCACCTCCAACTTTACTCAATTTGTGATTCACCTCCATTGGTGTAGGTGCTACCCTGCAATCATCCATTTTAAACTTGATTAACAAGTTCTTCAAATACCTTTCTTGAGTCACAAATACTCCATGTTGAGTATATGTAAACTCCATGCCCAAGAAGTATGACAAGTCTCCCAAGTCACTTATTTTGAACTCCTTTTCCATTTGCTTCTTGAGTCTTTGTATTCCTTCTTCATCTGTACCTGTAAGGATTATATCATCAACATATATGCACATGTATATGAAACCATTATCACTTGCTTTGACAAGCAAGCTACTATTTGCTTTAGACACCTGAAATCCAAGTTCTTTCAAGAACTTTACAAGTCTATAATTCCATGCCCTTGGGGCCTGCTTCAAGCCATACAAAGCTCTCTTGAGCTTGCACACATGATCTGGATACCTTTTATCTCTGAACCCTTGAGGCTGCTCCATGAACACATCATCTGAAATATAACCATTCAAAAAAGCATTTTTTACATCAAGTTGACATAACTTCCAACCTTTACATGCAGCAATAGCTATAAGTGTCCTGATGGTTGTCATCTTTGCCACAGGACTATAAGTCTCATCATAATCAATACCATATGTTTGTGCAAATCCTTTGACAACAAGTCTAGCTTTGTATCTAGACACACTTCCATCTGCAAACCTCTTGGTCTTGTAAACCCACTTGCATCCAATAATTTTCTGACTATTTGGTTTAGGAACCAAATCCCAAGTTTGATTCTCCAACAATGCATCATATTCTTCCTGCATAGCTTTCTCCCATTTTTCCTTACCTTTTGCCTCTTCATATGTAGAAGCGTCTTCATCTGTTTTCACCATATAAGCATAATCTTTTGTGGCCAAAAAAGAAGTATCATAACTATACCTTGTAGGTTGCCACCTATTTCTTGATGATCTTCTGAGTTCTCCACTCCTTGAAGTCTCTGGTTCTTCATACTCAAGATCAAACCTTGGTGTTTCTTTCACTTCAACCTGCACTTCATTATTCTCTTCTTCATCAATTATTTGAATCTTTGACTTACCTTTCTTTTGACTCACTTCTTCTTCATCACCTGTATTGATATTGATTGTACCTGCATACCAAGCACTTTGCTCATCAAATGTAACATCTTTAGAAACCATGAATTGTTTTGTAGATGGACTCCACAATCTATAACCCATCTGCTTATCATCATAACCAATGAAAACATATTTTTCAGCTTTAGGTTCCAATTTGTGTCTTAATTGTGATGGCACATATGCATATGCCACACATCCAAAAACTCTACAATGATCCAAGGTAGGTCTCTTACCCCACCAAGCCTCATATGGTGTCATACCCTGCAAGGCTTTACATGGTAACCTATTGACCAAATAAGTAGCTGTATTTACAGCCTCAGCCCACAAATAATTAGGGCAATTTTTCTCCTTCATCATGGATCTTGCAAACTCAACAAGTGTTCTATTTCTCCTTTCTACTACACCATTTTGTTGAGGAGAGTACCTGCAAGTAACTTCCCTTTTTATACCTGCATTCCACAAGTAATCACTAAATTCATTAGAGAAATACTCTCCCCCTCCATCTGACCTTAATCTCTTCATCTTATGACCTGTAATTCTTTCTGCATATGCATGATAGTGTTTAAATGTATTAAACACTGCTGACTTATCTTTGATCACATAAATAATGATCCATCTAGTAGCATCATCAACATAAATCACACAATACCTTGACCCATTTATACTGAAATCCTTTGATGGTCCCCACACATCTGTGTGTACCAATTCAAGCTTCTCTGAGTACATAAAACCATGCTTGGAATAGGAATGCTTATGAGCTTTACCTAATTGACATGCCTCACATTTGTATGTCATATGTTGACCTACAACATTAGGCAATCCAAGCACTGAACCATTGTTAATCATGTCTTTAATACCTCTTTCATTGAAATGTCCAAGCCTCTTGTGCTAAAGATCTAACTCAGAGATCTTATGTCCTCCATATGTGAACATAGCATGACCAATATTGCCTTGAATCTTCAATGTAAATAATCTTCCTTCTTTCTTCCCTGAAACAATCTGTTTATACCCTTGACTAGGGTCTTCCACATATACTCCATCATTAGTGAACCTTACTTCATATCCCTTTTCAACAATTTGTCCTACACTTATCAAATTCTTAGGATATCCCTTTTCAACAATTTGTCCTACACTTATCAAATTCTTAGGAATTGTAGGAACATACAGAACCTTACTCAATAAGGTACTACCATCCTTAGCCTTCACTGATCCAATTGACTTCACATTGTGCTTTGTGTTGTCACCTGTTTGAACAACATGATTAGATACCTTATTCTCCAAATCAGTCATCAAAGCTATATTACCACTTAGGTGATTGCTACACCCTGAGTCAATGTAAAAGACTCTATGATCTTCACTCTGCCTTTCACAAGTTGCATTCATTATCAATGTTGAATCCTCCTTTTGATCTGAAGCATAATTGTAGTAGGTATTGCTATATTGTTGACTTTGGAATCCTCTACCTGCATTTCTTCCAAAGTAACTCCTACTACCTCTACCTCTGAAATTACCTCTTTGATTTCTGCCACCTCTTCCTCTTGCATTATAGTTTTGACTATATCCATTATTACTTTGAGTATTGTGCCAACAATCATTAGCTAAGTGATTTGTCTTACCACAAATCCAGCAAGCTTTGCCTCCATCTTTGTTGTTCCTGCCTCTTCCTCTACCTTTGCTACCTCCTCTTCCTCTTAGGAAGTTGGCTTGACTAGTTGTTCCTTCATCTTCATTTGCTTGTTGTTTTCCTTTGCTATTCTTCTTCTTGTCCTTTGAGTACATTGCATGACCTGCACTCTTGTCACCATCTCCTTTAACATCCTGCTCAAATGTTAGCATATGACCTAACAACTGATTTAAATCAGGAGTGAAATTATCAAGTGATAATTCTGTAGACAAAATGAATGGCTTCCATTTGTCATCACCTCTTAAACCTGTAAGGATTTGCCTTACCAATTTATCCTCCTCAATGTCTTCATCAACAGCTCCTAAAGCATCTGCAATATCTTTCATTCTTGTCACATAGTCTGAAATGGATTGAGAAGCCTTCTTCTTAAAGGTGGTAAACTCTGCCCATAAGGATGCCTTCCTTGACTTAGTAGTATTCTGGAAATGCTCCTCCAAAGCATTCCAAATATCAGTTGCACTTTCAAGACCTCAAATATGAGGTAACAAGTAATCATTGACTGCCATATAGATAATGCTCCTAGCTTGAGCATCTTTCTTCATCCAATTTTTCAAATCTGCTAACTCTTCCCTAGTTGGAACACTAGGATCTCTGAACTCTGGCTTCTCTTCTTCTCCTGTGATATAGGCTATTAAATCTTTGCTCATAAGATGAGCTTCCATCCTCATTGACCATGCAGGATAGTTTTCCCTATCCAATTTCTCTATCTGAAGAGAATCTCCCATCTTTCTTCTACCTGTGTATTGAAATCTTCAAGCTTTATAAATGATATATGTACCTTTGCTTCGAATTAGACTCCTTTTGTCTTTCTGGATGTCGTATGGTCTCCTCCTCAAGCTTTTCCTTCAAGCTTTCACCTTCTAGTTCTTCAGTTGTTGAATTTCTTGAATCTGCAGCAGTTGGGATCCTCCTTTCCTTGATTTTGATGTCTCCTGCTCTGATACCACTGATGGAGAGTGTTAATCTCCAAAAGAATAACCTACTCTTATGATTAGAGAACCTCTATACCAAGAGTAACTCAAAATCTTCACCAAATTAGAGGTTCAATCTCCAAATTATCAAAAGTTGAAAAATTCTGTGAAGAAGATAAAACACAGAAAGTCTGCTGCACAATTTCTTCTCATTGACCTATCAAACATGTAAAGTTTTCTATGAAATTTTGTATGGAGTGTCGCCTAGAAGTTGCGCACCTCCTCCAAGTTAAATTTCTTCAAAAGGTTTAGTATAACTTGAGAAATCAACTTCACAAGTTACCTATGTCTAAATCTGCACTTCTGAGAAGTCGATTTTGACACCCCTAACTTCTAACACATAGTTCTATCAATCTCGAACCCGTTTAAACAAATGCTTGTAGATACAGGCAGCTTACCTTCTAACTTAAAGATTAAGTGCTTGCTTGCACAAAACTTTAAACTGTGGAGTGAGAACTGACCAAAAAATCAAGATCGAAATTTGCGCCTGTTTCAGAGAACTGTGAACACTCATCACATATGAATGTTCCTATTAACAATTCTCCTAGCCTGTTTACAATTAGACTCTGAAACTCAAGTCATAGACTCATTAACTATGAACTTAGATATCCTCAAAAGGATTTCACAAATGATCTAACACAGACGGAGCAGACACAGAAACATCGGGCGCAATATTTCTTCGATTACTCAGAAAATTACAGTTGAGTGATGAGAGGAAAACTCAACTAACATTTCACATGTCTCATGACATCTAACTTCTCCTTTCTTGACTTCTATACTCACTCATCTATTCTTTCATATGCTCTCATATCACGCCTCGACATTTTCAAGGTATTTATAGAGAAATTTGTACAAGTCTATGACTAATCAAAGATCTAAGTGAACTATAACTATGCTAATGTACATATGTGTACATTCCTCATATCCTCTGAATGTATCCTTCTTCCAAGCTTCAAGAATTGAATCTTCCTTCATTCTTTAATCTTCCAAACATTCAATTGGTGATTGATCTGCACCAACATCGATGTCATCTTCAAGCTACTTTCAATTCTGTTGGACCATTTGATGCCTTGATCTTCATATCATCTTGGGAAGAGAACTTGGTGCAAAAGACAATTAATTGATTACTCGAAGCATCACTTGATGATCCCCTTGGATCACCTAGATACTTCTTAACCTGGGGAATTTTTCTTTTCCTAGAACCTTATTCCCAAGGAATCCCTAGGTGACTTACTTTTGACCCCAAATTGACCTCTTATGAGTTGAGATTCAATGCGGTTGAAATTGTGTCTTTATTGACTTACGCCCATTAGTATCTAAGTCTCACTTTATATGTAACCCCATTTTTATTGGATCAAATTTGAGCCCATGACTTACTACTAATTCACCTTGAAGCACCTCAAACTTTGATCATAACTTTGAGATATTAAAACAACCAAGTTATTAACTTCATTTACAACAATATAGTAGAACTCTTGAAATGTTTCGAACAATGATTGTAAATTCATTTGCTTGCATGGAAACCTAGAAAAGTGGCTTCAACGTTACAAAATTATATGACAAGTTTACATACTCTAAAACAAAACGCAATTGCCTTGACTTTTGGTATTTGAAAAAGAGCATTGTATCTAATTTGTGTGATGGACATCATTTCAAGTGAATCATCTCATGATTGAGTTTGAATTGCAAAATTGTTGAAAATACTGAAACGCATGTGACTCCCCCTCCAAACAAAGTTCAATTTTACCGTAAAATTGTTGTACATGCACCTATAGTTGGGAAGAACACTGAGGTAGAGAAATTCAATGAAAAGCCATGTATTATCAATGAGAAGAAGTAATGCATGCCCAAGTCATTTTTTTTATAGCACCATCAAATAGTAAACCAAATTTTGACTAGGAAAATATGGCCATATATGAATACTTACACAATCATTTGCAACATTGTTGAAAATATTGAAATGCATGTGACTCCCCCTCCAAACAAAGTTCAATTTTATTGTAAAATTTTTGTACGTGCACTTATAGTTGGGAAGAACACTAAGGTAGAGAAATTCAATGAAAATCCATGTATTATCAATGAGAAGAAGTAGTGCATGCCCAAGTCATCTTTTTAAAGCACCATCAAATAGTAAACCAAGTTTTGACTAGGAAAATATGGCCACATATGAAGACTTACACAATGTTTTCTTAAATGTTGATCAAGCTATTCCTAGTCACGATGATGAACACCTAATTGCATTTTCAAAATTTAATTCCCTAAGGGTCGATGTTGATTTGGATGGCCTAAATTGGTAAGTGATTAAGCCACAAAATCCCAATTGTTTAACCATTGCTAGCTTGCCAATTACCAAATTGTATGATGACCATTATGAAAATAAATAGGGCATGGTCAATTTGCTTTTGTCTAACATATGAATTACAAGGAAGATATAGTTAGACCCCTAGAATTTGGTGATGTTGAAGATGGGTTTAAGGAAATTTTGCCGATGTCTAGGGATATCAACACTTGACCACTAAAATCACTCTTAGAGCACTTCCATCTGATGCCTTTTGGAAAATAATGTATATTGAAAAATAATGTATATTGAAAAGCACACAAACTAAAAATTCTAGAAAATTAGTGCAAGGTTCCTACCCACAAAATGTGTGATCATGTACAAGTATCACAACATATTTCCCATCATTATGCCTCTTGAGTATTATTGGAATTTGAGGTCTATGGAAGCACATGAACAACACAAGGAAGAAGAAGAAGCTTGAAGCACAACACATAATACTGAATGTATTACCACTAGAATGTACAAAGATAAGTGATCCGTTAGGTTTATAAGAATATATACAAGCTGAGGGAAAAAAACTTCCTAAAGAGGGAAAAAAGTATCAATAAATCCCCCCTAGGAGTGATGTGGTGAACAAGGAGCTGGCACTCGTGTATAAGGAAGTGCCAAGCTATGCGGAATCAATCCATAAAAGGAAGTAAGCCCAAAGCTTTGCAGAAAGATTCAAACTTCTCCCTAGGCAGAGCCTTCATGAAAAGGTCTGCAATGTTCTCCTATGTGGGCACATATGCCAAGTTGATCTCTCCAGCAGAGAAAGTCTCCCTAACATAATGATAGTGCACCTCAATGTGCTTAGTGCGAGCATGGAACAAAGGATTCCTTGCAACTGCCAATGCGTGTGAACTGTCAGTGAAGATGTTGGTGGTAGAAGGTTGACTAACACTCAATAGTCGTTGTGAAAGTTGTCCTATACTCAGCCTCACAACTAGAATTGGCCATAGTAGGCTGCTTCTTGCTCAACCAAGATATGCATGAGCTACCAAGCATGAAGCAAAAACCACTGGTGGACACACGAGTGTCATAGCAACCATCCCTGTCAGAGTTAGAAAAAGCATGTAAATCTGGTGGTAGTGATCCCCCCCTTGGGATAAAACAATCCAAGTAGTCGCGTACCACTCAAGTTCAGGAGCATGAAGAATATCACCGTCTTCAATGCCATCTACATCACCTTCAACAACTATGTTTGTAGGTAAAATATGATCTTTTTCAACACCATGCACAATATCCCACAGTCCTTTTGCAACCAATACATGATGCATCATATAAGCCCATGATGGGTAATTGGTACCGTCCAATTTATCCTCAACAACCAACATACGGAATACATCATTGCTTTCGGCCATGGACACTGACTAAAATACCCTGATGCAAAAAAATGATTGTATCTGAAAAAGTTGAACAGAACTACCCTGACGAGTTCTGCTAAACCTGTAGCAGACTTCGAGGCGCTTATATTGGCGAATTGAAACCTATATATATCTTTGGCACAAAAAGTCGAAATTGCCTACACAAGCACTACGATAGTGCGTTCGAAGGTTGAAACGATTTAGATCAGGATTTTGGCACCACAAAGTGAAGCAGTTTTGAACTCCTAATCACCTTGAATATGCTCACCAGATTTCATGTGATTCTGAGATTGTGACTAGAGGGGTGCCAATGACGCAAATCAATAAGAGGATGTCAAGACTCCAACATGATTTGCCTCATATTAGGATTAGACCATTGGTTCACCCAAGAGATCAAGCCACCCATGCAATTAATCTAGGTCAATGCATTCAAGACCTTGAAAGATACCATCAATCCTCTCCTGTAGTAAAGTGTATGAAATTCGCTATGATGGATCTATGGATCATTATGGTTATGTGCCTAAATTCAAATAAGTCATGAGAGTTGAACAAGTTATTGATTTTTTTCATGCAATACAAAGTTTTTGGCTTCAACTTAGTTGGATCTACCTTTGTGTGATCTCAACCATTGTTGATTTCAATGTTAGAGAATCTACACATGCTCATGAACAAATTCATAGGTGATTTTTCCAAGCATACGTAAAGCATGATTTCTCCTCTTTGATCTATAGCTTCAAGAAAGCAATCAATCTATAGGAGGCGTAGCTAGATGATACAAATAATATGTAGATATATGACCTATTCTTGAGAGGCCTGTTAAACGTTGTTGCTTCCTTCTAACTATCAGAAGTGCGTTTAAGTGATTCTTGGGTTCTTGGGAGTGGAAGGGGTCTGTTAGACAGAGGCCCTATATTTAGTTCCCAAACTCATTGCTCAGCAATATACTACTGCTGAGAGTTCTAACAAAAATCTGCTGTACTTAGGCATTACCGTTCACAGTCTTAGCTCAACCACGTGTACCGAATACACTAAAATGCTATGTTGCATCTACACAATACTTACTGGGAATGCCGGAAACAAGAGTAATCGTTAACCTTTACCGAATGGATATAAACAATCAGACAACACCGTAGACACAGAGAACTCGATAGTTCAAACACACAGTACTGAAGATTCAGTACTCAACCCAAGAGATCTCTACTGTAACTTAAACTTGTCGTGTGAAACCTGAACCAGATACTATCGACAACTTAGGACAACACCGATACCAGAAGAGTTACCATGACTACACAGACTTCACCATACACTTACAAAATGTTTCAAGAAAAGAGACGATCCGATACGCGAACTAACTGAGACGCACAATCGCCATGGATACCATCAGACAATCGATAAGCCGAAACATAGATACACATCGAATACTCAGAAAGTCGTCAAGATACTCTGGATTACTCCACTCGATACACAGTAACGCTCCAGAAAAATCTCTCAGACAGACAGTCTGGTAGTCTCTCAAGTGTTATGAAGTTAATCAAGCAGAACAGAGGTCGACGGTAGACAAACAAGAGCGACAAACAAACAAGAGACGAACCAGAAACTTAGAATACTGGAGATTATGCAAATAGACACTACAGATACGATCCGCTCAGTCACCCAGACAGACAGTCTGGTGATCCGTCATGTACCTGTCTCTGCTCGTCTTCTTGATTTATATACCTTTTTTACAAACTGTTTGTAACTACTTTTTCACTCGTGCAAACAAGATTTAGTTATACAATCTTCCAATCCGGCGGCCGCTAACACTCTGGCACGCACGGTGGACTCGAACCCGCAAGTTTTACAAAATTATTGCTCATCGATAATACCTTCTAAGTACATATTTCTAGCTAATCTAAAGGTTCGGGCGATCTTTTTCTTTAGAGTTTCTAATAACTGTTTTAGGGTGTCCAGTTCTATTAACTGTGCATCTATTCGTACCGAACTTAGGGCTATGGCTTCATTGAGCAAAATTTCTGCTTGGGTCTGCAGAAAGGCTTCCTGTAAATAAAACTCGTTAGCCAGCGCCGCATCTCTGGATGTCTTTATTTCGGCAATCTGTTGCTCCATCTTCTGTACTCTTTCTTTCTGGTTTTCCAATTGATTCTCTCTTCTTTTGATTTCTTGAATCTAAAAGTTTACTATATTCTTTCATATGATGTTTTTTCGTGTCTGAGATCTGCAATTAGTTTCTGTGTCTGCGCTTCCTTGGTTAAGTAATGTTTGAGCATGTTGTTAACATCTGCTAGATTTTCTTTTGTCCGTTGCAGTTCTTCTTCTGTTAACTTAGCTTGCGTCTGCTGTTCTTGACTCTGCTGCACTAATTCTTGTAGATGAATTCTGGTTTCTTCGAGCAAGTTTCCTAAGGTGATCCTTGCATCTTCCTTGTCCTGGATATCTTGCTTCATTTTACTGATTTCTTCATTCGCAATCTGTAATAACTCTTCTTTCTTTGTGAGTTCCGCCATGGCCGCATCTCTCTGATTGGTAATCGTCTGTTGTTCTGCAAGTTGAGCTTGGAGATTGGCAATCTGTGAGTTGAGCTGATGGTTTTCGGCTTTAACTGCATCTATCTCTTCTTGCAGTGGCGTGATGTCCGCTTCTAGAACGTCCACCTTGTGTTGTAGCTCATTGCGGATGCTGTCTGTGGCTTCTTTCATTTGGATTGGCAGTTGCTGTGATAGGTTAATGAGTAATTGACCCATGTTGGCCAAATAAAAAATTACGGGAATCGTCGGAAGTGGCAGCTGAGGTCGTGGTTGGGATGAGGAGGTGGTGAGCAGTTGTTGGGAGTTCGGTGGAGAGTAGTTGAGGGAGGAGGATGAAGAATCAGTGGTTTCGGCAGGGTGAATGGGTTGGATGGGGATAATGGGGTTGATGGGTGGTTCCGGTGGGGGAGTGGGAATGACAGTCTGAGATGTTACCTGATCTATGTTTTGTTGTGCAGTGTCTATGACTGTGGACTCAACTACCTTAAGCAGCCTTTCGAATGCTTCTTTAGCAACTTGTTCTTCATCTGCTTGTTGTTCCCTTTCAGACTGTTGTTGTGATGCTTCTTTGGTAGAGGTTGTGTCAGCTTCAGTATGATTGTCTTGTTCTTGTTGCTCCTGGGAAGATGATTGTGCGGAGGATTCATGTTGCATCGATGTTGTGGTGTCGTGGAATGTTTCTTCATCCTATTTTGCTTCTTCTTTGTCGTCATCTTTGTTTCCTTCGGCAGATCCTTGTGCTTCACTCTCTGAAGAACTGATTTTGATCCTCTTTCTGCGGAATAGTTGGTTTAGCTCCTCTTCATCTTCTTCTTCATCGTCCCATAGTTGTACAAATTCTTCATGTCGCAGAACAGGCCCTCGGGGTGGTGGTTGTGCTGCGAGTATTGCCGGAAAAAGGAATGAAATGATGTGTGGCAATCTGGATCTTGGCATGCCTCCCTTGTTTACCTGTTTAATAATGGAAGAAGAATGACGCGAAGTTGACTGGTTCTTGCGCAGCTAATTCTATGGCGGAGTAGAAGGGGCGGGATATTCCATAGGTGCGTTTTTGTAGGTTGAGAATGGCTACTCAGAACTGGAGGGCTGATCTTTCCGGTTCCGATCGGCAGAGAATTGCATACTCGTTGGATGAATACCTAGGAAATAACTCTACCATTCTAGCGACTGGCATACTCGGGCCATTTTCCCGACCTTGCGAAGGGAGTCTAAAGGCTTCTGCAAAAGCTTGGAATGTGATAAGTGTACGGGATGGGAGGGAGGTAATCGGCCAACTCTGCTCGGTGGCAGGTGTTTTGGCGATGGTGGAGATGATCTGGGCAAAGAATGGGTGGGACTCCACTGAATGCCAAGGCAGTTCAGCGAAGTTGGATAGCCCACGAATGCGTAGGAACTCTCCTACGTCTGCAGGGAGTCCATCACGGAAGGCGGCGTAGTTAGCCAAAGCTTCCATGGTACAGACAAAGACAGCAAACACAAGCACGCAAAGCACAGGGTAAGCACACAGAGCACAAATCACACAAACACAATAGCGATTTTTGACGAAACAGAAAAGGTTAAGTAGATGTGTTGCAATGGAGAGCAATGAAGGATGATTAATCATCGCGCGGTATTGAAATGATAATTCTTAACTTTGGTGTGCATGCATGAGTAGCTGGCAAGGGCAGGGCGGCTGTGGACATAATTAGTTAACAAAACGCGGATATCTACAAACTTATTTTATTAAGCACGCAAAATAAAAGAAAAGAAAAGAAAAGAAAAGAAAAGTGAACGCCAAAAGATGCGGCCGAATGCAAAACGTTTCAGTGCGGGTTAGATGTGTGTTGATACGGCCGCAGCTTCGAACCGTTGATGACTTTTGGAAGAGGGATTCCGGTCAACGTAGTCAACCGAAAAGTTGTTGGGCCCACTTGTTCAGAAATTCGATAGGGACCAAACCATCGCAACTTGAATTTGCCAGCAGAGCGATTCGACTTTGCATTGTAAAAGATACAGGTTGTCCCACCGAAAAAACTGGAGTCTTCAGATATCGATCATGTGTTCGAGCTTGTCTTAGCTGTACTTCTTGAATAGTCATGAAACTGTGCCATCGATGTTCGTCTAATTCTCTGAGTGTATCCAATCGAAATGACAGAGATTCTTCCGATAGTAGTTTCTGGTTGATGGCTACTCGTAAACTTGGTATAACTATCTCCATCGGTGCTATTGCTTCTAATCCATAAGCCAGTTTGAAAGGGATTAATCCTGTTGTTACCTTGTATGTAGTCCGATATGCCCATAATATTGCAGGTAGCAGTTGATCCCATCTTTCCGGTGCTTCCATAATCAATTTCCGAAGCATATTCAACAAAGTTTTGTTTGTACTTTCAGCCAAACCATTAGCACGAGGATAATAAGGAGAACTAAACTTATGTGTGACCTGGAACGAATGTGTGAGTACTTTCATTTAAATTGTTGACAAAATGAGTGCCTTGATCTGTAACAAGTTCCAGTGGTAAACCAAAACGTGGAAAGACATCGGTTAGCAGACACTTTGCTACCGCAACAGCTGTAGCTGATCGTAAAGCCTAGGCTTCTGCCCATCTGGTAGCATAATCTGTACATGTCAAAATATAACGATTGTTACTGAGGATTGCTGGTGGTGTAATAGGTCCAATGAAATCTAGACCCCACTTCTGAAAAGGTTCTAATGGCAGGACAGGTTGTAGCGGAAAATAATGACGTGGTAACGACTGTCCAGACCTCTTACAATTATCACATTTTTTTACAAACTGCAATACATCCCTGTACATAGTAGGCCACCAGAGACCACTTTGCAGAATTTTCCGGTGTGTGTTGTCTGCAGCAAAATGGCCACCGGAAGGAATTGAGTGAGCCAAAGTAATAACTGAGTTAACTTCATGTGGTGGAATACATCGAAGTAAAATTCCAGTATGATCCACATAGCATAATTCCCAAGCAATCAACCGAAATCGGCGGCTAAAAACTGCAATTTTCTTGCGTATTGTCGTAGAAGTCTGAGATGGAAGTCATCCATCGGTGAGGAAGGTCAATATCTGATCATAGTATGTAGATGGCATAGGCGGGTCTGTAATTTCATCATTAGTTGGTTCAAAGACATAAATTATTGGTGTTGTGTCATCTACACCGACCGGAGCTTCACCGGAATCTAAGCGAGACAAAAAATCTGCTAAGGCATGTGAACTGCCTGGTCGATGAATAACTTCGTAGTCAAATTCTTGTAAAAGCAGGACCCATCATGCTAATCGACCTCCTAGATGCTGTTGCCGAACCAGATAAACAAGTGCAGCATGATCTACATGAAAAGTAAATCTACGGCCCAGCAAATAATGCCTAAATTTCTTGACAGAATATACTAAACCTAGACATTCTCTTTCTGTTACAAAGTAATTCTTTTCAGCAGGGGCCAATCTTCGACTTGCATAGTACACTGGCCTGAACCACTTATTGGTTTGTTGCATTAGAACGCTTCCTATTGCTATATCTGAAGCATCAACAAATACATGAAATGGGCGATCCCAGTCGGGAGGCTGTAAGATTGGAACCTGTGTTAGTAATCCCTTTAGACGATCAAAAGCAGTTTGACAGTCCGGGGTCTAGTCAAATTGTCGAGGGTTCTTGGTTATCAATCGGTTCAGTGGTATTGCCAAATGAGCAAGCCACCGCAAATGCTGACCATGCCATCTTACTTGGCCCATAAAGCGCATTACTTCCTTCGGTATAGTGGGCACAGGAGCTTCTAACACAGCTGAAATTTTATCTTGATCCACCTGTATACCTTGTGCAGATACAATGTGGCCAAGTAGCTTTCCACATGACACCGCAAACACAGATTTGTTTGGGTTCAAACAGAGTCTGTATTCTCTGCACTTTTCAAAACAGCACCGTAAATGGAACAAGTGTGCTATCATCTTACCGAAAATTGAAAAATCGTCAAGATATACTTGCATAAAAGAGGTAAGGTAAGGAGAAAATATTTCCTGCATACACCTTTGGAATGTACTTGGGGCATTTCTTAATCCAAACCACATAACAGTACATGCGAACACGCCCCAGTTGGTTATGAAGGCGGTCTTCGGTATATCCTGTTCAGCCATTCTAACTTGATTATACCCACTGTACCCATCTAGGAATGAGTACATTTCATGTCCTGCTACTCTATCAAGCATTGTGTCAAGAAAAGGGAGCGGAAATGGATCAGGCACTGTAGCTGCGTTCAGTTTCCGGTAATCTACACATATTCGTAACTGCTTATTCTTTTTAGGCACAATAACAATTGGAGAGATCCATTCAGCATGCTCTATTGGTACAATAAATCCAACTTTGAGTAGCCTATCAAGTTCTGCCTTTACCTGTGATGCATAGTTTGGATTCATCCGGTAGTTGGGTTGCTTAAGTGGTTTTGCTTCCGGCTTCAGCATGACCCTGTGTTGGTAGATGCGTGGGTCCAGGCCTTTCATGTCTTTGTAATCCCATGCAAATACATCAGAAAATTCTCGAAGTAGCTGAATTAAGTTCGCTTGAAATAATTCCGGTAAGTTTTCCTTTATCTTGACAGGACGCGGATGGTCCTCGTCTCCTAAATTATAAGTTATCAATTGATCCTCTGGAACATAAAATTGTCGGGGCTTCTCTGTATCGTCAACTGGCTTAAAAAGTTGTTGCAATTCAACGTCATTTATAGCAGCAGTATCTTCTTGGTTATCTTCTTCTGTTAGAGGCATCACCGTACAAACTGCGGTATTCCAGTTATCTACAACAGATTGTAGATCAACAGTTCCTAGGGAGATCAAATCAATATTGTTCTTTAAAAACTCTTCTTCTTCATCATCTGACAACCCATCTAGCATATGGACCTGGTTCTACAAAATACGGTCTAGCATGCAACTCGCAAGGTTGTATAGCATCTAATTTTACAACGTATTTACGATTATTGTCTTTGAAAGTGAGTTCCTGTGCAGACCAATCTTGTATCACCTTAGCGTGCTTCAGCCAAGGTCGGCCGAAAAGGAGATTATAATCAAGGGTGGATTCCGGTAATTCTAGTATGACAAAGGTCATCTTAAATGTTGTACCTTGTAAGGTTATTGGTACATTTCGTACAAGTCCTACGGGATGGACTCTTGACTGGTCGGCCATTCTGACAAAAAACTGAACTGGTTCGATGTTGGTCCACCCTAACTTTTTACACAGTGCAGTAGTAGCAATGTTGACACCAGATCCTCCATCAATTAGTACCTGTGTGATTTTATGATTTTTATACCATACCGTAATTAAAGGAACTGAACGATTGACCGTAGAATCAGGTTCCGGTTGTACTGTTGTTGTCGTTGGAATGCAGGGAGGCACAGGACTGAATTGTTGTTGGAATTGTTGTCGAACTCCCGGTACTAGTGCAAGTAATTGGCCCAGAGGAAGAGTGATGGATGCTTTAGATAAAATTTCCCAGGCCTTTTGTGATTGGATTGTTTCCACAGATTCTGAAGATGATGCGCCTGCTGAAGATGATGTGCCTGTTACTGAATTGGAATCCTGTTGTTGGGTTCCTTCTTCGGTTAACGGAGTCTGGGTTACCGGAATAGGATCTGGGAAGACTAGAGGTTCTGCGGTGGTCCATTGACTAGCCTTATCGTACATCCTTTGTTGTTCACGTATGTCTGGTTCAAATATTTCTGTTGCTTGTTGTAGTTATTGTAGATTCTGGAGTTACTATATCTTCGACAGACTGTGCCGAAATAGTATCGGAATTTACCAGAGGCGTAACACGTTCAACCGGAATATGACTGGAATCACTACTAACGTTCTTTACTTTCTTGACAACTGGGTTAGGTCTAGTTGTACTTCTACCTCCCGGAGTCGTTCTTAGTAAATTAAGTACCCCAGGCTGGCGGTTCTTTGGATACGTTTCACCGGATCGAGTAATCGGCATGTATCATCTTTTGTACTAATCGCGTACTGTTACTGTCGATTAAGAATTTATAGTCACGTTTTCATAACAGGTTTGCAACAATCTGATCTATTGCCACCTTCCCACAGATAAATGGCAATCTTGATAACACTTCCGACAGATAAACGGCAATCTTAATGCCACCTTCCCACAGATGGTGCCATTGTTAAACGCTGTTGCTTCCTTCTAACTATCAAAAGTGCGTTTAAGTGATTCTTGGGTTCTTGGGAGTGGAAGGGGTCTGTTAGACAGAGGCCCTGTACTTAGTTCCCAAACTCATTGCTCAACAATATACTACTACTGAGAGTTCTAACAAAAATCTGCTGTACTTAGGCATTACCGTTCACAGTCTTAGCTCAACCACGTGTACCGAATACACTAAAATGCTATGTTGCATCTACACAATACTTATTGGGAATGCCGGAAACAAGAGTAATCGTTAACCTTTACCGAATGGATATAAACAATCAGACAACACCGTAGACACAGAGAACTCAATAGTTCAAACACACAGTACTGAAGATTCAGTACTCAACCCAAGAGATCTCTACTGTAACTTAAACTTGCCGTGTGAAACCTGAACCAGATACTACCGACAACTTAGGACAACACCGATACCAGAAGAGTTACCATGACTGCACAGACTTCGCCATACACTTACAAAATGTTTCAAGAAAAGAGACGATCCGATACGCGAACTAACTGAGACGCACAATCGCCATGGATACCATCAGACAATCGATAAGCCGAAACACAAATACACATCGAATACTCAGAAAGTCGCCAAGATACTCTGGATTACTCCTCTCAATACACAGTAACGCTCCAGAAAAATCTCTCAGACAGACAGTCTGGTAGTCTCTCGAATGTTATGAAGTTAATCAAGCAGAACAGAGGTCGACGGTAGACAAACAAGAGCGACAAACAAACAAGAGACGAACCAAAAACTTAGAATACTGGAGATTATGCAAATAAACACTAGAGATACGATCCGCTCAGTCACCCAGACAGACAGTTTGGTGATCCGTCACGTACACGTCTCTGCGCGTCTTCTTGATTTATATAACTTTTTTACAAACTGTTTGTAACTACTTTTTCACTCGTGCGAACAAGATTCAGTTATACAATCTTCCGATCCGGCGGCCGCTAATAGGCCATTAGAGAAGAAGTTGACATTATTTCTTTATGGTCTCATAAATGGACAATTGATTTTAATCACCCGCCATGGTTGAAAGTAGTGATGTATTCCGTATGTTGGTTGTTGAGGATAAGTTGGATGGTACCAACTACCCATTATGGACTTATATGATGGGACATGTATTGGTTGCAAAAGGATTGTGGAACATTGTGCAGGGTTGAAAAACGTCCTATCACACCTGCAACTGTTACAATTCCAAGTACAAAAACTGAGGCACAAGATGTCGAAGATGATTATATTCTGCATATTCCTATTCGTGCTGCGGTTTCTGCTGCACCTACTGCAGAGCAGATTCGTTGGGATGGTAGAGATGCCCAGGCACATGCATTGATAGCTTTGTCTGTCAAACGTGCCATTATTCCTCGCGTTCGCTCTTACAAAACAGCTAAGGATGCTTGGGATACACTACCACATTGTACCAAGCTAGGAATGAGGCTCGTGTTGCTTACCTCTGAAAACAGTTGGAGAGTGAGCACATGAATGAAGATGATTCTATGGACAGTTTTCTAACAAAGATCAAAGACTTGAAGGAATAGTTGATTTTTGTTGATGAGGTTATACCACTATCTCACTTGTGCAGACCGTTCTGAATGGTCTTCCTTATTCATATCATAGTTTTGCTTCACGCTTTCTTGGCTAGTCAGAAGGGCAAAGGAAAACGGAGCTCTTCTACTAGTAAGCAGAAATGTGTAAATGCTGCACATTCGAAGAACCAAGATAAAGAGGAGAAAAAATCAGAAAAGCAGAAATTGTTTTGTAAGTACTGTAAAGGAAATGATCATATCATAAAGAACTGTCCAAAACTGGTTGCTAAAGAGGCAAAGAAGAAAGAGGCTGGAATGGTTGTTGCAGAAGCCTCTACACCAAAAACAGAGTTTGCTAATCTTGTGCAGGAAGAAGAATGGGCGTTTACTACTGTTTGCAACTTTGACCCATCTTCTCATGAGCAGTGCATGTCTGCAGTAGACTCAGATGTTTGGTACTTTGACAGTGGGGCGAACAAACATATTACCTCGCAGCGCAATTTCTTCTCTTCACTCGAGCCTACCCCTACAGGGAATACTATTACATGCACCAACAGCTCCTCTTATCTTGTTATGGGAGTTGGTAAGATCATTTTGACTACTCTTTATGGTAGTTCTTTCACTTTATCAGATGCTTTGTTTATGCCAGGGATCAAGAAGAACCTGTTATCGGTTTCTGCATTAGCCAAGATTGGCTTGGTTGTGAAATTTATTGATGACAGGTGTACAGTTCATGATCTGTCAAATGGCAATGTGATTATTGCTTCTGGCATTTTATGTCGTGGGCTGTATTAGGTCACAGACTATGAAAGATTTGTAATGGCATGTGTAATACATGATTCTCAGGCTATGTCAAACGCAAAGCTTTGGCATGCACACTTTGGTCATTTGAATTTTGCTAGTTTGCTGCGCCTGCAGAAATTTGAAATGGTGTCTTCTTTGCCCAAACTTGAGGCACCTAGAAAACATGTTTTTGAAGGCTGTATTTTGGGCAAAATGCAGCGTTCATCCTTTCCAAAAGATGGTTCAGTTCGGGCTACACAAAAATTGCAACTTATACATAGTGATGTATGTGGTCCTATGCAGACATCTTCTTTTGGAAATTATCTTTACTTCATGACTTTCATCGATGGTTTTTCCAGGCATGCATAGGTATATCCATTGAAGGCAAAGTCCGCAGTGTTCATGTACTTCAAATAGTTTTTGCTTTTGGCTGAAAAATCTATAAAGCTGTAAAATGTTTTGTTGGGTACAGTTCTCAAAGTAAAGACTATCGTCTATATCATCCATAGAATAAACGCATTCTGGTTAGCTGTGATGTTGTTTTTGTTGAAGATGCTATTCAGCCATTGCTTTCATGTACTAAGGAGACATCTGTTAGCTCCAAAGACATGTATGATACTTTGCTGCCTCTTTTTCTAGGTGGACAGTCTAGTGCTGTCCCAATGAGGAAACTTCTCAGCCTTTGTAGATTTCATGTGATGATGCAAATCATCCCATTTCTGATGCAGATTTACATGATGCACTTGTTGATGAGAGACTTGATATTGAGGAGGCAAAACTATGCCAAAATGGCTAGCGCAGACTTTGTGTGACAGCAAATTAGATGCACCTCAGTCATATTGCACTCGATCAGGCTCTCATAGTGCCTCTTTTGCATCAGATTGCTATGCTATGGCTGCACTTAGTCTCTATGACGAGACTGAGCCTGTTTAGTTTGATGAAGCACAAAATTCAGAAAATTGGATGGCCGTTATGCATTCTGAATATGATGCTATAATGAAAAATGGTACTTGGTCTTTATGTGACTTGCCTCCTCGCAAGAAGGCCATTGGCACTAAGTAGGTATACAAGCTGAAGCGTAAACAAGATGCTACAGTTGAAAGGTATAAGGCTAGGCTTGTTGCAAAGGATTATGCGCAAGAAAGAGGCATTGATTTTGATGAAACCTTTGCACCTACATGCCGTATGACTACTGTTCGGAGCATCTGTGCACTTGCAGCTCATCATGGTTGGAATGTACATCAGTTGGATATTAAAATTGCATTTTTGAATGGTGGCTTGCATGAAGAAGTGTATGTTTTTCAACCCCGTGGCTTTGTGCAAAAAGGGCTTGAAAACCAGGTGTGCAGGTTAAAGAAGGCATTATATGGTTCAAAGCAAGCACCACATGCTTGGTATAAGAAGATACATGCATATCTGATCGCACATGGTTTTGAGAACAATCCAACTGAAGCATCTTATATGTTAAGCGTGTTAATGATATTGATGACATGCTGCTCACTGGTCCTATTGAGAAGGATATTGCTGATTTTAAGGCTGATTTGCATGCCGCATTTGAAATGTCTGATTTGGGGCATTTGCATCACTATTTGGGCATTCAGTTTATGCACGTTGATGGTGGAATGGCTTTGTGTATTGACACATTATTGCAACATTTTGGCCTTGAGAATTGTAAACCTATGGAAACAGGTTTACGATTGAGGTTTCATGATGTTGGAGATGCATTTGATGCTGTTCTCTATCAATAGGCTGTTGGATGCTTGATTTACTTATGCATTACTCGGCCAGATATTCAGTTTGTTGTCTCACAGATGAGCAGGTTTATGCATTGCCCAAGAGTCAAGCATTGGCAAGCGGTTAAGCGCATCTTTCGCTAATTGAGTGGTACCCGGCTACTTGGTTTGTTTTATCCCAAGGGGGGATCACTACCGCCAGATTTGCATGTTTTTTCTAACTCTGACTAGGCTGGTTGCTATGGCACTCGTGTGTCCACTAGTGGCTTTTGCTTCATGCTTGGTAGCTTATCTATATCTTGGTTGAGTAAGAAGCAACCTACTGTGGCCACTTCGAGTTGTGAGGCTGAGTATAGGGAAGCTTTCACAGCGATGCTTTCACAGCGATTGTTGAGTGTGTGTGGCTCATACGCCTTATGGCTGATTTGGGTGTTGGTCAGTCTTCTGCCACCACCATCTTCACTGACAGTCAGAGCTCATTGGCAGTTGCGAGGAACTCTCTTCACGAAGGCTCTGCCTAGGGAGAAGTTTAAAGCTTTCCGCAAAGCTTTGGGCTTACTTCCTTTTGTGGAGTGATTTCCACATAGCTTAGCACTTCCTTATACATGAGTGTGAGCTCCTTGTTCACCCCATCACTCCCAAGGGGGATTTGTTGATATATTTAGGTAGTGATGTGTGTGAACACACTAGGATCATTGGGGCACTTTTTTCTCTGTTTAGGAGGTTTTTTTCCCTCGGCTTGTATATATGTCTATTGCCCTAATGGGCTACTTATCTTTGTACATTCTCTAGTAATACATTCAGTATTGTGTGTTGTGCTCCAAGCTTCTTCTCCTTTTGTTGTTCGCGTGCTTCTACAGACGTCTATCTCCAACAATGACCAACCAAACTATTCTATGAAATTGAGCAAAAAATGACCAACAATTCCACTGAACAATGCTATTACAATAGACAACGCAATGAAGGCCATTGTAGAAACCTAGGCAAAGGATTCCTCCCAGATACACATGAAGGGATCAAGAGAGCGAACAAATGCCTTACATGGATCCCTGTTACAATAGGCCCAAATAAAACCAAAGAAAACAAGAACCGATGAGGCTTGTACTAGATCAACAACAATCACCTCCAACAAACATTTCCTGTCAAGTATGCAAAAGAAAACCTTGAAAGAGCCATCGTGCTAGTGGAGCCTTCAATAAATAACACAAATAATAGCTATGAAGAGCACCATCTTGAGGACAAAATTGAGTACCCAAAGCTAGCAAGACCATGTCACAACAGCCCTGATTATAGGCACTCTCAGAAATGTGGCAATGGGTGATAGGTGTAAGAATGGTTGGGGCCCTTGGGACGATCAATAACTTTTTCACATTCTCTAAAACCATGTTTCTTATATTTTTTAATATTAGAGCAGTTGTAAGATATTTCACATTCTCTAAAGCCAATGTTTCTTACAATTTGGAAAATTGCATAATAAGAAAAAGATATTTGACCATGCCTAGGCATGGAGCGTAGAATGGTCATTTCTCAAAATTTGTCATTTTAAAAGAGCTAAGGCGTTTCAAAACTTGCAATTATGTTCATTTGAGAGCAATTTTATTCGGAAACGAATTTACAGGAGGTTGTTCATTTGACAACAATTTTATTCAGAAACAAATTTACAAGAGGTAAGGTGGTTCAAAAAGCGCAATTATGTTCATTTGAGAACAATTCTCCTAGGAATTGGACAAGAGCACACATTCACAATTATCCATGGCAATCAAATCATGTTCATAACTGGGTGTTGAAAGAAATCGCATAGAATTGTATTACCATTATAGTAGGGACAGGTTTGTTTTTTGGAGAGGTCTATACTGCTTTGTGGAGAATTCTCTATTTGCTACGCATGATTGAAACTTGGCATATATTGACATTATTTGGAGCTTAAAATATTGACCTGAACTACACACTGATACCAAATCTCCCACAAAGGAGGGTATACTCAGGGAGATTACACTGAAGTAGCTACACTGTAAACAAAAGGTACCACAGGGAGTTTGTGCAATCCTAATGCATTCTCCCCTTTAGTTCCAATTTCAGCTATGAACCTACCCTTTTTTATAGCTTAATATATTGAAGTAAAACACATATCCCCCCAAGTAGGGGCATACAAAAATCCAAAGGTTGATGCACTTAGGGCCCAAAGACCATTGTCTCTGGGCTGCTGGCCTGCTGCATCCTATGTTGTTGCTGGTCCAAAGGCCCATTTAGACTCTTCTCCTGTTATTTAAATGGCTCACAATTGCACCTCTGGCCGTCTCAGGTTGCTGGGTAGGCCTACTTGATAATAATAAATTTCCAAATGTGCCTGGATGAACATTCCAGTACAAAAACTGTCTAAGGTTGCTGGGTAAGCCTATTTGAGAATAATAAGTTCCGAATGTGCCTGAATGAACAATGTACAACAATGTTACAGTCGACAGTCACACAAAACTCAATGGACTATTTGGCCTCTCATAAATGTTTACTGAACCTGGATAAGAAAAACCCAACAAGATAAAGACAAGTGATGAAAACAACATGTAATAGGGTCCTGTATTCTGCAAGCCAGTTTAATCTAAAGCTTGGATGAATAATCTCGATAGCATAGGCATTACTAATGAAATTGGAGTACTTCAAAGTAATAAAAGGACAGAACTGAAGCCTCCCATAATCAGATCTTGGAACATGCATGGTCCTCGTATTAACAGTCAGCTCAGAGCGATCTTATTAGCCATGGCATTTGCATGTACTGCAATAGAGAATGTAATAACCAAGAGATGCCAAAGATACCAAACGAATTGCTATATTCTCTGCACTTTGAAGTTCATGGCATTGTTAAATTCCTACATCTGTCTTTACAAAGAATCTGCAAAAAAGTGTTCATCCCAATAGCTGGTAAAACTACACAAGCCACAACAGACACCAAATAGCATGCTTAATTAATTGGAGGAATTCTTAATTGCTTCATAAGCCAACCACGAGATATTTTCGGAGAACTGCCATATTCTCTGCACTTTGATTGAAGTTTATAACACTGCTTCATGCATTGGTTTTGATACAGATCTGAAGTTTCTCCATTTGCTTATATAAAATATCTATATAACATGCCTATTAATAATAGATGGTGAGCTACACTGCCAAAACAGATTTTCAAAAGCATGCTTAATTTGGGGAATTTACTGAAAAACAATACAACTGATATTCATTTCAAATTGATGTAAGAACCAGTACGTGCCTTCTAGTTCACCCAAACAAGAAAATACATACATGGATAATAGGTGCATGTATACTAAGAAATACACATGCACCATCCATTCATACATACACATGCAGAAATCAAAGATGCATGTATACATACATGTCATACATACATGTACATAAATAAGAGGTCCAGACGTGTATACTTCAACATGTATGTGCTTTGAAGACTGAAGTTCATGGCATTTCTTCAGACAATAAATTGAGACAGATCTAAAGTTTCTCCAATTGTTTTTATAAAAGGATTTGCATAAAATGTTCATAACGATAGCTGGTAGAACACACGGCCATAACAGGTGGCAGAAAAAGTTTAATCAGAGAAACTTTTGTTTGTTTCAGCTTCAACCCATACATTGTGTGAAAAGCATGACAACTGATGTTCATTTCAGAACAAAAATGCAAAAAACCAGAAAGTTCCTCTGGTGCACCCATACAATCAAACACATACATGGATGATAGACATATGCATACATATGTACTGCATACATATGCATACATATGTACTGCATACATATGCATACATATGTACTGCATACATATGCATACATATGTACATGTATATGCAGTACATATGTATATGTCTTCGTATGTATATGCATACATATGTACTGCATGAGGGGATGATTATCAGAATCAAGCTCTTAGATAATGGGAACCTTGACAGTTATCCAATGTACACAATGTCTAATGTGTATCTCACAACAAGTTGAGCGATCTTATCAGTAAAATCATGAGAAACCAAGCATTCACTTACAAGCGAAAGGATCATGTTCGTTCATAATTCATTCCACATAAACAGTAAATCTCGGTATCTTAATCATAGACTGAGATTAATTTAACAGTCGAACAGAATAGCACCTCAACCTTTAATCATAGCACCTCATCCTTTCCCGAAATTCATGCACAATGCATTGCTCTACATCTGAGGCATCACTAATGTCAAGTAAGCGAGATGTTAGAAAGCAAATACATCTAATATGTTATGCATGAAATAATCATGCGAAGAAAACAAAAAAGAAAATAAAAAAAGAAAAAAAAGAAGGAAAATAAAAAATAGTGAACAATCAATAAACTAAAAATTTTAACTGAAACTCATATCTGCACTGGATGTCCATTGGCGTGAAGCTCTGTAGTTTTCATCTGTCCATCGGACAATTCAGAAATCTGTGTATAATCTGCTGACTTGTCCATGGCACCCATCGCAAGCATGCGAGGATGAGGAAGCAGAGCCCCTGAAACATCACCCCACCAATCAGGGTGTTTCATATACCAATCCATTGTCTTCTGTAGACCTTCTTCCCATGGTGTACGCTCGGTCCACCCAAGTCCTTTGAGTTTCTTGTCATCCAAGAAGTAGCGCTGATCATTGAATGGTCTGTTGTCCACAAACTGAATAGATTTCTCCGCATCGAGTTTGAAGAGTCTACAAATATCTTTTGCTACATCTAGCACACGCCGTTCCTTGTGTGTGCCAATGTTATAGACGTGGCCCACCTCCCCTTTATGGAGGACAAGCTCAAACGCCTCAGCAACATCCTCACAGAAGAGATAACTACGCACATTGGACCCATCACCATGGATAGGTAAGGGCTTCCCTTGCATGGCTAGGAGAATGAATTTGGGAATGAGCTTTTCAGGAAACTGATTCGGACCATACACATTGTTTCCTCTGGTGGTGATAAAAGGGAGACCATAGGATCTCCCGTACGCCATGACAAGCATCTCAGCACCAGCCTTTGTGGCAGAGTAAGGATTTGTAGGCAGCAGTTGAGATGCTTCATGATTGCCCACAATAGCATCGGCCTCTGTTTCACCATACACTTCATCTGTACTCACATGTATGAATCGTCGTATCTGCCCGCTGACTTTACAGGCTTCCAGAAGCACATGGGTACCATATACATTGTTCTTTGTGAATTCGAAACTGTTGCCGAAAGAGTTATCAACATGAGTCTGAGCAGCAAAATGCATAATAGTGTCGATGCCTTCGGTCATGAGTAGATATTTCACTAGATCTGCGCTTGTAATGTCTCCCTTCACGAACTTGAAGTTGGGAGAATTCAGGGAAGGGAGGAGATTCTTCAGATTCGAACAGTAATCCAGCTTGTCGAGGACAACGATCTTGTAATGAGGATAGAGACGGGCGAGACGATTAGCGACATGCGAAGCGATGAAGCCCGCCGCTCCGGTGATGAGAATATTTTCGGGCACGTACGAAGAGGACGGCGTTAGAGCCATGGCCGGCGAGTTGCGGAGATCCGAAGAACAGACAAGCGAAGGGAGGAGGTGAGAGATGCAGGGGCATGCGCAGGTAATGTGAGAACCGTTGTTCGCTGAGTCTGAAGGTAGGCCGAAGATTCCAATTATACGGAACAGTTGTGCGCAAATCTTGCCAATGAAAATTATGTTGGCTCACAACGTGAATACAAAGATGGAGCCGCGCTGCGCTTCACGTACTAGCAAGACTCGACATGTATTTAAGCACACAGACACTCTATCTCTCTCTTTCTTCTCTCTCTCTCTCTCACCCCTCCCCCCCTTCTTTCTCTCTTTCTATTCGCTCCATAAGAGCATAGGCCCGCTGCCCACATCACGTTCTCTTTACCAAACGGCCACGAAATCTTGGAAATTGGAAATTTGGAATGTGACATATGCTGCCTCTGTGTTTACTCTATCATCTACTTGCTGCTTCTACAGAAATTGCCTGAGTAATGTTTTCCACATACTCTGTTTTTGGAGCTACTTGTTCATATCAACCATCAATAAAAAAAACAGAGTCGACCAGAAATTGATTAGTTGCACAAATCTTGGAATGTGACAGCTGCTGGCTCTGTGTTTACTCTATGATATACTTATTGCTCCTACAGAAATAGCCTGAGTAATGTCTTCCACATACTCTGCTTTTGGGGCCTACTTGTTCATATCAACCATAAATTAAAAAAATAGAGTCCACCAGAAATTGAATAGTTATAGCACAGTGGGATGAAATATAATGAATTAATCCCTTGAAAAAGAGAGAAAAATTTGCACACTAAAAGAAGCTCTCTCTCTCTCTCTATGTGAAAGTCACACTCATTTTGGGCTTAATCCATCGAAAGTTTTGATTTCAACACATGCTGACAAGTTGATGAACCTTCTCTGTTTTACTCTCTTCATGTGTAGCTTTATTATGCTTCTAAACTTTACACTGAGTTATCATTTTATCATATGAAAAATAACCCTAAGTGAATGGTGTTCAAGAGGACAGGAATGTCATTTGCTAGTTGTTAGCTCATAGATTTGCCTAAGGACTCGTGCTAAGCAAGTGAAGCATTTGCAGATGCCATATTTACACACATCCTTTCTGCACATAAGCGAGCTCTCTATTTGCTTGAGTGTTTGAGCCCTACAAAGACTCAACATGGAGAAACCAAAGATGGGTTCAAAATACCAAAATGATGGCACATTGAAATTCCATGTTCTATGGATCGTAGGTTTGAACTCTGTATGGTAACCAATGGCATGTGCTATTTGGCTTCTATGATGCCTCCTTATGGTAACCAATGGCATGTGCTATTTGGCTTCTATGATGCCTCCTTTCTTTTCTCCCCAGGGGAAATTGCTTGAGAATCAATGGGCCTAGAAACTTTTCCCATTTTAGAGCCCAACAAAACAACCACAAGTGGTGAAGGTGACATTCGAAGTGGACAAGGTGGCATTGCTACTATTAGAACCCATCCCAAGTTTGGTCACCAAGATGGAGTGGCATTGAGGCTTACCAATTGACATGAATGAACAAGCATTCTTCTCATTGCTTAGGTCCAAAGCTTGAAAATCTAAGAGTTCATATTAATCTAACATCACCAACTAAACTCAAGCTTCCCCATGTGTAAAGAAAATGCCATTCTCGATTTTCAATCTATAAGAAATTTTCCTTCAAAAGGACTATGCACAATGCAAGCCACTTTAGTCACTTTCCTTAGCCACATGTGACCCAATTTTTCATGTTGTTTGAAACCACATTACAATTGACATTCTAACACCTTGGATTCCTAGTTCCTATGTCAGACATTGATCCACACAGATCATGACTTTGGTCCATAGGGTTCAGTCCATTGATGTGTGTGTGAGTCACCTCCCATCCATATATACCCTCTTGTACTCTAAAAATAGGAAGTTCTGGAATAGCCTAGTGTGAACATGTGGCCATCATGCAACACTTATCCCTATTACTATCAAGTACCTTAGGTTATCCCCCGAGCTTGCAACATGGCTAACTAGCCCTTGTCCCTCACACACATGGACGGATCCCTATGGATCAATATCATGATCCATGTGGATCAATGTCTGACAGTCTAACGCATTTGGCCCCTCCATGAGTCACTACAACATATGAGGGGTATATCGGCCTCTATACCGACGCAAATACACGAGAGTATTTTTGCCTTGTCATCAGTATAGGTGCCAATATGCGTGCCAATACCAAAATGTCAGTTTGCTACAAGATCCAATGGGGATCATTCTTCTTGTGGCAGCAGCTCATCCTTGGCAAACTACATCGAGAAATTTCCAAAGGATGATTTTGTCATCATTCATAAAGATTGCACTCTTGATGGGGACTTCATGACCTTGGGCTTGAAGTCCTTGACCAAAGTTTTGTGTTTGTCTACAATTACCCAAGGCACTAATTGTGTTATTTTGGCTAGAAAATCTCTATTTGTAACTACTCTCAAAGTTAACTTTGATAGAAAGGTACTAGAACAAATAGGTATTCACATGGGTCTTGGATTGCAAGACCCTAATGTAATTTTTAAATCTGTATAAACCTACCAGTTGCCACAATCTCTCCAAAGGAGAGAGAAAACTGTTGAGAAATTGAAGGCAACTAAGAACTGATGTAAATGTGCTAAAATAGCCCCAACCATAGAAATGTAGGATTTAGGCTAGTAAAGATCTTGCAAGGTTGAATCCCACATTTCTGTGGTTGGGGATTTTTCGGCCTTTTGAAGCTTATGCAAGGGTTCTAGGCTCATAAATAGTCTATATTTAAAGTGAACGAGGCAAACAAGTATTGCTATAAACCCTAGGTACTCGATATGTAAACCTTCATTGCTAATGTAAGCTTACAATGTTGAAACCTTGGTTTAGTTGATTTAACTACAAATCCAACCTTTCATAAGCTTACAAAAGCTAAAAAAAAACCATCCACATAAGTGAGGGATTCAGGCCTGCAAAGGTTTTGTAGAGCCAATTCATGTGTTTTTGTGGTTGGGAGTTTTTTGGCACTTTGAAGCCTAGGAAAGGATTGAATACTCATTAGTTTTCTATACTCAAAGGGAATTAAGTCAAGAAGTACTTGTATAAACCATAAGCACTCTATATGTAGACCTTGAGCACTTATGGAAGCATAAACTTGTTGAAAGATGATAAAGCTACCTATAACTACATATATTGCCTTTCCTTGGCTTACAAAAGCTTAATAAAGCCATGGAGAGGCTTACTAGAACAAACATTATCAAATTTGAAAAATAATAAGTAAAGTTAAAGATAGAATCAACTTCTCTCTTTTTAAAACCTATAGGAGAGAGAGAGTGGGAGAGAGAGAGAGAGAAACAAATAGACAGTATAGGGTAAGAAAAAAAATCATTCATTCTTGAAGTACATTGCAAAATATGTTTCTCAAAAGCTACAAATTACAAAGTTCATGGGTTATTTCCTCTTATTCTTCCAACTAGCAGAATATCTTCGGATTCTAGGGTTACTCTCTTGGCATGGTAGCACATAGGTTAGAATCTTCAAGCATGGAGATGAGGTAGGCACTTGCTACCTCTTGAAGTGCCCCAAGTGCTATTCCTTGTATTCGTAGACATGCACAATAGCTTTGTAGTTCTTCCTTTAACACTCTTGCAAATTCTCTTCGTGGTATCAAAAGTTCAACTAATATTTTATAGTGTTGTATCTCTTCAAATGCTCTGCAGTGCTTGCGTCATCTTTGTGGGGCTCTTGTGTTGGGAGGAATGTTAGATTGTTGTCGTTGAGCTCTACATCATGGTTGATAATTCTTTTCTTTCCTCATTGTTACCGTTAGTATCCATGTGAAAGGCCAAATGGCCACCAGACACTTCTTTGTATATGTTCTTTAACAAAACATATAGTGGCCTGGCTAGCCACGGACTGTAAGTTCGACCCCATTTGTAAGACCGAAGAGGTCTGTCTTCGTGCTCCCTGTGTACTGTGTTTTTTGCGTATTCTGCAGTCTTTGTGCAGAGTATCGTATGCGGCCTTAGGAGGTCCGTTTTCTACTCCGAGCATATCATCGTGGAGATCTCAATAAGGAGAGCACAGCATGGTGCATCGCCATCGAATTCCTTCACTGGTATCAGAGCAGTTTGACAGAAAAAGCTTTGTTCCTTTTGTGCGAGCAAAGCAAGACCCCCCCCCCCCCCAAAAAAAAAGGCTTACGACTAAGGCGGCAACCAAGGCATAGACCTTGGCATACCTTGTCATCCGAGTCGCCGAAGTCACCATTGGCATCGTTGGCTATGCACGAGGGAGGACCTCAACGATCAAGGAATATAGAGGTTCCCGATACTTCCCGGGAGGTCACCCATCCCAGTACTGTTCCCCCAGAGCTCACTTAACCGTGGCAATCTCTTGCCACTAAGCTACACTCTTGTGGTGTCTAAAGAAGGGGAAAGACTAAGGTTGACATTACCTTGAACATGTTTTGGTCCCTCAAAGCTTCATCCTTTGTTTTCAAAGCCTATTTTGGACGCATTTTTGGGGTGTCTTTTGAAGCCATTTTGGAGTACTTCCGCACATATTTCTCTTCACGCATGTCCAAGAACATCAAGAAGAGTGTTCTTTCTACTTCTCCGACAATAAATATCAACCTTTGGCGCTGTTTTCAGCCACACTCGTAAAACTACAAGTTTCTTGAAACGTTTCAGTTTTGGTGGGAGCAGTTGTTGCAAAATTTATGCAGGTTTTTTGAGCCTAAAACATCAGAGTTGACAGACACTTGTAGGTGTTATTGGCTAGTTTTTGGGCTATGTATTCAGCCTTTTAGTGTCATTTTACTGCATATACTGAGCACATGCACACCATGTACGATTCTGTGGATAGCGCTTATGTACATCCATGTGGTCATTGATATAGTGGTTACGTTCTTTGCATAAAGCCTTTTACGTTTGATAAAGAGGGTACTGGTGAGGTTTTCTTAACTGGGAGACACCCAGATGTCTCTTCGGTGATGCAGCTGGAAGACTTACCCAGCCTCGCCATAGGAGATGTATGACAATTGTTCATAGGTGCTGGATAAGCCTAGTTGGCTTTTGTTGGGTAACTGGTTATATGTAGTGGAGTCAGTGATTCACTATGCAGGAAAACATGTAAGTACTTGAAGTTTTATGATATTTTGACATTGGTCATATGCTCATTTTGCAGAGGATACTCTGGCAAAATATTTCCAGATTTTTGGTTTAGTCAACTATACAGTGGTCGATTTACTCCTTGATACACTTATTCGTTGGTGTTCGGACTCTTCTAGCTCCATTATCATTCTATTCAGTTCTCTACCATCATGGCATCAGAGTTCTCACGCACATCCGGTGGATCAGGGTCTAGTGCTAGTGTTCGGAGGAGGAGCTATAACTAGGGCAAAGACCATTTTGAGATCCGAAAATTTGATGGCACAAACTTTGCTCTATGGAAGAATCAGATTAAAGATGTGCTGATTCAAAGGAGGCAATGGAAGCCAGTAAATGGGATTTCAAAGAAGTCTGCTAACATGGATGAAGATGATTGGGATGAGTTAGATGAAATGGCCAGGTCTACCATTCGCTTGCACCTGGCAGATAACATTTACTTTACAGTATTAGACTATGAAAGTGCAGAGGAGCTTTGAAAGAAGTTATGCAATACATATGGAAAAGAAACGACATCAAATAAAGTGTATCTGATGAGAAAATTATATGACCTTCGCATGAAGGACACAGATCGTGTTGTTGCTCATCTAAATGAGTTTGATGCTATATTCTCCTAGTTACAGGCTCAAAAAATGGATATGGATAATGAGATGAAAGCAATATTGTTGTTATGCACCCTTCCATCATCATGGGATACGTTCTGCATAGATATTAGCAATAGTACACCTGGTGGTAAACTCGTCTATGATGACATATGTGGAGCACTCTTGAGTGAGGAGATTCATAGAAAATCTATGGTTTGCACTCAGAGTGGAGATGCATATAATATTCGTGATTCTTACCAAGGAAAGAATCAGCAACGTGGAAGGAGCAAGAACAAGGAAAAGAATGTTCAACGGAATAAGAGTAGAAGTAAATCAAGGAAGAGGGATATGGAATGCCATTATTGTCATAAGAAAGGACATACGAAGAAAGATTGTTATGCATTAAAGAATGCTAAAGGTAAAGGAGAGAATGCTGATGGGCATGTTAAACAGTTACCTGCACCATCTACTTTGACTGTGAAGATTGAAGAAATTAAAGCTATTTTTGATGATGTTGATGTGCTCACACTTGATAGTACTGTGCCAACTGAGGCACTTATGGCTGATTCTCTTTCCACACTTGACTGCTAGATTCTTGTGCTTCTTTCCATGTGACACCACACGGAGAATGGTTCTCTAATTATGTAGCAAAGTCTCTTGGTATTGTGAGACTTGGTGATTCTTACTAGTGTGACGTTGTGGGGATTGGAGATGTGGTTGTGAAGTTCATTGATGGTTCAAAATTTACTATGCATAATGTATGCCATGTACCTCAGTTATCACACAGTTTGATGTCAGTTGGTCAACTTGATGACCTTGGTTACAAGGTAGTCTTCTATGCTTAGTCCTTTCGTATATCAAAGGGCAATATGGTTATTGCAAAAGGAAGCAAAGTTCGCTCACTTTATCCTCTATTTGTATCACAGAAAGAACACTTGTTAGCTGTTACTGAACAGCCTATGGCTTGTATTTGGCATGGTTGTTTGGGCCATATATCTCATAGTGGAATGGAAAATCTTTCTCATTCTAGCTACTTACCTGTGTTATCTTTATCTGATTTTTCATGTTGTGAGCATTGTCAATATGGAAAGCAAACCAAAAATGTGCATAGAACGCACATTGACTCTTCAATTCAGCCTTTAGATCTCATCCATACAGATGTGTGTGGTCCTATGTCCACTAGGTCCTTAGGTGGTTCTCTTTACTTTGTCACTTTCATAGATGATGCTACTAAAAAATTTTGGGTATATCCTATCAAATCGAAGGACGAGGTATTCCCTACTTTCAGAAAATGGCTTGCTTCAGTTGAGAGTGAAAAAGGAACTAAGCTTAAGGCTTTACGTTTAGATAATGGGGGTGAGTATACCTCACATGAATTCAACCTTTTCTATCAGTCTAGAGGGATTCGTAGAGAGTTTACAGCTCCTTATACCCCAGTATAGAATGGTGTAGCTGAAAGGATGAATAGAACTATTCAAGATAGAGTAGTTTCTATGTTGCATCACACAAACCTCTCACAAGGTTTTTGGGCAGAAGCAGTATTGACTGCAGTTCATGTGATTAACCTTTCACCTAGTACTGCTAAAGGTCTAAAAGTGGCACAAGAGTTATGGACAGGGAAGCCACCATATTATGATCATCTTCGAGTTTTTGGGTGTGAAGCATATGCTCATATACCCAAGAGTCTTAGACAAAAGTTGGACCATAAGTCAAATAAATGCATTTTTCTTGGATATGGTCGAGAAGGACAATTTGGATATCAATTATGGGATCCTGAAACACGGTCAATGATCAGAAGTAGTGATGTCATTTTCAATTGAGTCTAAGATGCATAAACAACCCATTAAGGAGGTCGAAGTGAGAAGAGTGGTGTTTGAGGATACTAGTCCTCCAGCTAGCATGCATAAAAATGCTGCACATAGGGATGTTCAAGAGAATGTCCGATCAGATGAGTCCACGCATGTTCCTGTTGAGCAACCATTGAGACGCTCTACACGTGTCTCACATCAATCTGATAGATATGTTCCAGGTTTAGATTTTGTTATGCTAACAGATGCTGGTGAGGCTTCTTGCTACAAAGAGGCTATGCAGGTAGAGGATCATGTCAAGTGAGAGCGTGCCATGAAGAGTGAGTTGGATTCTATTACAAGAATGGTACTTGGGATTTAGTACCCTTGCCAAATGGCAGGAAAGCTTTACCATGTAAATGGGTATATAAGCTAAAATTCACATCAGATAGTGGTTCTCCAAAGTATAAAGCACAACTTGTTGCAAAGTGTTTTAAACAACAACATGGTGTTGATTTCCAGGAAATCTTCTCTCCAATGGTCAAGATGACTACCCTGCGCATGTTGCTTAGATTCGTTGCAATGGAGGACTTAGGGTTAGTCCAAATGGATGTGAAAATTGCTTTCTTGCATGGAGATCTTACAGATGAGATCTATATGGAACAACCAGGAGTTATGTTACCGTTAGTGTCCATGTGAAAGGCCAAATGGCCACTGGACACTTCTTTGTACATGTTCTTTGATAAAACATATAGTGGCCTGGTCAGTCACGGACTGTATGTTCGACCACATTTGTAAGACCTAAGAAGTCTGTCTTCGTGCTCCCTGTGTATTGTGTTTTCTACATATTCTGCAGCCTCTGTGCGGAGTACTGTGTGCGGCCTTAGGAGCTAGGCCAAATGGCCACTGGACACTTCTTTGTACATGTTCTTTGATAAAACATATAGTGGCCTGCTTAGTCACGGACTGTATGTTCGACCACATTTGTAAGACCTAAGAAGTCTGTCTTCGTGCTCCTTGTGTACTGTGTTTTCTGTGTATTCTGCAGCCTTTGTGCGGAGTACTATGTGCGGCCTTAGGAGTTCAGTCTTCTACTCTGAGCGTATCATCGTGGAGCTCTCGAGAAGGAGAGTGCACTGTGGTGCAGCACCATCGAAATACTTCACTGGTATCAGAGTAGTTTGAGGCAAAAGCTTTGTTCATTTTGTCCGAGCGAAGGGAGCACCCCCTCCCCCAAGGCTTTCTCCAAGGCTTACGACTAAGGCGGCGACCAAGGCATAGACCTTGGCATACCTTGTCATCTGAGTCACTGAAGTCACCATTGGCGCCATTGGTGCCGTTCGCTGTGCGCGAGGGAGGACCTCAACGATCAAGGAATACAGAGGTTCCTGGTACTTCTCGGGAGGTCACCCATCCCACTACTGTTCCCCCTAGAGCTCGCTTAACCGTGGCAATCTCTAGCCACTAAGCTACACTCTTGTGGTGTCTAAAGAAGGGGAAAGACTAAGGTTGAACTTACCTTGAACATGTTTTGGTCCCTCAAAGCTTCATCCTTTGCTTTCAAAGCCTATTTTGGAAGCATTTTTGGGGTGTCTTTTGGAGCCATTTTGGAGTACTTCTGCACATAGTTCTCTTCACACAGGTCCAAGAACATCAATAAGAGTGTTCTTTGTACTTCTCCGACAATAAATATCAACCTTTGGGGCTGTTTTCAGCCACACTCGTAAAACTACAGGTTTCTTGAAAGGTTTCAGTTTTGGTGGGAGTAGTTGTTGCAAAATTTATGCAGGTTTTTTGAGCCTAAAACATCAAAGTTGACAGACACTTGCAGGTGTTATTGGCTAGTTTTTGGGTTGTGTATTCAGCCTTTTAGTGTCATTTTACTACATATATTGAACACATACACACCATGTACGCTTCTGTTGATACCGCTTATGTATGTCCATGTGGTCATTGATATAGCGGTTATGTTCTTTGCATAAAGCCTTTTATGTTTGATAAAGAGGGTCGTGGTGAGGTTTTCTTAACTGGGAGACACCTAGATATCGGGGTCTCTTCGGTGATGCAGGTGGAAGACTTACCCAGCCTCGCCAAAGGAGATGTATGATAGTTGTTCATAGGTGCTCGATAAGCCTAGTTGGCTTATGTTGGGTAACTAGTTATATGCACTATAGTCAGTGATTCACTATGCAGGAAAACATGCTAGTACTTGCAGTTTTATGATATTTTGACACTGGTCATATGCTCATTTTACAGAGGATACTCTGGCAAAATTTTTCTAGATTTTTGGTTTAGTCAACTATACAGTGGTCAATTTACTCCTTGATACACTTATTCGTTGGTGTTCTGACTCTTCTAGCTCCATTATCATTCTAGTCAGTTCTCTACCATCATGGCATCAGAGGTCTCATGCACATCCGGTGGATCAGGGTCTAGTGCTAGTGTTCTGAGGAGGAGCTATAACTTGCAGGGCAAAGACCATTTTGAGATCCGAAAATTTGATGGCACAAACTTTGCTCTATGGAAGAATCAGATTAAAGATGTGCTAATTCAAAGGAGGCAATGGAAGCTAGTAAATGGGATTTCAAAGAAGCCTGCTCACATGGATGAAGATGATTGGGATGAGTTAGATGAAATGGTCAGGTCTACCATTCGCTTGCACCTGGCAGATAATGTTTACTTTATAGTATTAGACTATGAAAGTGCACAGGAGCTTTGGAAGAAGTTATGCAATACATATGAAAAAGAGACGGCATCAAATAAAGTGTATCTAATGAGAAAATTTTATGACCTTCGCATGAAGGACACACATAGTGTTGCTGCTCATCTAAATGAGTTTGATGCTATATTCTCCTAGTTACAGGCTCAGAAAATGGATATGGATAATGAGATGAAAGCAGTATTGCTGTTATGCACCCTGCCATCATCATGGGATACGTTCTGCATAGCTATTAGCAATAGTGCAGCTGGTGGTAAACTCATCTATGATGACATATGTGGAGCACTCTTGAGTGAGGAGATTCGTAGAAAATCTATGGTTGGCACTCAGAGTGGAGATGCATATAATGTTCATGATTTTTACCAAGGAAAGAATCAACAACGTGGTAGGAGCAAGAACAAGGAAAAGAATGGTCAACGGAATAAGACTAGAAGTAAATCAAGGAAGAGGGATATGGAATGCCATTATGACATATGAAGAAAGACTGTTATGCATTAAAGAATGCTAAAGGTAGAGGACAGAATGTTGATGGGCATGTTAAACAGTTACCTGCACCATCTACTTCGACTGTGAAGATTGAAGAAATTAATGCTATTTCTCATGATGCTGATGCGTTGACACTTGATAGTACTATGCCAACTGAGGCACTTATAACTGATTCTCTTTCCCACACCTGGCTGCTAGATTCTGGTGCTTCTTTCCATGTGACACCACATAGAGAATGGTTCTCTAATTATGCAGCAAAGTCACTTGGTACCGTGAGACTTGGTGATTCTTACCAGTGTGACGTTGTGGGGATTGGAGATGTGGTTGTGCAGTTCATTGATGGTTCAGAATTTACTATGCATAATGTACGCCATGTACCTCAGTTATCACGCAATTTGATGTCAGTTGGTCAACTTGATGACCTTGGTTACAAGGTAGTCTTCTATGCTTAATCCTTTCGTATATCAAAGGGCAATGTGGTTATTGCAAAAGGAAGCAAAGTTGGCTCACTTTATCCTTTATTTGTATCACAGAAAGAACACTTGTTAGCTGTTACTCAACAACGTATGGCTTGTATTTGGCATGGTCATTTGGGCCATATATCTCGTAGTGGAATGGAAAATCTTTCTCGTTCTAGCTACTTACCTGTGTTATCTTTCTCTGATTTTTCATTTTGTGAGCATTGCCAATATGGAAAGCAAACCAGAAATGTGCATAGAATGCACATTGACTCTTCAATTCAGCCTTTAGATCTCGTCCATACAGATGTGTGTGGTCCTATGCCCACTAGGTCCTTAGTTGGTTCTCTTTACTTTGTCACTTTCATAGATGATGCTACTAGAAAATTCTGGGTATATCCTATCAAATCGAAAGATGAGGTATTCCCTACTTTCAAAAAATGGCTTGCTTTAGTTGAGACTCAAAAAGGAACTAAGCTTAAGGCTTTACGTTTAGATAATGGGGGTGAGTATACCTCACATGAATTCAGCCTAGAGGGATTTGTAGAGAGTTTACAGCTCCTTATACCCCAGTACAGAATGGTGTAGCTGAGAGGATGAATATAACTATTCAAGATAGAGTAGTCTCTATGTTGCATCAGGCAAACCTCTCACAAGGCTTTTGGGCAGAAGTAGTATTGATTGCAGTTCGTGTGATTAACCTTTCACCTACTACTGCCAAAGGTCTGAAAGTGGCACAAGAGCTTTGGACAGGGAAGCCACCATATTATGATCATCTTCGAGTTTTTGGGTGTGAAGCATTGTTCATATACCCAAGAATCTTAGACAAAAATTGGACCATAAGTCAAAGAAATGCATTTTTCTTGGATATGGTCGAGAAGGACAATTTGGATATCAATTATGGGATCCTGAAACACGGATAGTGATCAGAAGTAGTGATGTCATTTTCAATGAGTCTAAGATGCATAAACAACCCATTAAGGAGGTTGAAGTGAGAAGAGTGGTGTTTGAGGATACTAGTCCTCCGGTTAGCATGCATAAAAATGTTGCACATAGGGATGCTCAAGAGAATGTCCATTCAGATCTGTCTGCACAGGTCCCTGTTCAGCAACCATTGAGACGTTCTGCACGTGTCTCACATCCACCTGATAGATATGTTCCAGATTTAGATTTTGTTATGCTAACAGATGCCGGTGAGCCTTCTTGCTACAAAGAGGCTATGCAGACAGGGGATCATGTCAAGTGGGAGCGTGCCATGAAGAGTGAGTTGGATTGTATTCACAAGAATGGTACTTGGGATTTAGTACCTTTGCCAAATGGCAGGAAAGCTTTACCATGTAAATGGGTATATAAGCTGAAATTCACATCAGATAGTGCTTCTCCAAAGTATAAAGCATGACTTGTTGCAAAGGGTTTTACGCAACAACATGGTGTTGATTTCGAGGAAATCTTCTCTCGAGTGTTCAAGATGACTACCCTACGCATGTTGCTTGGATTCGTTGCAATGGAGGACTTAGAGTTAGTCGAACATGGATGTGAAAACTGCTTTCTTGCATGGAGATCTTACAGATGAGATCTATATGGAACAACCAGAGGGTTATGTAGTTCCTGGCAAGGAAAGTCTAGTTTGTAAGCTCAAGAAGAGCTTGTATGGACTTAAACAGTCCCCTAGACAATGGTACCAAAAGTTTGATGCTTTTATGAAGTCTCAAGGCTATTCTTGAAGCAATGAGGATCATTGTCTCTACACAAAGAGATGCTCAGATGGCAGCTTGATATGTTTGATACTTTATGTCGATGATATGTTGATTGCTGGGAAGTCCTCTTATGAGTTGTCAATTCTCAAAAAGAAGTTGAGTCAGACATTTGATATGAAGGATTTGGGGGATGCCAAACATATTCTTGGCATGCGCATTACTCGTGATAGGAGTAAAAGATGCATATACTTGTGTCAAAGTGAGTATATATCCAAAGTACTTCACAGGTTCAATATGCAGGGTGGAAAGGCATTGAGTACACCTTTACCCACATATGTGAAATTGAGCAAGGATGATTGCCCCAAATCAAATGAGGAAAAGGAATTCATGACCAAAATTCCCTATCAGTGTGTTGTTGGTAGTCTCATGTATGCTATGGTAGCTACGAGACCAGACATTGCATTTGCAGTGGGAGTTGTGAGAAGATATATGTCTAATCCTGGCAAGAAACATTGGGAAGTGGTCAAGATGATTTTGAGATATCTGAGTGGCACTAAGGACAAGTGTCTATGCTTAAGTAGAGGGAAAGCATCCATTATTGGTTACAGAGATTCTGACTATGCTGGTTGTCTAGACAATCGTAAGTCTACATTAGGGTACATTTTTCATTTTGCTGGAGGTGCTATCTCTTGGAGATCTTGTCTTCAAGAATGTACAACTGTTTCCACCACAGAAGCAGAGTATGTTGCCAGCAAGTGAGGCATGTAAGGAAGCATTGTGGCTTTCTCGTCTTGCTTGTGATATGGGTTTACCTCAGCATGTACCTCGCTTGCTCAGTGATAGTCAAAGTGCCATTGCTTTGGCTAAGAAACCGGTCTATCATGCAAAGACCAAGCACATTGAGGTGAGGTATCACTTCATTAGAGATTTGTAAGCCGCCGGATTGGCATTTGTAATTCTTTACTTTTCATATTCCGCACGAACCGAAAGGTCGTTGCGAAGAGTTGTAAGTAGAAGGACGCTTCGGTGACGACCAATCGCCAGATTGTCTGTCTAGGCGATTGCATTCTGTGAAGTTGCCGTGGTGCAGTGTTGAGAAATCTGAGTAGTACTGTCTTTTTTGTCTTTGTTTTATTACATTAACTTGCGGTTAGTCCAGTTCCATTAAGTTACGGTAATGAAGTCTGTGTTATGGTAATATTTAACGTTGGTACTGTGTACTGAGAAAGTAGTAACCAGAGTACGAACAGTAAGTCTGTAAGAGAACGAACCAGAGTATTGATAGTAATTCGTATTAACAGAGTACTTTGAATATTAGTGTACTGCGATGTGAATGAGTTAATTGGGAAAAATCAAGTTATAAGGCCTCTGATTAGCAGACCCCTACCACTCCCAAGAACCCGAAAGAGTTTAAGCACGCTTGTGATGGCAACGCGCATTTAACACTGGCGCCGTCTGTGGGAAGGTGGCTATAGATTGTGAAGGTGGCAACAGAGTATTGCAAATTGATTGTGGAAGGTAACCATAGATTGTGAATCGACAGTAAGGTGGAGTAGTACGCAAGTGTTGCAAAGGTGATATATGCCGGTTACTCGGTCCGGTGAGTCGTATCCGAAGTACAGGAGAGACCGACAGCCTTGGGTGGTACCAAAATTGTTAGGGACACCCCGAGGAGGCAGAAGCACAGATCGGTTAAACCCAGTCATAGAAGAAGCGAAGCACGTTAGCAGTGATTCCGGTAGCATTCCGGTGGAACATACTGCAATTCCGGTAGATTACGGTGTAATTTCGGTGCAGTCTACAGAAGGTACAGAAACTTCGGAGTGTATAGGAAGACAATGTGCAGTTGGCCCGACACCGTCTGGTTAGGATTCGAACCTCTCTGAGGATAGAGGTGTGTTATCCAGAGAGACCATTGCTGGTGAAAGAATATTCTTGGTTGGGGAAAGTTCGACTAATTCCGGTGACAGTTCGGTCCCAGTTACAGAGAATTTACAATTTTCCCGTGATAGTGTGATACTTCCTGGTGAATCTTCATTCCGGACACCACTGTTCGGGGTAAGCTTGCCTACGTTTGATACCAAAGAAGAGGATAGGCTGTTCGAATTGGAAATCCGTAAGAGGCTGAGCGCTATTTTCAAGCCGGAAGGTGAGCAGTCTGATCACACAGATTCCCAAGGACCGGAAACACCTCCTCAAAACTCAAGAGAAAGCAACAGTACCACTACTAGAACCATGAGTGGACAACAACAACAACAACAGCAACAACAGCTGCAGCAACAGCAACAACCACTTCCACCTCGACTGGTTCCAACAGGGGTAACATACACCAAGTTCGGTGGATTTCCAGGTGACGATCCTGATGCCCATGTACGCACCTTTGAAATAAGTTATGCAGTGCTAAACCATCCACCCGATCCGGCATACAAGGCCATCGTATTTCAGTCAACACTAGTGAATGAAGCAGCGCGATGGTTAACAAAATATGATTTCAATCATTTCGTTACCTATGAAGCGGTAAGAGATGCATTTTTACAGAGATTCCGATTGAAGAAGAACCCTACCGAAATCTTCGATTACTTGCAGAACAATAAAAAAAAGCTGCACCAGACTGTGCAGGAATATGCCACATTGTTTAGAACTCATTTAAGACAACTGCCACCGGCACATGCCAATCTGCCGGATGATGTGATAACTCAATGGTTTATTAATGGGTTAACTCCACAACTAAGACAAATTATGATCATCCGTTGTGTGGGAGCTATGACACTGGATGCTGTTATTGCAATGGCCTTGCAACTCGAACATAAGGTTGGAGGGTTCACTGAAGACTTAGAGTGGCTAAAAGCCAGTAGAAATGTTGCAGAAGATCCGGCTAAACAGATGTATTGCACCAAATGTAAAAATCCAGGGCATACCAATGCCACCTGTGCCCTTAATCAGATGTATTGCGCCATCTGTAATACCACCGGACATTCCACCAAAAATTGTGCATATAACACCAAAGTGCAGGGACAAGCAACTATAAATGCCATTATACAAGAACCAGGGCAGCCAGCTACTCACTACGTGCCACCGCAGATGCGAAACAATCAACAGCAAGCATACCCAAATTACCGGGGACAGCAGAATACCAACTTTAATGCAAATCATTAGCAGGCCAGTACATCAGCAGAGAATACTTCTCTGCCACCACCTCGATGTCACTTTTGTGGTGAGCTTGGTCATATCCGAAGATTCTGCAAGGATGCAGCTGAATATGTCCCGGAAGACCAGTTAGTCACCTACAATTTGGGTAATGATAGTAACCCGCGTCATGTTAAGATGAAGGCTGGATTGTCTGAGGAATTTCAAGAAGATTTGATTAGACTCTTGCGTGAGTTTTCTGATGTTTTTGCCTGGGATTACCGCGATATAAAGGGTCTGGATCCTCGGATCTATCAACATCGAGTCGTGCTTAAACCAGAAGCAAAGCCAATTAAACAACCCAATTACCGAATGAATCCCAAGTATGCAGCACAGGTTAAAGCAGAACTTGATTGCCTATTAAAGGTAGGATTCATTGTACCCATTGAGCACGCTGAATGGATCTCCCCGATCGTGATCGTACCAAAGAAAAACAAGCAGCTCCAAATATGTGTAGATTACCGGAAATTGAATGCAGCCATGATACCTGATCCATTTCCTCTTCCATTTCTTGACACAATGCTAGATAGAGTGGCTAGGCATGAGATGTATTCATTTCTCGATGGTTATAGTGGTTATAACCAGGTCCGAATGGCTAAGCAAGATATACTGAAAACAGCCTTTATTACAAATTGGGATGTGTACGCTTGTACAGTCATGTGGTTTGGTTTAAGGAATGCTCCAAGCACATTTCAGCGGTGTATGCAAGAAATCTTTTCACCTTACCTCACTTCTTTTATGCAAGTATACTTAGATGATTTTTCTTTATTCGGTAAGATTGTGGCACACCTGTATCATTTACGGTGTTGTTTTGAGAAATGCCGTGAATATTGACTTTGCTTGAATCCGACCAAATCTGTCTTTGCGATTTCTTTTGGTAAACTCCTTGGACATATTATTTCTACACAAGGCATACAAGTTGATCCAGATAAAGTTGCAGTTGTGTTGGAAGCACCTGCACCTATCGCACCAAAAGAAGTGATGCGCTTCCTAGGTCAAATCCGGTGGCATGGTCGCCATTTATGGTGGTTAGCTCATCTCGCCACACCACTTAATCGGCTCATGACAAGCACTCCATGACAGTTTGAATGGACTCCAGAATGTCAAACTGCCTTTGATCGTTTAAAAGAATTATTGACTCAGGCCCCAATTTTGCAAACCCCGGATTGGGAACGCCCGTTCCACGTCTTCATCGATGCCTCAGACATAGCAATTGGAAGTGTTTTAATGCAACAAACTGATAAATGGTTCCGACCTGTCTACTATGCCAGTCGTCGCCTCACTCCTGCTGAAAGGAATTATTCAGTCACTGAAAGAGAATGTCTCGGTTTGGTGTATTCTGTAAAGAAATTCCGGCATTATTTGTTAGGCCAAAAATTCACCTTTCATGTAGATCATGCTGCGTTGGTGTATCTGGTCCGACAGCAGCATTTAGGTGGTCGCTTAGCGCGTTGGGTTCTATTGTTACAAGAGTTCGATTATGAAGTGATTCATCGACCCGACACTGCACATGCATTAGCAGATTTCCTATCTTGATTAGATTTCGATGAAGCTTCGGAGGGCATTGATGAAACCACACCAGCACGTTGCAAAGAGTTGTAAGTAGAAGGACGCTCCGGTGACGACCAGGAGAATCGCCAGACTGTCTGTCTAGGCGATTGCATTCTGTGAAGTTGTCGTGGTGCAGTGTTGAGAAATCTGAGTAGTACTGTCTTTTTTGTCTTTGTTTGATTACATTAACTTGTGATTAGTCCAGTTCCATTAAGTTACGATAATGAAGCCTATGTTACGGTAATATTTAACGTTGGTGCTGTGTACTGAGAAAGTAGTAACCAGAGTACGAATAGTAAGTCTGTAAGAGAACGAACCAGAGTATTGATAGTAATTCGTATTAACAGAGTACTTTGAATATTAGTGTACTGCAATGTGAATGAGTTAATTGGGAAAATCAAGTTATAGGGCCTCTGATTAGCAGACCCCTACCACTCCCAAGAACCCGAAAGAGTTTAAGCGCGCCTGTGACACCTACCTACTATGATCAGTTATTAACCTTTCTTACTGATGGATGTCTTCCTCCTCAAACTTCTCCTGCTATGCGTCGGAAAATTGCAGTTTACAATCGCAGATCCCGGTTGATTGCCGGATAGTTGTATTATATGGATCACACTGGAGTCTTGCTTCGCTGTATTCCACCACATAAAGTAAATTCTGTTATTGCTATGGCACATTCAATACCTTCCGGTGGACATTTTGTAGCAGATTTAACGCACCGAAAAATTTTGCAAAGTGGGCTCTAGTGGCCTACTACGTATAAAGATATGACTCAGTTTGTGCAGTAGTGTGACACTTGTCAGCGATCTGGACAGCCTTTACAACGTCACTTCTTTCCTCTACAACCTGTATTACCTTTAGAACCTTTTCAGAAATGGGGTCTTGATTTTATTGGACCAATCACACCTCCAGCAATCCTTAGCAACAATCGCTACATTCTGACATGCATAGATTATGCTACCAGGTGGGCAGAAGCTTGGGCCTTACGGTCCGCCACAGCTATTTCGGTGGCAAAATGTCTGATGAAGGATGTTTTCCCGCATTATGGATTACCTCTTGAGCTTGTGACAGACCAAGGAACACACTTTGCTAATAATTTAATGCAAGTGCTCACACACACTTTTCAGATTCTGCATAAATTCAGTTCACCGTACTATCCTCGTGCCAATGGATTGGCAGAAAGCACTAATAAGACCTTGTTAAGTATGCTGCGCAAATTGGTTGTGGAATCACCAGAAAGATGGGATCAGTTACTACCGACAGTCTTATGGGCATACCGGACTACATACAAAGTAGCAACCGGACTGACTCCTTTCAAACTTACCTATGGACTGGAAGCAATAGCGCCAATGGAAATTGTAGTGCCAAGCTTACGCGTGGCCATCTCTCAGAAATTGTTACCTGAAGGCTCTTTGCCATTTCGGTTGGAAGCACTCAGAGACTTGGATGAACATCGCTGGGAAAGTTTACTAGTTCTTCAAGAAGTTCAGTTGCGGCAAGCTCGTACCCATGATAGATATCTCAAAACTCCAGTTTTTATGGTGGGGCAACTTGTGCTGTTTTATAATGCAAAATCAAATCGTGCGGCTGGAAAATTCAAACTACGGTGGTTTGGCCCTTACCGGATTAGTGAACAAGTGGGCCCAGCTACTTTTTGGTTGACTACTTTGATTGGAATTCCTCTTCCTAAAGTGATCAATGGTTCAAAGTTACGACCGTATCATGAAGCACCTGATTCTCGCTGACGTGTTCTCCGTTTTTCCGCGTGTTATTTACTTTCTTTTTATTTTTGCGTGTTAGTTGAATAAGCCTGTAAATATCCTCGTTTTGATATCTAATTATGATCAACAGCCGCCCTGCATGATCGATTCTGCACATGCATGCACGCCATAGTTATGAAGGTTATCATCTCAACATCACGCGATGATTAGCAATTTCAATCGCCTCCCTTTGCCGAGTGTCTACTTAATCTTCTTCTTTTCGCTATTAATTGCTATTGTGTTTGTGTGCTTTGTGTGTTCTGTATTTTCTGTGATTACTGTGTATTCGTGACCTTGTGCTTTCGCGTTACGCATCATGGAAGCATTGGCTAATCTCTCTGCCTTCCGTGATGGACTCCCTCACGATGTGAGTGAGTTCTTGCGTATCCGAGGTTTGTCAAAATTTGCTGAATTGCCTTGGCATTCAGTGGAGTGTCATCCGTATTACGCGCAAATTATTGCTGCAATTGCCGCCACTCCTGCTACAGAACAGAGTTGGCCAATTACATGTTTTCCATCTCGTGTAGTAATCACCTTACAGTCATTTGCTACAGCTTTCCGACTCTCTGTGGAAGGACGAGAGAATGGTCCTAACCTTCCGGTAGCCACTATGATTGAATTGTTCCCAAGGTATTCATCGAATGAATACGCTATCTTGTGTCGCCCTGACCCTGAACGAACAGCCTTGCAATTTTTGGTTGCCATACTAAACCTGCAGAAACGTACCTACGGGATTTCTCGCCCGTTCTACTCAATGATTGACATGGCTTCTCGGGAGCCTGTTAATTTTGCTTCCTATTATTTCCGACGCATTCACCGTGAATGCGTTACGGTCATAATACATGTTAACAAAGGAGATCTGCCGCGTTCTCGTCTTCCGCACATCCTTACTTTTTTGTTTCCGGCCCTCCAAGCAGCGCAACCGCCTCCAAACGCTCCAATCTTATACCATGAAGAATCTACTCAAATACTTGAAGATACCGAAGAGGATGATGAAGATCTCTTCCAACTCCTTCGCCGAAAACGCAGACGGATAAGTTCTTCTGACAGTCAAGTGCAAGGTTCTGCCGCTGGAAATGAAGAAGAAAGAAATGAAGAAGAGATTTTCCATGATACTGCAACCTCGATTCACCTTGATTCGTCCACCCAATCTTCTCCCATCCGGCAACAGGAGCACAGTGCGTCCACAGCTGATTCAAAAGAAACCTCTTCTCGGGCGGATTCTCAACACTCGATTCCAGAAGATGTGCAAGTCATTGTTGCAGAAGTAATAAAAGAAATAATTACCTTGGTCGATGTGGTAATAGACCGGACTGAAGTGACTATGCAGCAACCTACTGGAATAGTGTTGGTACCCAACACTCTTATGACTACTCCTCCACCACTGCCTCCGATTAAGCTCATTAACCCTGTTTCACCCATTGTTCCTGAAGAACCTGCTACTTCTTCTTCTTCCCCTAATTATTCTCCACCCTCTTCTCATCACCTCTTGTCAGCCTTGTCATCTCAACCACTTCCTCCTCTTTTTCCTCTGATACCTATGTTTACAGAATTAGAATTGATGGGACATATGCTGATCCAATTGTCGCACCAATTACCAGTGCAGATGAAGGAGGTTACTCATGATATCCGACATGAATTACAACACAAAGTTGATGTCCTTGAAGCAGATATTACTCCACTCCAGGAAGAGGTAGATGTAGTAAAGGCAGAAAATCATGCTCTGCACGTACAGATTCAACAGCTCCAGGCTCGACTTGCTGAACAGGAATTGTTGATCAACCAGAAAGATGTTGCGTTAGCTGAGATACAAGCCAAAGATGAGTCACTAAGTGCTGCTGATGCAGAAATTGTCCATTTAAAACAGTTAGTCCAAGATAAGGAAGATGCCCGTATAGCACTTGGAAACTTATTAAAAGAAACGCGAGTACAGTTGGATGAAGCCGTGCAGAAAGGACAGGAAATGGCAAATTTAGCAAAGCAAACTAATACAGAGCTCCAGTTCGCAAATGCCAATCTGTTTGAAGCAAATTCTGCTCTTAAAACGCAGATGATGTTAACCGCTCAACTCCAGAAAGAGGTTGCAGCCATTTGAAGGGAATGAGATGCCTATTACCAAACCATTCAGTGTCAATCAAACAAACTGGAGAGAAGAGAAAAGCAGCTTGGTTGTCAAGCAGAAAGATTATCTAGAATTGATAAACAAATTCAAGACATGAAAGTGAGCCGTGATGCAGCCCTAGCAAACGATTTTTACTTACAGGAGGCATTTTTGCAAACGCAAGCTGAAATTTTGATGAGTCAAGTAATTACTGCAAGTTCTGTTCATACTGACGCCTAGTTAGTCGAACCAGACACTTTAAAGAAAATGCTGGATAGCCTGAAATAGAAAATTGCCAGAACATTTAAATTAGCTAGAACCATGTATCTACAGGGTATAGTAGATGAGCCCTAGATTTTATTCCATTGTGGGTTCAAGTCCACCGTGCGTGCCAGTGTAAGCCGCCGGATTGGCATTTGTAATTGTTTACTTTTCGTATTCCACACGAACCAAAAGGTCGTTGCGAAGATTTGTAAGTAGAACGACGCTCCGGTGACGACCAGGAGAATCGCCAGACTGTCTGTCTGGGCGATTGCATTCTGTGAAGTTGCCATGGTGCAGTGTTGAGAAATCTGAGTAGTACTGTCTTTTTCGTCTTTGTTTGATTACATTAACTTGCGATTAGTCCAGTTCCATTAAGTTATGGTAATGAAGTCTGTGTTACGGTAATATTTAACGTTGGTGCTGTGTACTGAGAAAGTAGTAACCAGAGTACGAACAGTAAGTATGTAAGAGAACGAACCAGAGTATTGATAGTAATTCGTATTAATAGAGTACTTTGAATATTAGTGTACTGCGACATGAATGAGTTAATTGGGAAAATCAAGTTATAGGGCCTCTGATTAGCAGACCCCTACCACTCCCAAGAACCCGAAAGAGTTTAAGCGCACCTGTGACGGCAACGCGCGTTTAACAGATTGCTTAGCCACTAAGCGCATTATTCTTGAGAAGGTTCAAACTCGAGATAATGTTGCAGATGCTTTGACTAAAGCTCTACCACAGGATAGCTTTCAACATTGTTGTCACTTGATGGGGGTTTACTTGGATTTTGATCTTACACAGTCACTTGTATACTGTGTAACATGCCCATCAGGTGGGAGGTATAGCTTGTATACTTACACACAGGTATTCTATCATTCTTTATTTTTCTCCCATAGTTACTTTGGCCATGTTGGCCTTTAGTGGGAGATTGTTACGGTTAGTGTCCATGTGAAAGGCCAAATGGCCACTAGACACTTCTTTGTACATGTTCTTTGATAAAACATATAGTGGCCTGGTTAGTCATGGACTGAACGTTCGACCACATTTGTAAGACCTAAGAAGTCTATCTTCGTGCTCCCTGTGTACTGTGTTTTCTGCGTATTCTGGAGCCTCTGTGTGGAGTACTCTGTGTAGCCTTAGGAGCTTGGTCTTCTACTCCGAGCGTATCGTCGTGGAGCTCTCGAGAAGGAGAGTGCACTGTGGTGCATTGCCATCGAAATACTTCAGGTTATGTAGTTCCTGGCAAGGAAAGTCTAGTTTGTAAGCTCAAGAAGAGCTTGTATGGACTTAAACAGTCCCCTAGACAATGGTACCAAAAGTTTGATGCTTTTATGAAGTATCAAGGCTATTCTCGAAGCAATGAGGATCATTGTCTCTACACAAAGAGATGCTTAGATGGCAGCTTGATATGTTTGATACTTTATGTCAATGATATGTTGATTGCTGGGAACTCCTCTTATGACTTGTCAATTCTCAAAAAAAATTTGAGTCGGACATTTGATATCAAGGATTTGGGGGATGCCAAACATATTCTTGGCATGCACATTACTCGTGTTAGGAGTAAAAGATGCATATATTTGTCTCAAAGTGAGTACATATTCAAAGTACTTCACAGGTTCAATATGCAGGGTGGAAAGGCATAGAGTACACCTTTACCCACATATGTGAAATTGACCAAGGATGATTGCCCCAAATTAGATGAGGAAAAGGAATTCATGACCAAAATTCCCTATGAATCTGTTGTTGGTAGTATCATGTATGCTATGGTAACTACGAGACCAAACATTGCATTTGCAGTGGGAGTTGTGAGCAGATATATGTCTAATGCTGGCAAGAAACATTGGGAAGTAGTCAAGATTATTTTGACATATCTTGGTGGCACTAAGGACAAATGTCTATGCTTACGTAGAGGGAAAGCATCCATTATTGGTTACACAGATTCTGACTATGCTGGTTTTGTAGACAATCATAAGTCTACATCAGGGTACATTTTTCATTTTGCTGGAGGTGCTATCTCGTGGAGATCTTGTCTTCAAGAATATACAGTTGTTTCCACCACAGACGCAGAGTATGTTGCAGCAAGTGAGGCATGTAAGGAAGCATTATGGCTTTCTCATCTTGCTTGTGATGGGTTTACCTTAGCATGTACCTTGTTTGCTCAGTGACAGTCAGAGTGCCATTGCTTTGGTTAAGAATCTGGTCTATCATGCAAAGACCAAGCACATTGAGGTGAGATATCACTTCATTAGAGATTGCTTAGCCACTGAGCGCATTATTCTTGAGAAGGTTGACACTCGAGATAATGCTGCAGATGCTTTGACTAAAGCTCTACCACAGGATAGATTTCGACACTATTGTCACTTGGTGGGGGTTACTTGATTCTTTATCTTACACAGCACTTTTATACTGTGTAACATGCCCATCAGGTGGGAGGTATAGTTTGTATACTTACACTCAGGTATTCTTTATCATTCTTTATTTTTGTCCCATAGTTACTTTGGCCATATTGGCCTTCAGTGGAGATTGTTACCGTTAATGTCCATGTGAAAGGCCAAATGGCCACCGGACACTTCTTTGTATATGTTCTTCAATAAAACATATAGTGGCCTGGTCAGCCACGGACTGTAAGTTCGACCGCATTTGTAAGACCGAAGAGCTCTGTCTTTGTGCTCCCTATGTACTTTGTTTTTTGTGTATTTTGCAGTCTCTGTGCAGAGTATTGTATGCGGCCTTAAGACATTTTCTACTCCGAGCATATCGTCGTGGAGCTCTCGATAAGGAGAGCACAGCGTGGTGCATCGCCATGTATGTTGGAGTTCGAGATCTGCGCAAGCACACAAACAACACAAGGAAGAAGAAGAAGCTTGGAGCACAACACACAATACTGAATGTATTACCACTAGAATGTACAAAGATAAGTGACCCGTTAAGGCTATAGGAATATATACAACCCGAGGAAAAAAAACCTCCTAAAGAGGAAAAAAAGTGCCCTGGAGGTCCTAGTGTGTTCACACATATCACTACCTAAATATATCAACAAATACCCCCTGGGAGTGATGTGGTGAACAAGGAGTTGACACTCATGTATAAGGAAGTGCCAAGGTATGTGGAATCAATCCACAAAAGGAAGTAAGCCCAAAGCTTTGTAGAAAGCTTCAAACTTCTCCCTAGGCAGAGCCTTTGTGAAAAGGTCTAGAATGTTCTCCTATGTGGGCACATATGCCAAACTGTAATTGGAGTAGATGAATAGGTCTGCTGATAAAAACTTCGGAGTGGTACTCCCAGAAGCCGATCGGGAACATCTCTTCAAAGGTCATCTTATAACATGCGTGTAAGTACTTTAGACAATAGTGCAAAGCATAACACACCCATAGCGATGTAGTGCTCATATCGTATGTCAAGTCCTGGTTGCCATGATCAAAGCCCGAGGTGTTGACATGTGGTGCTTTGGCGTGGCAAAATATCTTAAAAAACTGTTTGCATCATATCAAATATCTTGATAGTCATGTGAGCTACAATGTCATCCATGCGGTGTAATCAGGGGAGCCAGTGGTGAATTGTGGCCATCATATATCCAACTGTAGGGGGGCCACGGGGTGGAGTGAAGTAAGGATAATTGAGCCGGTCCTGACACTACTTATTATTTTGAACCTTGATGGTGAATGCCTTCCAAGAGTGGCATCATGGCATAGGACCCCATCATGGATTGTACTTTAAGTGCAATGGAGCCTTGAACCATGTGTGTATCATCTCCGGATATTCTTGTAGCAACTCCTAGCTCCAATACGGTTGAAACATTTTACCTTTCTGTGCTTCTGGTGGTAGGTTGTCGGGCTCAAACTAAGTTGCATGGGTTGGTTTCTTTCCCGTCTCTTTTTCAATTGCCAAGTAATATTCTAACAGCATCATGAAGTATGGTTTATATTGAAGCTCGTGACTGGAGGTGTACCTTCGAGGGGCCAAGTGAGTGAAATAAGGTGATTGTAATATTCGTTCATCGATCATGGCCATGGCATGTAGTTGTGAGGTACTTCTTGGCGATCCAAATCTTTTGAACTCTTGTTGTTGGAGAAGAAGGTCGAGGGTATGTGGACTACTGACTCTGATTCTTACAGGACTTCTCCTTGTCAAAGCCTTTGTTGTTATAGTTGGTTGGTGCTTTCTTTCCTTTTGACACCCATACCTACTTTATGCAGGTAGTCTCAGTCTGCTGATGTTGTTGCCCTCTTTGTGTCTTCAGGCATGGTTGTCGACCTAGGTTCCTAAGTCGTGGTTGAATCCTTTGTGATTGGGGGTGAGAGGTTGGGTTGACACTCTGCCTTGGAAAAGAAGGGAGGTCCAACACTTGCGAAACTTGCCCATTAGGAAGTGAGGCATTATATATCATGGATCTAGGCCAATTTGCAGTAAGTATGAAAGAATGGACATCGAAGGCTATGGTGCCCCTCTATCCGCTGATGTAGTCCACCTGATTGTTGATGCAACCCACTTGACTGCTGATGTAAGACCAGGTGAAAGTCTCTTGACATCCTCTAGACTGGCAACTATCCATCGCCAAGCTCTCATGGGTTGAATTTGGAGGGAGCATCCTTAGCCAATGGATTTGTCCAAAGATCTTTCGGTCCCCCTTCGCAATCATTTTGTATGGTCTAGGGTTACATACCTCAGGCAGAGTGTTGTTAGGGAATTTAAGCTGTATCACTCGTTGCTGGTCTAAGGTCTTGATATGCAAGGAGCCTTGTCTAAGATTTAGGTCCACTGAGTGATCGTATAGCCAATCTTGGCCAAGGATTAGGGGTTCTATTAGGTCATCATCATGGCACACTAGGAGGTTCACTGTCATGGTCACTTCATTTATGAGGATAGGAAGGTCCACCTCACCCATGCAAGGGGTTTTCATGCCTCCTAGCTGTTGGAGTTAGACGTCTGTGGAAGCACGCGAACAGCACAAGGAAGAAGAAGAAGCTTGGAGCACAAACACACAATACTGAATGTATTACTAGAGAATGTACAAAGATAAGTAGCCCATTAGGGCAATAGGCGTATATACGAGCCGGGGGAAAAAACCTCCTAAAGAGGGAAAAAAGTGCCCCGGCAGTCCTAGTGTGTTCACACACATCACTACCTAAATATATCAACAAATCCCCCCTTGGAGTGATGCGGTGAACAAGGAGCTGGCACTCATGTATAAGGAAGTGCCAAGCTATGTGGAAATCACTCCACAAAAGGAAGTAAGCCCAAAGCTTTGTGGAAAGCTTCAAACTTCTCCCTAGGCAGAGCCTTTGTGAAAAGATCTGCAATGTTCTCCTACGTGGGCACATATGCCAAGTTGATCTCCCTAGCAGAGAACCTCTCCCTAACATAGTGATAATGCACCTCAATGTGCTTAGTGCGAGCATGGAACACAGGGTTCCTCGCAACAGCCAATGCGCTCTAACTGTCAGTGAAGATGGTGGTGGTAGAAGACTGGCCACCATCCAAATCAGGCATAAGGTGTCTGAGCCACACACACTCAACAGTCGCTGTGAAAGATGCCCTATACTCAGCCTCACAACTGGAAGTGGCCACAGTAGGCTGCTTCTTGCTCAACCAAGATATACATGAGCTACCAAGCGTGAAGCAAAAACCACTGGTGGACACACGAGTGTCATAGCAACCAGCCCAATCTGAGTCAGAAAAAGCATGCAAATCTGGCGGTAGTGATCCCCCCTTGGGATAAAACAACCCAAGTAGCCGAGTACCACTCAAGTAGCGAAAGATGCACTTAACCGCCTTCGAATGCGTGACTCCTGGGCAATGCATAAACTTGCTCATCTGTGAGACAACAAACTGAATATGTGGCTGAGTAATGCATAAGTAAATCAAGCATCCAACAGCCTGCTAATAGAGAACAGCATCAAATGCATCTCCAACATCATGAAGACTCAATCGTAAACCTGTCTCCATAGGAGTGGCAATAGGCTTACAGTCTTCAAGGCCAAAACGCTGCAATAATGTGTCAATATATTTCGTTTGACACAAAGCCATTCCACCATCAACTTGCATAAACTGAATGCCCAAATAGTGATGCAAATTCCCCAAATTAGACATCTCAAATGAGGCATGCAAATCAGCCTTGAAATCAGCAAAATGCTTCTCAATAGGACCAGTGAGCAGCATGTCATCAACATAGACAACAATGATCAGAAATACATCAATAGCACGCTTAACATATAAGGTGCTTACAGTTGGACTGTTCTTAAAACCATGTGCAACCAGATAGGCATGTATCTTCTCATACCAAGAACGTGGTGCTTGCTTTAAACCATATAATGCCTTCTTTAACCTGCACACGTGGTTTTCATGCCCTTTCTGCACAAAGCCACGGGGCTGAAAAACATACACTTCTTCATGCAAGTCACCATTCAGAAATGTTGTTTTAATGTCCAACTGATGTACATTCCAACCATGATGGGCTGCAAGTGCACAAATGCTCCGAATAGTATTCATACGGCATGTAGGTGCAAAGGTCTCATCAAAATCAATGCCTCTTTCCTGCGCATAACCCTTTGCAACAAGCCTAGCCTTATACTTGTCAACTGTACCATCAGGTTTACGCTTCAGCTTGTATACCCACTTAGTGCCAATGGCCTTCTTGCCAGGAGGCAAGTCACATAAAGACAATGTACCATTCTTCATTATAGCATCATATTCAGATTGCATAGCAACCATCCAATTTTCTGAATTCTGTGCTTCATCAAAAGAAATAGGCTCATTTTCATCAGAGAGACTAGATGTAGCCATAGCATAGCAATCTGATGCAAAGGAGGCACTATGAGAGCCTGAACGAGTACGATATGATAAAGCTGCATCTAATTTGTTGTCACGCAAAGTCTGCACCAGCCATTTTGGCATAGTTTTTGCCTTCTCAATATCAGCTCTCTCATCAACAAGTGCATCATGTAAATCTGCATCAGAAATAGAATGATCTGCATCATCATATGAAACCTGCAAAGGCTGAGAAGTTGCCTCATTAGGACCAGCACTAGACTGTCCACCTGTAAAAAGAGGCATCAAAGTATTATGCATGTCTTTGGAGCTAACAGATGTCTCCTTAGTACATGAAAGCAATGGCTGAATAGCATCTTCCACAAAGACAACATCACGGCTAACGAGAATGCGTTTAGTCTGTGGATGATACAGACGATAGCCTTTACTTTCAGAACTGTACCCAACAAAAATATATTTTACTACCTTATCATCCAATTTTCTGCAATGTTGTGTCAGGCACTAATGCACATGCCAAACAACCAAAAACATGCAGATGAGCAACAGATGGCTTGCGGTCATGCCAAGCCTCATATGGAGTGATAGACTGCAGCGCTTTAGTGGGACACTTGTTCAGTACATATGCTGCACATATGACAGCCTCAAGCCAGAAACTATGTGGGAAAGCCTGACTCTTGACCATGCATCTCGACATCTCCATGAGTGACCTGTTCTTTCGTTCTGCAACTCCATTCTGTTGAGGTGTATATGGCACTATACACTGGTGTTTTATCCCACGTTCAGCCAAAAATGCATTAAAATCAGAAGACATATATTCCCCCCCTCGATCAGAATGGAGGGTGCCCATTTTACATGCTGACAGATTTTCAGCCAAAACCAAAAACTATTTAAAGCACATGAACACTTCGGAATTTGCTTTGAGTGGATATACCCATGCATGCCTGGAAAAATCATCAATGAAAGTCACGAAGTAAAGGTAATTCCCAAAAGAGGGTGTCTGCATAGGACCACAGACATCACTATGTACAAGCTACAATTTTTGCGTAGCCCGAACCGAACCATCTTTTGGAAAGGAGGAACGCTGCATTTTGCCCAAAATACAGCCTTCACATGCATGTTTTCCAAGTGCCTCAAGCTTGGGCAAAGAAGACACCATATCAGATTTCTACAGGCGTAGCAAACTAGCAAAATTCAGATGACCAAAGCGTGCATGCCAAAGCTTTGCATCTGACATAGCCTGAGAATCATGAACTGCACATGCGGAATCATTCACAGATCTTTCATAATCTATGAGCTTATACAGCCCACGACATAAAATGCCAGAAGCAATAATCACATCGCCATTTGATAGATCATGAATTGTACACCTGTCATCAACGAATTTCACAACCAAGCCAATCTTGGCTAATGCAGAAACTGATAACAGATTCTTCTTGATCCCTGGCACAAATAAAGCATCTGACAAAGTGAAAGAACTACCATCAGCAGTAGTCAGAATGATCTTACCAACTCCCATAACAGGATAAGAGGAGTTGTTGGTGCATGTGACAGTATTCCCTGTAGGGGCAGGCTCGAGTGAAGAGAAGAAACTGCGCTGCGAGGTAATATGTTTGGTCGCCCCACTGTCAAAGTACCAAACATCTGAGTCCACTACAGACATGCACTGCTCATGAGAAGTTGGGTCAAAACTGCAAACAGTAGTAAACGCCCATTCGTCTTCCTGCACAAGATTAGCAGACTCTGTTTTTGGTGTAGAGGCTTCTGCAACGACCATTCCAGCCTCCTTTTTCTTTGCCTCTTTTGCAGCCAGTTTTGGGCAGTTCTTTATGATATGATCATTCCCTTTACAGTACTTGCAAAACAATTTCTGCTTTTCTGATTTCTTCTCATCTTTATCCTGGTTCTTTGAATGTGCAACATTTGCAGATTTCTGCTTACTAGTAGAAGAGCTCCATTTTCCTCCTTTGCCCTTCTGACTAGCCAGGAAAGCTTGATCTGCAACATGCATAATGGACCTGTTCTGCCTGGACTGATCTTCCTGCAATATAACAGAGACTAACTCCTCAAATGATAAGGCATTCGGATTGCCTTTCATCATCAACCGAAGAGTAGAAGCAAAACTCTGATATGAATCAGGAAGACCATTCAGAACGGTCTGCACAAGTGAGCTATCTGGTATAACCTCATCAACAGAAATCAACTGTTCCTTCAAATCTTTGATCTTTGTTAGGAAACTGTCCATAGAGTCACCTTCATTCATGTGCTCACTCTCCAACTGTTTTCGGAGGTAAGCAACACGAGCCTCATTCCTAGCTTGGTATAACATAGGAAGTGTATCCCAAGCATCCCTAGCTGTTCTGCAAGAGCGAATATGAGGAATAATGGCACGTTTGACAGACAAAGCTATCAACGCATGTGCCTGGGCATCTCTGCCATCCCAACGAATCTGCTCTGCAGTAGGTGCAACAAAAACAGCAGCTCGAACAGGAATCTGCGGAATATCATCTTCGACACCATCTTCATCAGCTCCAACACCTATATTTGTAGTACCTGTCATTACAGGTGTAACATGACGTCTTTCAACACCCTACACAATGTTCCACAATCCTTTTGCAACCAAAACATGTCGCATCATATAAGCCCATAATGGGTAGTTGGTACCATCCAACTTATCCTCAACAGCCAACATACGGAATACATCACTGCTTTTAGCCATGGCCAGTGACTAAAATACCTTGATGCAGAAAATTGACTACATCTCAAAAATTTGAACAGAACTGCCCAGACGAGTTCTGCTAGACTTGTAGCAGACTTCGAGAGGGTTAAACTGGTGAACAGAAACTGGTATATACCTTTGGCACAAAAAGACAAAATAGCCTGCACAAGCGCTACGACAGTGTGTTCGGAGGCCGAAACGAGCTCAGATCGCGATTTCGGCACCACAGAGCGAAGTTGTTTTGATCTCGGAAACATGTTGAGTATGCTCACCAAAATTCGTGCTATTCTGAGACTGCAAACGGAGGAGTGTCGACGGCACCCTAGATGAAGCAATGACCTGCTCTGATACCAATTGTTGGAGTTAGACGTCTGCGGAAGCACGTGAACAGCACAAGGAAGAAGAAGAAGAAGCTTGGAGCACAAACACACAATACTGAATGTATTACTAGAGAATGTACAAAGATAAGTAGCCCATTAGGGCAATAGGCGTATATACAAGCCCGGGGAAAAAACCTCCTAAAGAGGGAAAAAAGTGCCCCGGTGGTCCTAGTGTGTTCACACACATCACTACCTAAATATATCAACACTAGCCCTATGAGATATGCCTCATTTGGTCGCATTTCTATTCCCGAGTCCTTATATTGGGACCATCTAATCACACTAGTCGTAGCACCTAAATCAATTAAAGCCCTGAGCTCATGGCGAGGGTTGCCATATTCTAGCAAGAGTGTAATGAATGGTCTCATATCCACTATGCTAGGATGAACAATAGACTTTGTTTGACACATGTCCATGGGGTATCTCGGTGGGTTCTCAAGATGATTATAATGTTCTCTCCCCAGACCTTGTCTTCTTAGCTTCATGCACTTAATGCATTCAAGAGCTTCTACTTGAGCTTCCACACATATTCTCTTTTCTTCCTCCTTAAGCTTCTTTGCCAACATGAGTCATCTAAGCATATCCTTAGTAAGAGGTTCCTGATATAGCTTGACTCTACAACCACTAATATAATTAGGCATTATCTCTCCTTCTAGGATGGCTAACTATACCACTCCACTTGTCGACAGTCTGTTAATGATCATAGGTCCATAATCATGTTTCTGTAGCTTCCGTGCATGTTGTTTCAGTGTATACTCTAGGACTACGTCACCTTCTTTTAAGCCTTTGTCTTTCACATGTGCGTCAAAATAGGATTTGTTTCGCCTCTTTGCCGCATATATGCCTGCTGCTGCTTTCAGCCTGGTTTCTCCTAAGTGCTCCAAGTCCAATATCCTTGATGATAGTTCATGGCCGATCCACTGATGTTCTTGTGCAACCTTAAGCGTGGGTATCAAAAAGTCCAAAGGAAGCACAACGTTTTGACCAAAAACCATCTGAAAGGGAGTTGAATTGAGTACGGTCTTGTAGGCCACTCGATATGCCCAAATAGCATGGTGTAACTGTTTGTCCCGATCTGAACATTGAATTGCCAAAAGGAAAGAATGCCATTGGTACAAAGTGGGTTTAAGAGAAAATATGATGGTAGCATTGATCGCTACAAAGTTAGATTGGTTGCCAAAGGATATGTGCAAATATGGCATTGATTATGAGGAAACTTTTGCACCTACTTCACGCATGACTACCATTCGTACCGTGGTTGCATTGAGTGCCCATCGAGGTTGGCAAGTGCATCAGTTGGACATAAAAACAGCCTTCTTGAATGGTGATTTTCAAGAAGAGGTCTATGTGAAGCAACCTCCTGGATTTTCCATGAAAGGGAAAGAGCATATAGTTTTTTGCTTGCATAAAGCCTTGTATGGTCTCAAGCAAGCTCCACGTGCATGGTATGAGAAAATCCATAAGCACTTGATTGCTCTTGGCTTCACATGTAGTCCAATTGAAAGCACACTCTATGTATGCAAAAATGGGGCTGATCTTACAGTGTTTGTTCTTGATGTCGATGACATACTCTTGACTGGGTCATGTGATGCAAAACTTGACATTCTTATGGCTGATTTGCAGCATACTTTTGATGTCACTTATCTTGGTCTTTTGAGCTACTATATTGGCATCCATTTTGTATCCGTTGAGGGGGAAATTGTTATGCATCAAGCAAAGTATGTTGAAAAAACTACTTCAGTGTTTTGACTTTGAGGATTGCAAGCTAGTTTCCACACTAGTTGAAACAGGATTTAGGTTCTCGGTTGAGGATTCCAGTGATTCATTTGAAACTTCTCTTTCTCAGCAAGATGTGGGATGCCTTATATATGCATGCAACACAAGGCCGGATATACAATATCAAATTTCCTAGTTGATTCGATTCATGCATAGCCCTGGTACTTAGCATTGGCAAGCGGTGAAATGTGTGTTTAGATATCTCAGAGGCACTTTGAGCTTAGGTCTCTTTTATGGAAGAGATATTCAGCCATGCTTGCATACTTTTATAGATAGTGATTGGGATGGCTTTTATGATACTTGCATGTCCACTAGTGGTAATTGCTTTTTCCTCGGAGACTCATGCATATCTTGGTTGAGTAAGAAGAAACCTACAGTGGTGACATCGAGTTGTGGAGCTGAGTATAGGGCAAGTTTCACAGCCACAGTGGAGTTTATATGGCTGAGACACCTATTGATGGATCTTTGCATGGAAATTGATGCTGCTACACATATTCTCACTGATAGTCAGAGTGCATTGGCTGTTGCACAAGACCCAATGTTTCATGCACGGACCAAACATATTGAGGTGGATTATCACTATGTGAGAGAGCACCTTCATGCAGGAGATATTGATTTGGTATATGTGCCTACACAAGATAATATGGCAGACATATTCACCAAAGCTCTTCCACGGGAAAAGTTTGAAGCTTTTTGCAAAGCTTTAGGCTTATTACCTTGTGGGGGCTGATCTATCACTCCCTGTATGTGTTCACATCATTCACTCTAGGGGGTTTGTTACACTTATGTGTTCCTCAAGTAGCTTTGGTGTGAACCTTTTCCCTATACATGGGAACTTTTTACTCTAGTGCTCGCTAGAGGTTTTTTCCCCATGTTACCACATACTTGATACTCTCATATGTGGTGGTACTTACTTAGGGATATTATTCAGCTCTTACTTCAGTTCAGTTCATTGTCAATAGAGAGAGCTATTCCAGCCATCATCTTCTTCGTGTGTCTTGCTGCATTTGTGCTCCTTGCATGTGCTTCTCATGTGCTCTCGCACTTCTACACACACCCAAAAAAAAGTGCCCCAGTGGTCCTAGTGTGCTCACACACATCACTATCAAAATATATCAACAATGCTATCATGAAAATGGAACCTGGTCTTTATGTGACTTGCCTCCTGGCAAGAAGGCCATTGGCACTAAGTGGATATACAAGCTAAAGCATAAACCTGATGGAGCAGTTGACAGGTATAAGGCTAGGCTTGTTGGAAAGGGTCATGTGTAGGAAAGAGGCATTGATTTTGATGAGACCTTTGCACCTACATGTCGAATGGCTACTATTCATAACATCTGTTCACTTGCAGCTCATCATGGTTGGAATGTACAATAGTTGGACATTAAAATCACATTTTTGAATGGTGAGTTGCAAGAAGAAGTGTATTTTTTTAGCCCTGTGGCTTTGTGCAAAAAGGACATGAAAACCAAGTGCATAGATTGAAAAAGGCACTATACGGTTTGAAGCACGCACCACCTGCTTGGTATGAAAAGATACATGCCTATCTGATTGCACATGACTTTGAGAACAATCCAACTGAGAGCACCTTATATGTTAAGCGTGCAAATGATGTGCTTCTGATAATTGTTGTGTATGTTGATGACATGCTGCTCATTGGTCCTCATGAGAAGCATATTGTTAATTTTAAGGCTGACCTGCATGCCTCATTTGAGATGTCAGATTTGGGGCATCTGCATCATTATTTGATAATTCAATATATGCAAGTTGATGGCGGAATAGCTTTGTGTCAAACAAAATATATTGACACATTATTGCAGCATTTTGGCCTTGAAGCTTATTAACCCATTGCCACTCCTATGAAGACAAGTTTATGATTGAGTCTTTATGATGCTAGAGATGCATTTGATGTTGTTATCTATCAACAGACTGTTGGATAATTGATTTACTTATGCATTACTTGACTAGATATTTAGTTTGATGTCTCACATATGAGCAAGTTTATGCATTGCCCAGGTGTCAAGCATTTGCAGGCGATTAAGCGCATCTTTTGCTACATGAGTGATACTCGACCACTTGGATTGTTTTATCCCAAGGGGGGATCGCTACCAAGAGATTTACATGCTTTTTCTGACTCTGACTGGGCTGGTTGCTATCACACTCGTGTGTCCACCAGTGGTTTTTGCTTCATCCATGGTAGCGCATGCATATCTTGGTTGAGTACGAAGCAGCCTATTGTGGCCACTTTCAGTTATGAGGCTGAGTATAGGATAGCTTTCACAGTGAGTGTTTAGTGTGTGTGGCTTAGACACCTTATGGCTGATTTGGGTGTTGGTCAGTCTTTTGCCACCACGATCTTCACTGACAGTCAGAGCACATTGGCAGTTGTGAGGAACCCTATGTTCCATGCTCGCACTAAACACATTGAGGTGCACTATCATTATGTTAGGGAGAGGTTCTCTGCTGGAGAGATCAGTTTGGCATATGTGCCCACACAGGAGTACATTGTAGACCTTTTCATAAGGGTTCTGCCTAGGGAGAAGTTTGAAGCTTTCCGCAAAGCTTTGGGCTTACTTCCACTTGGAACTTCCTTATACATGAGTGTGAGCTCCTTGTTCACCGCATCATTCCCAGGAGGGATTTGTTGATATATTTAGGTAGTGATGTGTGTGAACACACTAGGACCACAAGGGCACTTTTTTCCCTCTTTAGGAGGTTTCTTCCCCCCACTTGTATATACGCCTATAACCCTAATGGGTCACTTATCTTTGTACATTCTAGTGGTAATACATTCAGTGTTGTGTGTTATGCTCCAAGCTTCTTCTTCTTCCTTGTGTTGTTCGCGTGCTTCCGCAGACCTCAAACTCCAACACCCCTGTTTGCAGTAGCCAAAGGCACAGATGCAAAGGAAGCATGTGAAGGCGGACTACAAAGAGTCGTGGGGAGCCATGCAATCTATTTTTACTCAAAGAAATATAATTGATATTACTTTTTCAAAACCTCAAACTGTGATTTTTATCACCTTTGTAACATATGTATCATAGAAACAACCACTTTGGTATTTATTAGCTCCATTTAGTGCAAGACGAGGAGTCCTCGAGCTTGAGGAGCTTAGGTAGAACAAGCATACCAATTTTGCTATTTTTAGATCTTGTTTAGACCTCCAAATAGTGCCTAGAACCTATTTTTTAACTATGCCAGACACTATATGTGAAACCGGTCAAAAGTAGTCTAGAATCTATAAAAAGAGCTAGAGAGCTCATTTTTGAGGTCGGTTAGTGTGAGCTTTGAGCAAACTTGAGCTTGTAATAGTGATCTTGAGCAATACAGTCTATTTCCTATCTTCCATTGTGTCTTGCTTGTCTCTTACATGTGTGTGAGTATGAGTGTGTGCATCTCCATGCTTCTCACCTTCACTCTCACTACATCTTACATTCACGATCTTCATATCACTCCTATCTCTTTCGCGGATTGACATTAAGGACGTGGTTCTTACCATGTGCTAAAACAACACCAAATTTGGCACCGTTGCTAGGGATTGAGTCCTATGACGAATGTGTGATGGTAAGAGTATATCAAGAATTGGTGTTGGAAGGTAAAAGTTTTAGTTTTCGTTGTTGTTTTTGAGTAGTTTTTGTGTTGTTCATCTCCTCTACACTCCTTTATCACCATTGCATCATCTTCTTCCACTCCAAAAAAATCAGAAACTTCACCATATCCACCTATCCTCCTCTTTTCCCTCATTTGCGCTGTCCAGAAGATGGCACACGGTTGGTGGATCAATTCAACCGCAAAGTCCAACGGTCCATGCAAGGTGCTTCAAGCAATCTCAAGCGATATAATGGAAACTCAAAGAGAATATTATAATCTCAAAAAAAATTTATCAGATCACTTACACAACATAATATCATCATATGAGAGAAAAGAAATTGATTCATAATAAGTAGTGTTCATACAATTGTCATGAAAATAACGAACAAGATACAAGTTACCAATTCATCATATTTTGTAATGTTGCTCCATAAAGTTCATCAATCTTCAAAATCATCATCAATCATGTGTGTAGAACCATCATTATCACCATAGATATGTATAATTATCTCGACCACTTCAAGCAAGTATAGAAAAATTCCTTTACTTCATCATGTATAGCCTCTGTCTTCAAGTGTGTGTAGCCTCCATCCTCAAGCCTTCAAATCTTCATCCTTCAAGGTAGATCACCTCAAAACCTTCAACCAACACAAGTGTATAATCCTCTTCAATTGATGATTCACAATATCTCCAATATATGCCGCTGATCAATAGCGTTCATCCTCCTTCCTTGGATTAGCTCTTCCACTTGATTGTCTCAAGTCTTGGATGCATCAAGCTCCTCCAATCTTCAACACTAGGGAACGTCCCTTGTATCATAAGATGATGTTCCAACTATGAGGTAAGTGCCTCTTTATATAGTTTTCAAGAACCCTCCAAAAGCCTAATGAAAAGCTCTTCAATCGTAAAAGCTACGATTGCTACAATCAAAAAGCTACGATCGCAAAAAAACGGTGCCCATGTCATTGTTTTTCTTTTCATAAATATCTTCCACGCTGTTGCGCCCAGCGCGGATCGAACTCGGGCAGATTGAATTCGTTTTACCAAGTCAGCGCTCACTTTCTCTTACACATGGATACATCTGAAAAATATAATATATGCGCTGTGCCCGTCTAAGACTTGAGACAATCAAGTGGAAGAGCTAATCCAAGGAAGGAGGATGAACGCTATTGATCAGCGGCATATATTTGAGATATTGTGAATCATCAATTGAAGAGGATTATACACTTGCGTTGGTTGGAGCTTTTGAGGTGATCTACCTTGAAGGATGAAGATTTGAAGGCTTGAGGATGGAGGCTACACACACTTGAAGATGGAGGCTATACATCATGAAGTGAAGGAATTTTTCTATACTTGCTTGAAGTGGTCGAGATAATTATACATATCTATGGTGATAACGATGGTTCTACACACATGATTGATGATGATTTTGAAGATTGATGAGCTTTATGGAGCAACATTACGAAATATGATGAATTGGTGACTTGTATCTTGTTCATTATTTTCATGACAATTGTATGAACACTACTTATTATGAATCAATTTCTTTTCTCTCATATGATGATATTATGTTGTGTAAGTGATCTGATAATTTTGTTAAGATTATAATATTCTCTTTGAGTCTCCATTATATCGCCTGAGCTTGCTTGAAGCACCCTGCGTGTGCCATTGGAGGTTGAACTAATCCACCAACCGTATGCCATCTTCTCGACATTTGATCTCGACATGAAGAAATGGCATTGCAACTCAAGTACGCATAATTTATATTTTCTTGCATATGCATTTATGAAGTTAGCAAATAGTCGCGGCTTCTACTTCCTTGGGAGCGGTAGCTTGAACAAGATTTTGTGAGTTCCTCCACGAAAACTTGCAAGTATCTTATCCTCTTCACTTCACCCTTCTCATCGATCGAAGCTGCTACAAATTTATATTTTCACATTTTTATACATTGAAGCCTCTTCTTCAAGCCAATTCCAGGTATAAATATTTTACTTTTACATTCATTATATAAGTGAACAATGGGCAAAAAGGGTATTGCAAAACACACCACACAAGACATAGATTCTAGTGTGAAAGCATTGATTGGAAAGAAGTTTTCAGAATATGATGAGCAATTTAAGGAGATGAAAACACTTATCCAATCAAAAGTTGAAAAAGTATTATCTCTAACTCAAGACTTAGATGAATTCTGTGAAGATAATAAAACATTATGTAAACTGTTAAAAGAGATGATTGATAATGAAGTATCAAGTTTGAAACAAAAGTTTGAAATTTTGTTCAACCAAGTAAAAGAAATTCAATCATGCAAGTGTGAATATGAACATCAAGTACAAGTCAAAAATATGTATACTCAAATTCTTGATAAAAAATATCCATTTGACCATAGAAGATCCAATACTAAAGAGGCCACATATAGAAGATTAAATCGACCTATAAGATGCTTTTGGTGTGATCAATTTGGCCATATGTTTTGGAATTGCAATGCATATGAGAATTCTTGTAGACTTAAATTGGTCACTACAATAGAAAGAAAAATTTATGATTATCGTGTCCATTTAACTTTGCGCTTGAACGTAGGAAGAGGTGGAATTAAAGAATATTTTGATCAAACAAAATCGAAGCCAACATCATTTAAAAAACTAAAAAAACAATGGAAACCAAAGAGATATATTGATAAGAAATCTTATGAACAAGAAACTATGATAGAAATTAAGAATCAAGTTAAATGTTTTGAAGAAAAGAAAAGTGAACAAATCAAGTTGGATAAGCAAAAAGTTGAACAAATTTTGCAAGAAAGATTGGAAGAGGATGAGCAAGAATATGAAAAGTCTATACAACTGAAAAAGAAACATGACAGATATTATGTATTATGTGATCCAAAGATTCTAGAAAATGATAAATTATTTGATCAAGAGAAGGTTAAGAATTCGAAAGTTCAATTGAGCCATGATATTAACAATGAAGAAAATAATCAAAGTGAAGATGACGATATTAAGGAAATTGATGATCAAGAGAATATAAACAATGATCAAAGTATTAAAGAAAAGGAAAAACAATGGATTGAAAATGCTATCAAACAAATTGAACAAAATATTAAAAATTCATCACAATCTTCTAAACCTTTATCTGTGCAGAGTTTGAAGGTGATCCATGATGAACATGTGCTTATAATTGAAGATGAACCATGAAGAAATCCTTACATAGGAAATGATGAGTGAAATTGTAGTGAGGATGAATTGTAAAGCATGTTTTTTGATACTAACTTTGATGTCTTTTATGAGACAGGAACACGTTTCTTCAAAATTATCTTTCACGATAATGATGGTCGAGATTATTGAGAGTGTTTGAGTGATTTGGGAGAGTTGTTGAAGATTGGAGGAGCTTGAGGCATCCAAGACTTGAGCTACTCTTGTGAAGAGTTAGCATTGAAGTTTGAAGGACATGGAGGCTACATACATATCTTGAAGGAAGGACATGGAGGTTCAATTTCATTATTTTCATTATATTTGTATGGACACATTATTATGAATTAATTGTATAAGAACTTATTATTATGAATCTCCAATGTTCTCTTATTTCTTCATCTCCAATTTTCACACATCTCTCTTATTTTCAATCTCTCATAAGATGAATTTCACACATCTCACTTATCTTTTCTATTCTCTCTTATGATGTTAATGAATTGTACAAGTGATTTGATTTATGATCTCATTCGATTATCTGTGAGTATCTATATTTGAACTCTACCTCTTAAGTTGCCCAAAGCACCCTGCGTGTACCATCTATTTGGAACACTAGCAGTTGGCGTGATCCACCCAACTGAGGCCTTCATGACAAGTGAACCCTTCATGGACTTCAAACACTAGCTCTTCACAAGATTCTTCAAGTGATCAACGATGATGATACTCGTTGAGTTCTTGAGTGAGTTCAACTTTATGAAGAGAACGCTCTACACACATGCTTAGTGGAGGGTTTTTTAAGATTATTATTTTGACAACTTTATGATCAATTATGAATTGGTAACTTGTATCTTTCATTATTTTCATTAATTATATAAACACTTACTATGAATCAATTTCTTTCTCTCATATGATGATATGTTGTGCGAGTTATTTGATAAGTTCTTTTGAGTTTTTATATTCTCTTTGAGTCTCCATTATATCGCCAGAGCTTGCTTGAAGCACCCTGCGTGCGCCGTTGGACTTTGCGGTTGAACTGATCCACCAACCATGTGCCATCTTCTCGACAGCGCATGTGTGAGAGAGAGAGAGAGAAATTTTGAGTTGGCATTGGTGTGTGCGTATTTGAGTTTTCGTGCAGGTACAGTGCTCCAGAATAGTAGGAGAGCTCCAAAAAGGTGAGAATGTCAAATTTCTGTCAGATCTGCCGTAGGTGTTAGACCATCAGGATGGTCTGACAAGTTTGACATTTTTGGTAAGCGTGTATACCACGACATAGAGCACACTTGCACATACATGAATCCATAGTCCCATTTTGAAAATTCATAGTTTGGTAGAGCATCGCGAAGGGCTCACGTCATCATGATTGTGTCGCACCATCACGATTGGCTCATGCCATCGCGACGCCTCAGCCAGACCATCGTGATAGTCTCACACCATCGCAACAATTCACTTGAACCATCGCGACGGTTACTGACCATCGTGATGATCTTGCCGGCCCCACACCATCACGATGACCCACTTGCCACATGTCCTCTAGACCATAACGACAATATAGGTATGCCATCATGACGCTTCAAATTTCAGACCATCGCGATTGGCTCGAGCCATCACAAGGCCTCGTGACCATCGCGACGAGCTCACGCCATCGCGATGGTTCCGTTGAGGGTTGACCATCATGATGGGCTTGTGCGATCATGACTTCTCATTAGTCAGACCATCATGATGACTCATTTTTGAACGATCATGACACCTGGTCACCTCCGACCATCACGATGGTTCCAGACCATCACCACGGTTCATCTGAACCATCGCGACAGTTCAACTCAACCATCAGGACGGTCCTAGACCATCGCAATTGTCCACCTAAAATGCCAAATTAGGGTTTTTTTTTTTGCAAATATAAGGCCTATTTTGAGTGAATTTGTGAGTGATTAGGCATATTGAAGACCCCTTTAACTTTTATTTGGAAGAATAGCCTGATTACCGTGTTAACCCCCGAGAGCCTAAACGTCCATAACTTTCTCATTCAAAGTTTGTTTTTTGAGCTTTAGGGCTCATTAGAAAGCTCTTTTCAAATTCTAAGTGACCTCAACCTTTTTTTTTACAAATAACGTGTTGATAATTAGGTAGGCCAAATTGAGGTTGACCCATGTATGGGACAAAGAAAGCAAGGTGGCACTTGAGAAATTTTAGCCACAGGAAAAGGGACACTTAAAGGGGTATATATCAAAGTGTTTGATCACTGATTTAAGAATTGTTCTAAAACTTTGCATTTTTACAGGTCTAGCAAGAGCTATCCAAGGGCAATCAAAGCAGGGAAGGTGAACTAAGTAGGGCTTGGGAAGCGTGACTTCTTGGGCATTAGAGCTATCAAAGAAGTTGACTCAAGGTTGGAAGAATACTCAACCCCCTCAGTCAATTATTAGCTTAGGATAAACGTCTAGCATTGTGGATTGATTAAGTCTGCGATAGGAGCGCATCAAGTCCAAGAGACTTAATTTTTCAAGTTCAAGTGTAAGTTTAAAGTGTGCAATACAAAAATCCTAAAGGAAAGAACTTAAATTCGACAGAGCCATAACACAAATACAAAACAAAAAGTCGATTTGTGAAGTATACATTGAAAAGACAAGAATCTAAAGGAATTAAAAATGAGACAAGTGACTAAGAACAAAGGAACATTGATGATCAGAGTGTGTATTGAGTGATTCAGGGAGTAAATTCACGAACCTTAGATCAAGAAAGCACATAGACCGACAAAGCCTTATATCATCAAAAGCAAGTGTAGGATCTACTGCACATTTGTGGGTACAACAATTGAATAGTTACCCTTACGAGTTGGGCTCAGATACCAGTGAGTCAGAAATGGCTTTTAGCACAGAAAGAACAAAAGGAGGGTTAAGCATAGAATACTTAAAAAGACTTGAAGGACCGTACAGAACCCAATTAGAATATGGCTGAACCAACCACCTAGGTGCTCGCATCTATGAGGATGGTTTGAGAAGATCAGTGGTTCAGTTGCATAACCCTGACCAACCCATTAGATTGGAACATCCAGTGGTGAAATTCGAGAGAGATGCTTACATAGACAAACAAGGAACAATGTACATCATAAGTACTCAACCTAATCATACCAATGAGTTTGGTGTAGTAAGTCCCGATATGGAAGCAAAAACCAAAGGAAAAGAACCATTAGGAGATGAACCTAGGACACCTCGAGTGAAATCTGTACTAAAAAGAGTACTAAACCCTGAATGGATCCTTGAGGATAATAGAAGCATTGAATTGTTGTTGAATAAGGACACTGATGAAGCATTTTGGAGATACATAATGGAACAACCTAGTGAGATCAGCTCCATTACGACTTACAAATTCAAGGACCCTAATACGCTTGGAAAGGTAGTTATTTGGACAATACTTCACAACGAGTCTTTGTAGTGTCAGATCATGCAAGGCATGCCTATACATGGAGAGGTGAGTTAGTATTCCCCCCATCACGAGCAAATGGAAATGCTAGTCATCATGGTGCTGGGACATCCTCAGTCCATGCTACTCAAAGAGAAAAGAACAAAGAAAGGCCAGAAGTAAGTTTCACTCACCCCATACTAAGGGATAGACCCACCATGGACACTGATAGATTGGAACGAGAAACGGAACAAGAATACCAGGTGGTAGAAATGATTTTCCTCTACCAAGACCACGTGTACATCCAAGGATACTAAGGCCCACTCAATTAGTAAAGTTGATGAAAAATTACTTTGATGGGACAGGAGATCCCTATGACCACGTAGCGGAATTCAAGCACGTATTGCTTGCTGAGCAAGTAGAAGACATGTTTACGCAGTACAATGCATTTGGACTCATGTTAAAGAACGCAGCTTTAACTTGGTTCCAACCATTGCAACAAAGGAAATTTAGGGATATTCATCACTTGTTAGAGTCATTCATCATAGGATTCTCTAAAAGTGGAATCAGACATGATACTTCTTCGTTGATTCACATATTCAAACAGACCCCTCAAGAAATAGTCAGACTTGCAGGACATAGGTTTAGAAAATATGTTGAGAGATGCCTAATGCAAGAACTACCCTCACAGGCCAAGCAAGTGTCTTTATTTTTAGACAGCCTCTTGAGCTCTAAATTACAATCCTATGTTTACCTAAAGGAACCCAGAACACTAGAGCAATGTGTAAGGATTTGTATACACATTGAGGACAACCTAGGAGATGAATTGGAACTTTCAAAGGTCTATAAAGACTCAGATAGCTCATCTCAATCATCCTCAAAACTCTATAGCTCGATTGAAGACCTAGCAGAAAAAGTGGCCCAAAAATTAGGAGTCTCTAGCAAACAGATGCCTAGGTTAACAACAAGCAAACATTGTTACACATGTGGTGGTGATCGTATGGCAAATGTGTGTCCCAATGTGACACAGCCTCAAGCCAACCCTAGTGGCCAATACTGCAAAATTGAGCAAAGATACACGAATCACACAACAAAAGATTGCCCATACAACAAACAAGTAGTGTGAGAGAACTACTGGTAATTTTACTCCCAACCAGGTAGGTATCAAGGTCAATACAATGCTCAACCTCCTTACTATAGCCCTCCATAGAACTATCCTTATCAGGCTCAACAGAGACCACAACCCGATTTTAGCTCAACAGCCACCACCCCCAGCTAATGTAATCTCAGTCAAGTACGCTACTGCAGAAGAGAACCTCAATAGAGCATTAGTGCCTTCTTCATCCCTGATCACTGATAGTGATCCTAATTCTAACACTTTTGACTCTACTCATGTAGATACCCCACTCGCATATTACACAGAGTCACCAAAACATATGGAAACATATCAATATGTGGTCCACCCCTGGAACCCAATTGGGAGCCCCACTCTACCAATGTCATGTATACGAACCCTAACCCATGACCCTAATTAGGACAGTCAAGACCACAAGGCCCGAGAGGACCATGTTTTAGGTGCCAAGGAGATCATTTCATAAAGGTTTGCCCACATCCTCCGATAGCAGAGCAATCATAATACTATAACATACAAGGTTTTTGTGCATAATGTGGTAAAGAGCATGTCATCAGAGATTGCCCGATGAACCCTGCTAATGCCTCTAAAGTAACACCCATTAATGAGATTGGTATTGTGCACAACTCAGATGGATCCAACCCAACATACATGCATATTCAAGTTATAACAAGATCCCAGGCACTATTACAAAATCAATAGCCGAATCCGGAAAAAGCGGTCGGAACTAGCGAAGTTGGAGAGTCTAGTAGTAGAAAGACTAAAACTTGGAAGGATTCCCAAGAAAGAATTAAGAGAAAGTGGAGCAAGAAAATAAGCGAATTAGAAGGAAGGCTAAAGGAATCTAGAGCCAAAATCCTCGAATTGTCTTCGTAAGAATCTAATCGGGAGAACCTAGCTCAGAGATCAAGATCAGTTCTAGCTGAACCCATGCTTGAAAATCTAGACATGATGTTTCGTGCATATCAGGCGAGATTAAAAGAAGGACCCCAAGTAGTTGAAATTGAGTAAGAACTATCCAAAAGTAGACTTAGAAATTGAGAGAACTAAAATTTTCATGAAGATGGTAGGATCAGCACAAGCTATGTTCGAAGCCTCTCATTATATTAATTGTAACAACATGGCAAAACTTGAATTACACTTTCAAGGACTACTGGAGAGGTTAGAATACTTGATTACTAGCAACAAGAAGACGAATTTGTAGAAGGACTCTATTGTTCCTGAGACACAGGAAGGTAGTGCACCATCCCTATCTCAAGTGCCAAAGACCGAGGCGGAAGACAACTTGTCTTCCATACACAAGTATTCACAAGGCTTTTTGAGAGAAATCCAAGAAGAGAAATGGAGACGAGAGTAAGAAACCCATCCTCCTATTCAAGAGATAGACGATTTACAGGAACAATTTCCCCATGGCATACCATCTATCTATGACAATGCAGAGGAAGAGAAACTGAGTGAACAAATGGATTTTGAATCTAATTCTTTTCAAGAATTACCTTACTTCGCAGGACCTTGGGAAGCCAAGTCTATCAATATGAGAGAACCCACTATAATAGTGAGGAATGAAGAATCAGTAATCCCTAGAAACAAGAAAATGATCAAGAACACCAAAGTACAATGTCATGTCACTCTAGAAGAATTGTTGAAGGTTAAACCAGAGTTGTGGAAACACGTAGCAAACCAATTCCTTGAGATCGCTACTGCTCCCTCCCAGATAGGATCACACAAGAAGGTACCAGAGATACTAGTGGAAAGAATTGGAGATGTGAGCGAGGGAGAGGAAGGTAATACCTATCTTCCAATAACCCACAAGGGCTACACCACCAAAGCCATCTTAGATTCAAGAGCCAGAGTAGCCATTGCTACCACTGCTTTATGGAAATGTTGGGGTAAGCCAGCATTAAGACCCACTAGGATGAAGCTACAAATGGCTGACAGACATATAGAAAATCCATTAGGCTTACTAGAAGGCATATCTCTCACCACTTGTGGTGTGGAGTTTGAACATACTTTTGCTATTTGTGATTTTGGGAAGAATCATGCTTACGAGATGATACTAGGAAGACCATTCATGCATCAGTTGCAAATCGTACATGATTGGGGAACTAATTCTTTGTACTTGCAACATTTAGGAGTAACCACCAAAGTCAATCTTAAATATTATTCCCATCCTGATGTACCCCCACTACAATGGAATACCATCCATAAGATGCAGGAAGAAACAGAGTCGGTACACTCATTAGAATCAGATCCCTCATGGTTGCATGACGACACTCATCTATGGATGTGTAGGGTCGATACACTCAGTAGAATCAGATCCCTCATGGTTGCATGAGGACACTCATCTATGGATGTGTAAAGTAGCCAAACAAGAGGAAGAATGTTAGAAGCCATAGCTTTAGGTTTAGAATGACATCCACGAACCCTTCAAGACTCTGCCTATGCACCTATATTATTTCTAGACGAGGAATTTGTGCCTCACGGTTGGGTAGAGATCTTAGCTATGATGGACATAGCAGTGAATGAAGAACAATGGACTCCTCATTGCGATGAGGACGGTTATGACATTTCCATCTTTATGATTGAACCTGTTGAGGAAGACTTTATCCTAGAAGAATGCAAGAATGCATGGATGTGACCCAAGAATTGGACGAGAGTGGTGATGAGGATTTAGACTCCATTATCATGGAACCCTTCTGTTCGACAGAAGAGGAATATCTTTATTTTGTAGAAGCCAAAACCCTTGAAACGGACAAGGAAAGTCAAACTGAACAACCCGAGTCACTCACAAAAGATACAAAAAGTAAGAAAAAGAAGAGAAAGAAATCACCCAAGATAGAAGAAGAGGAAGAATCACTCATGGAAGTACCTAAGAACTTCAAGAAGTATGAAATAGAAGATAGAAGAATTCTTGTACGAATGCCCAAGAGAGAAGCAAGCATCAAAGAAGCGTATGATAATCGAGAGAAAACCAAAGAAATCATACTTACCATCGAAGAAGGAGAAGAAAAATGTACATACATAGGGCATGATTTGACGAAAGAAGAAGAAGAAGATTTAATAGCCCTATTGCGATAATATAGAGATGTGTTTGCTTGGAGTTACAAAGATTTGAAAGGAGTAGACCCAGATATATGCTTCCATAGAATTCCTATGACTCCAAATGCCAAACCTACTAAACAAAAACCATACACGTACAATGATAATTACGTTGCCAAGATTAAAGAAGAAATAGATCGTTTGATAGAAGCAGGATTCATTTACAAAATTGAGCATACCGAATGGGTGTTCCCCATTGTGGTTGTACCGAAGAAGAATAGAAAATTGCATGTGTGTATTAACCTTAAAAGGGTTAATGCGGCCACTATTAGAGAAAATTATCCTCTTCCTATCACATAACACTTATTGGAAAGAGTCGCAGACAAGGAAGTTTACAGCTTCCTTGATGGATTCTCAGGCTATAATCAAGTAGCAATTGCTCCTAAAGATCAACATAAGATGGATTTTGCCACAGAACGGGACATATTTGCATTTTGTGTGATGTTATTTGGGTTGACAAATGCACCTGCCACCTTTCAACGACTCATGTGTCATGTCTTTAAGGAATTCTTACGTAAGAATTTGGAAGTTTATGTGGATGAGATATGTACTCATTCGAACTTGAGGCAGACTCATATCCCAGAATTAAGGCAAGTCTTTGACAAATGTCGAGAATATCAGGTTTGCCTGAACCCGGAAAAGTGTGTTTGCATGGTCAGGCAAGGCAAAATTCTAGGAAACATTGTGTCAAAGAATGGAATTTCGACAAATAAAGAAAAGGTGAAAGTAATTGCAAACCTCCCTAGGCCAAAAAATGTGAAGGAAGTATAGGCTTTCATGAGCCATTGTGAATATTATCGACGATTTATATGCATGTACACAATCATAGCAAAGTCTTTGTACTCTCTATTGACCAAGTTTGAATGGACGGATGAATGTGAGAATTCATTCAATGAACTTAGACGACGCTTGTGTTCAACACCTATATTAACAACACCGGATTGGAGTAAGCCATTCCATGTACATGTGGATGCATCCAACTATGCCATAGAATGCCTGTTGGCACAACCTGTGAACGAAGGCAATATAGGTCTTCCTATAGCTTACGCAAGTAGACAGTTGAATGCAGCAGAAAGAAACTATACCACTACAGAGTGCGAAGGATTATGAATGATTTATGTGGTAAAGAAATTCAAGCATTACTTATTCGCAAATAATTTCAAGTTCTTCACGGATCATCAAGCGTTATTGTACTTAGTCAATAAGCCTTGTAACATCGGACAACTGATATGATGGTTTCTATTACTCATGGAATACCACTTTGAAGTAGTAGTCAGGAAGGGGAAGACCCATCTTAGAGTTGACCATCTCTCAAGGTTAAACTATGGGAGAAGCTCCTCAAGAAATAGTAGATGAACTACCATATGCATACATGTTTAATGTTGAATTAGTACTAGAATGGGCTAAGTCTATCGTCCCTATTCTCACATTTGGACCCAAGAATCCTAGGATTAGGATCAAAGAAGGAGAAATACCAAGTCACAAAGATACCAAATAATAGCAGGAAGCATATATAAATAGGATAATCAGAAAATTCTTGCTTGTTGTGTAGACAAATCAGAATACGAGAATTGGTTGCAATTAGCACATGTAGGTGCATTAAAGCAACATCATTCAAAACATTGTACATTGCAGACTCTGCATAGATTAGGAGTATATAGGCCTTCTATGGAAGCAGATGTCTAGAACTTATGTAAAGAATGTCCTACCTGTTGTGAAAGACCACCGGTAGAACATGCCACTTTATATCATATGTCTCTCACACCAGATTGGAGCGAACCATTAGTGACGTACTTGAGAATGCAAAGACTCCCTAAAGGAATGACTTTAACATGACAACGATGTTGATATATTTAGGTAGTGATGTGTGTGAACACACTAGGACCGTCGGGGTACTTTTTTCCCTCTTTAGGAGGTTTTTTCCCCCGGCTTGTATATACGCCTATTGCCCTAATGGGATACTTATCTCTGTACATTCTCTAGTCATACATTCAATATTGTGTGTTGTGCACCAAGCTTCTTCTTCTTCCTTGTGTTGTTCATGTGCTTCCGCAGACATCTAATTCCAACAATTGGTATCAGAGCAGGTCACCGCTTCATCTAGGGCTTCATCTACACCTCTCCGATTGCACTCTAAGATTCACACGAATTTTGGTGAGCATAGTCAGCATGTTTTTGAGATCAAAAGTGCTTAGCTTTGACGTGCCGAAATCGCGATCTGAGCTCGTTTTGGCCTCCAAACGCACTATCATAGTGCTTATGCAGGCTATTTCATCGTTTTGTGCCAAAGTATATACTAGTTTTGGTTCACAAATATAAGTGTCTTGAAGTCTGCTACATGTTTAGCAGAATTTGTCTGTGCAGTTCTGTTCAACTTTTTGAGATACAGTCAATTTTCTGCATCAAGGTATTTTAGTCACCGATCATGGTTGAAAACAGTGATGTATTGCGTATGTTGGCTATTGAGGATAAGTTGGATGGTACCAACTACCCATTATGGGCTTATATGATGTGACATGTATTGGTTGCAGACGGACTCTGGAACATTGTGCAGGGTGTTGAAAAACGTCCTATCACACCTACAATTGTTACAACTATAGGTACTGAAGTTAATGCAGAAGGTGTCGAAGATGATGATATTTTGCAGATTCCTATTCGAGCTACTGTTTCTCTTGCACCTACTATAAAGCAAATTCGTTGGGATGGTAGAGATGCTCAGGCACATGCATTGATAGCTTTTTCTATCAAATGTGCCATTACTCCTCACATTTGCTTTTGCAGAACAGCTAAGGATGCTTGGGATACACTTATCACATTGTACCAAGCTAGGAATGAGGCTCGTGTTTCTTACCTCCGAAAACAATTGGAGAGTGAGCACATGAATGAAGGTGATTCTATGGACAATTTTCTAAAAAAGATCAAAGACTTGAAGGAACAGGTGATTTCTGTTGATGAAGTTATACCAGATAGCTCACTTGTGCAGACCGTTCTGAATGGTCTTCCTGATTCGTATCAGAGTTTTTCTTCTACTCTTCGGTTGATGATGAAAGGCAATCCAAATGCCTTGTCATTTGAGGAGATAGTCTCTATTCTGCTGCAGGAAGATCAATCAAGGCAGAACAGGTCCATTATGCGTGTTGTAGATCAAGCTTTCCTAGCTAGTCAGAAGGGCAAAGGAAAATGGAGCTCTTCAATTAGTAAGCAAAAATCTGCTAATTCTGCACAATCAAAGAGGGAAGACAAAGATGAAAAGAAATCAGACAAGCAGAAACTGATTTGCAAGTACCATAAAGGAAATGATCATATCATATAGAATTGTCCAAAACTGGCTACTAAAGAGGCAAAGAAGAAAGAGGCTGGAATGGTTGTTGCAGAAGCCTCTACAAAAAAAAAAAAGTCTACTAATCTTATGCAGGAAGAAGAATAGGTGTTTACTACTGTTTGCAGTTTTGACCCATCTTCTCATGAGCACTGCATGTCTGCAGTAGAATCAGATGTTTGGTACTTTGACAGTGGGGCGACCAAACATATTACCTCGCAGCGCAGTTTCTTCTCTTCACTTGAGCCTGCCCCTATAGGGAATACTATTACATGCGCCAACAACTCCTCTTATCCTGTTATGGGACTTGGTAAGATCATTTTGACTTCTATTGATGGTAGTTCTTTCACTTTGTTAGATGCTTTGTTTGTGTGAGGGATCAAGAAAAATTTGTTATCAGTTTTTGCATTAGCCAAGATTGGCTTGGTTGTGAAATTTGTCGATGACATATGTACAGTTCATGATCTGTCAAATGGCGACGTGATTATTGCTTCTGGCATTTTATGTCATGGGTTGTATAAGCTCATAGACTATGAAAGATCTGTAAATGATTCAGCATGTGCAGTACATGATTCTCAAGCTATGTTAGATGCAAAGCTTTGGCATGCACACTTGGGTCATCTGAATTTTGCTAGTTTGCTATGCTTGCAAAAATCTGAAATGGTGTCCTCTTTGCCCAAACTTGAGGCACCTAGAAAACATGTTTCACAAGGCTGTATTTTGGGAAAAATGCAGCATTCCTCCTTTCCAAAAGATGGTTTAGTTCGGGCTACTCAGAAATTGCAGCTTGTACATAGTGATGTCTGTGGTCCTATGAAGACACCTTCTTTTGGAAATTATCTTTACTTTGTGAGTTTCATTGATGATTTTTCTAGGCATGCATGGGTATATCCATTGAAGGCAAAGTCCGAAGTTTTCATGTGCTTCAAACAGTTTTTGGTTTTGGCTGAAAATCTATCAACATGTAAAATGGGCACCCTCCGTTCTGATCGAGGGGTGGAATATATGTCTTCTGATTTTAATGCATTTATGGTTGAACATGGGATAAAACACCAGTGTACAGTGCCATATACACCTCAATAGAATGGAGTTGCTGAACGAAAGAACAGGTCACTCATGGAGATGACGAGGTGTATGGTCAAGAGTCAGGCTTTACCACATAGTTTCTGGCTTGAAGCTGTCACGTGTGCAACATATGTACTTAACAGGTGTCCCACTAAAGCACTGTAGTCTATCACTCCATATGAGGCTTGGCATGATCGCAAGGTATCTGTTGCTCATCTGCATGTTTTTGGTTGTTTGGCACATGCATTAGTGCATGAACAATATCATAGAAAATTGGATGATAAAGTAGTAAAATGTATTTTTGTTGGGTACAGTTCTAAAAGTAAAGGCTATCATCTGTATCATCCATAGACTAACCGCATTCTGGTTAGCTGTGATGTTTTTTTTGTGGAAGATGTTATTCAGCCATTGCTTTCATGTACTAAGGAGATATATGTTAGCTCCAAAGACATGTATGATACTTTGTTGCCTCTTTTTACAGGTGGATAGTCTAGTGCTGGTCCTAATGAGGCAACTTCTCAACCTTTGCAGGTTTCAGATGATGATGCAGATCATTCCATTTTTGATGCAAATTTACATGATGCACTTGTTGATGATAGAGCTGATATTGAGCAGGCAAAAACTGTGCCAAAATGGTTGGTGGAGACTTTGCATGATAGGAAATTAAATGCACCTTTGTCATATCGTACTTGTTCAGGCTCTCATAGTGCCTCTTTTGCATCAGATGGCTATGCTATGGCTCCATCTAGTCTCTATGATGAGAATGAGCCCGTTTTGTTTGATGAAGCACAAAATTCAAAAAATTGAATGGCTGCTATGCAATCTGAATATGATGCTATAATGAAGAATGATACTTGGTCTTTATGTGACTTGCCTCCTGCCAAGAAGGCCATTGGGACTAAGTGGGTGTACAAGCTGAAATGTAAGCCTGATGGTACAGTTGACAAGGATAAGGCTAGGCTTGTTGCAAAGGGTTATGCTCAAGAAAGAGGCATTGATTTTGATGAGACCTTTGCACCTACTTGAGGAATGACTACTGTTCGTAGCATCTGTGCACTTGTAGCTCATCATGGTTGGAATGCACATCAGTTGGATATCAAAACATAATTTTTGAATGGCGACTTGCATGAAGAAGTGTATGTTTTTCAGCCCCGTGGCTTTGTGCAGAAAGGGCATGAGAACCAGGTGTGCAGGTTAAAGAAGGCATTATATGGATTAAAGCAAGCACCATGTGCTTGGTATGAAAAGATACATGCCTATCTGATTGCACATGGTTTTGAGAACAGTCCAACTGAAAGCACCTTATATGTTAAACGTGTTAATGATGTACTTCTGATCATTGTGGTTTATGTTGATGACATGCTACTCACTGGTCCTCATGAGAGGCATATTGCTGATTTTAAGGCTGATTTACATGCCTCATTTGAGATGTTTGATTTGGGGCATTTGCATCACTATTTGGGCATTCAGTTTATGCACGTTGATGGTCAAATGGCTTTGTGTCAAACGAAATATATTAACACATTATTGTAGCATTTTGGCCTTCAAGATTGTAAGCATATTGCCACTCATTGCTCAGACGCCTTATGGATGATTTGGGTGTTGGTCAGTCTTCTGCCACCACCATCTTCACTGACAGTCAGAGTGCACTGGTAGTTGCAAGGAACCCTGTGTTCCATGCTCGCACTAAGCACATTGAGGTGCATTATCATTATGTCAAGGAGAGGTTCTCTGCTGGGGAGATCAGCTTGGCATATGTGCCCACATAGGAGAACATTGCAGACCTTTTCATGAAGGCTCTGTCTAGGGAGAAGTTTGAAGCTTTCCGCAAAGCTTTTGGCTTACTTCCTTTTGTGGATTGATTCCACATAGCTTGGGACTTCCTTATACATGAGTGCTAGCTCCTTGTTCACCGCATCACTCCGAGGAGGGATTTGTTGATATATTGAGGTAGTGATGTGTCTGAACACACTAGGACTGTCCGGGCACTTTTTTCCCTCTTTAAGAGGTTTTTTCCCCCGGCTTGTATATACACCTATTGCCCTAATGGGCTACTTATCTTTGTACATTCTCTAGTAATACATTCAGTATTGTGTGTTATGCAGCAAGCTTCTTCTTCTTCCTTGTGTTGTCTGCGTGCTTTCGCAGACGTCTAACTCCAACAAATGAAGTCTAGAGCAGGAAGCTCAAGACTACTCACTTATTGGCGATAACCTATACAAGCGTGAACAAGACGGATACCTACGACAATGTGTTCATGAGAGTGATTATTTGAGTGTATTAGAGACTGCACACCAAGGTGTTGCAGGAGGTCATTTTGGCTCTGACAAGATAATCAAAGCCATACTATTTGGAGGATTATGGTGGCCCACTCTTCACATGGATGCACATACCTATGTTCAGAGATGTGATGTGTGCCAAAGAACTCAGTTCCCTACTCGCAGAGATGAAACGCCACTGAAACCCATGATGGGAGGACGTGCATTTTCCAAGTAGGGTATGGATTTTGTATGACCCATTAACCCCCCACAAAATGTACCCATGTGGAATGAATCGTAGTTGCGACCGATTATCTTACCAAATGGGTAGAGGCTAAGGCCACAAAAAAGACTGATGCACACATGACTGCAAAATCCTTATTTGAAAATGTCTTTATGAGATATGCATTTACTATCGAACTAGTGAGCGATTGAGGGACTCACTTTATAAATCATGTCATTGAATATTTGTTACAAGATTTTATGGTGATTGACAAGAAATCCGCACCATATCATCCTCAGGCCAATGGTCAAGCAAAAAGTACTAACAAGATCCTTTGTAATTTCTAGCTCCCAAGTATCATTCTCCTTGAGTGCTTCTATTTCTTCATCCACAGCTTCCTTCCATTCTGCCTTGGTCTTTGCTTGTTCATATGATGATGGCTCTTCAAGTGATAAATCTTTAGCAATATAAATGGAATGCTTGGTAACTAAAGAAGTGTCATACCCATATCTAATTGTCTATGTCTTCCAACCTCTTCATCTTGACCTTGCCCTTTGACTTCCATGCCTTGAATTCTTCTAGGTTGATGATGTCCTCATCATCTGATTTGATGTATTCAATTTGGTTTGGCTCCTCCATGTGAGGCTTGGAAACTCCTCTTCCAAGTCATATGGAAAATCAACCTTCCTGCATTCACTTTCAAACCAAGAATCATTCTCAACAAACACAACATCTCTACTGAACATAAAACCCTTGTTGGATGGATTATAAAATCTGTATCCTTTCTGATTTAAATCATACCCTATGAAGATGCACTTTTCTGCCTTAGGGTCTAGCTTACCTCTGATTTGAGATGGGATTGCACATAAGCAACACATCCAAAGATCCTGCAATGATCAAGTGATGGCCTTCTACCATGCCATGCTTCATATGGAGTCATCCCATCAAGTGATTTGGATGGCAACCTGTTAATAAGATAAGTGGCAATAGATACACTCTCTGCCCACAAGTAATTAGGTAACCTTTTTTCATTTAGCATTGACCTAGCTGTTTCAACAATCAACCTATTTCTCCTCTCTGCCACCCCATTTTGCTCAGGGGTATACCCTGTTGTAATTTCCCTTTTGATTCCTCTATCTTGCAAGAATGCATCAAATTCATTTGAGAAGTACTCACCTCCTCCATCTGACCTTAGTCTCTTTAGGCTTCTTCCTATTTGGTTTTCCACAAGTGCAAGATACTTCTTAAAGAAAGCGAACACTTCATCTTTGTGCTTCATAAAATATAAGATAGACCATCTACTCAAATCATCAATGAAAGATAAATAATACCTTGATCCAAAAATTGAAGGGTCCTTACTTGGTCCCCACACATCTGTGTGGACAAGTTCCAAGTAATCTTCATGCATCTAGCCTTTCTTTGAGAAGGGTAACCTGTGTGATTGACCAAACTGACATGCACCACATTTATAGATCATGTGTTGCTTGGATACATTAGGTATCCCAAGCACACATTGATCTCTACATATTTGCTTTAAGGTTCTCTCACCAATGTGCCCTAATCTTTTATGCCAAATCTCAAGCTCTGGTAATGTTTGATCTTTGTAATTATAAAGTGCAATATTCCTTGTATCTTCAAGTTCAAATGTAAATAACCTACCTGTCTTTTCTCCCTTGGCAATTCTCTTGAATCCATGTTGGGGATCCTCCACAAATGCTCCATATTTTTTGAGCCTAACTTGCAAACCCTTTTCCACAATGTGTCCAACACTCATCAAGTTCTTGGTGATTGTAGGTACATAAAGAACCGTGCTCAACAAATTTCTATTTCCACCAGAGCTTTTGACATTTCCTACATTGACCACTGAATGCTTGGTGTCATCACGTGTTTGTACTTGGTGCTTTCCCTTGGGCTCCTCAAGATCAGAGAGAAGAGCTACATTGCCTGCCACATGGTTTGAACATCCTGAGTCAATATAGAAGAGATGGTCATCATTCATACCTTTCTTTGAAGTCATATTCATAATCAGAAGGGAATCCTCTTGATCCTCTATGTAATTGTTGTAGTGTTTCCTTGATTTGTAGGCTCCTTGGTAGTTGTTGTTGTAATTATTGTTGTAGTTGTTGTTGTAGCCTTGAGTCTGATTGAATCTTCGTCTTGATTGTGTGTAGCCACCTCTTTGGAAACCTCTACCTCTCTGATTCTTGAAGTTCTTGTAACACTCATTTGTGGTGTGATTTGATAAGCCACAAATATTACATGGGGAAGAGTTGAAAGGTCTCCCCCTACCTTGCTTACCTCCTCTGCCCCTACCTCTTGAGTTCCTACCTCTTCCTGCATAGTTAGTTTGAGAAGTAGTACCTTCATCTTCAACCTTTTTGCTTTTCCCTTTCTCTTTAGACTTGCCTTTATCTGTGTATAAGGCAAAAGAGTTATTACCTCTTGATGAATCTCCATTTTTGTTGAGCTTGGCTTCATGAGTAAAGAGTTTCCCCATGAGTGTGGTAAGATCTGGAATTCGCATGTCCATGTGTAAGTCCATAGCAGTTGTGAAGCTTTCCCATTTGTCATCTACCTTGATACCATTGATTACTTGTCTCACAATTTTCTCCTCTTCAGTCTCTCCTCCTATGCTTGCCAATTGATCAGCTACATCCTTGGCTTTGGTCACATATTTTGAAACACTTTGCTTCTATTGCTTCCTTTGAGTGGTAAAATCAATCCACAATTGGTTCTTCCTAGCTGTTGTGTTGGAAGAAAAATATGAAGACACACTTTGCTTGGATTGCTTCCTTTGAGTGGTAAACTCAATCCACAATTGGTTCTTCCTAGCTCTTATGTTGGAAGAAAAATATAAAGACAATGTATCCCAAGTCTCTTGGGATGTTTTACAGTTCCTAATGTGTGGAAGAAGGAAGTCAGAGATAGATTTAAGTAAATATGACCTTGCTAATGCATCTTTGGCACACCATGAGTTGAGTCTTTCAAGCTCCTCTCTTGTAGGTTGTCCTTTGCTTCTAAAAATGGGCATCTCCTCATCTCTTGATATGTATCCATAGAGACTCCTTCCTTGTAAGTATGTCTTCATCCTCAAGGACCATGCATGGTAGTTTTTCCTATCCAATTTATCAATAAAAAAAGGGAAACCATCTCCCATTTTACCTCAATTTGCTCTGATACCATTGTTGGGAAAGATGGATGGACACCTCAAGAAATGAGTTGGTACTGCTAATCCTTGCTTTGTACCTGCCCTCTTTCACTTCAAAGTTGTGTTGTAGGCCCCTTTAGCTTTTCAATGATACTAAATAAGTGCCTATGTACTTTGGAGATGATGCTTCAACCAATTAGATCAAAACAAATAAGTTTGCATCTAGCTTATGACCAAAAACTTGCTATTTTGGTCTTGATACCTATTGGAAGTTTTGCTCAGTACTCATAGTACATTAGCAATTAGAAAATTGCTAATGTACTATGATTCCAAGTGGAATCATTAGAAAAATTGCTAATGATTCCAAGTGGAATCACTTAAAATGATAGACTATACTCTGAGCAATGTCTTTAGCAAGTAGAAGCTTACCCCTGATATTTTAGGAACTTTGCAGAGTATGATTAGTGACCACTTCGAGACAATTTTCTCCCAATTGGCTGAATGAAATTTCTTCAAACTTGGAAAGCTTGTAGTAGACTTTGAGCTTGTTCCAAAAAGCTATAGATCTTTGAAAATAATGGATAAAGAATGAGATATAAGCATTCAAAATATAGTGTTCTGAGTGAACATGGCAGAGATGAAGATATATGTAATCAACAATGTAATGTATTATGTAACAATGTTATACATGATCATTGTTGGAGATAGACGTCTGCGGAAGCACACGAATAGCACAAGGAAGAAGAAGAAGCTTGGAGCACAAACACACAATACTGAATGTATTACTAGAGAATGTACAAAGATAAGTAGCCCATTAGGGCAATAGGCGTATATACAAGCCGGGGGAAAAAAACCTCCTAAAGAGGGAAAAAGTGCCCCGGCGGTCCTAGAGTGTTCACACACATCACTACCTAAATATATCAACAAATCCCCCCTGGGAGTGATGCGGTGAACAAGGAGCTGGCACTCATGTATAAGGAAGTGCCAAGCTATGTGGAAATCACTCCACAAAAGGAAGTAAGCCCAAAGCTTTGCGGAAAGCTTCAAACTTCTCCCTAGGCAGAGCCTTCGTGAAAAGGTCTGCAATGTTCTGCTGCGTGGGCACATATGCCAAGCTGATCTCCCTAGCAGAGAACCTCTCCCTGACATAGTGATAATGCACCTCAATGTGCTTAGTGCGAGCATGGAACACAGGGTTCCTCGCAACTGCCAATGCGCTCTGACTGTCAGTGAAGATGGTGGTGGCAGAAGACTGGCCAACACCCAAATCAGCCATAAGGCGTCTGAGCCACACACACTCAACAGTCGCTGTGAAAGCTGCCCTATACTCAGCCTCACAACTGGAAGTGGCCACGGTAGGCTACTTCTTGCTCAACCAAGATATACATGAGCTACCAAGCATGAAGCAAAAACCACTGGTGGACACACGAGTGTCATAGCAACCAGCCCAATCTGAGTCAGAAAAAGCATACAAATCTGGCGGTAGTGATCCCCCCTTGGGATAAAACAACCCACGTAGCCGAGTACCACTCAAGTAGCGAAAGATTCGCTTAACCGCTTTCCAATGTGTGACTCCTGGGCAATGCATAAACTTGCTCATCTGTGAGACAGCAAACTGAATATCTGGCCGAGTAATGCATAAGTAAATCAAGCATCCAACAGCCTGCTGATAGAGTACAACATCAAATGCATCTCCAGCATCATGAAGACTCAATCGTAAACCTATCTCCATAGGAGTGGCAATAGGCTTACAGTCTTCAAGGCCAAAACGCTGCAATAATGTGTCAATATATTTCATTTGACACAAAGCCATTCCACCATCAACTTGCATAAACTGAATGCCCAAATAGTGATGCAAATGCCCCAAATCAGACATCTCAAATGAGGCATGCAAATCAGCCTTAAAATCAGCAATATGTATCTCAATAGGACCAATGAGGAGCATGTCATCAACATAGATGTAGCTCAAGCGTAAGCACCACCTCCTTTACTTGTCAATCCGCGGAGACGTGAGGACCGGTATGAAGACCACGAGCAAGTGAAGGCACAAGTGCGTGAGTGAAAGTACACAATCATACACACACATACACACACACGTGCACAAAGTAAGATCAAAGAGAGGAACAATGGAAAGCTTAGATTGCAAAGAGTTCTCTTACAAAAGCTCTATTCTCTCTCCAGCTAACCCCAAAAATGAGCTCTCTAGCTCTTTTTATAGTTTTTTGACTAGTTTTGGCCCTGTCCAGACCTAGTGTCCGGCCTAGTTAAAAATTAGGTTCCAAGGCTTATTTGAGGGCTCAAACGAAGTCTAAAAATTATGAAAATTGGTACGATGGTACTTTTAACACTCCTCAAGCTCGAGGACTCCCCGGCTTGAACAAAATGGAGTTAGTAAAAATAGATAATGGTATTTACAATGGTTTTTAGTGATGAAAATCACTATTTTCGTAGGGGATTCTTCTGAAAATTTGACATACACTTCTTGGAGCTCCCTACTTGCTCCATTTCCTTGTGTGTCCACCTTTTGATGTGCTTCCATGCTTTGTCCTTGACTTTGAGCTTCAACACTCCCCCCCCTCTCGAGTTTGTCGTCCCTAACAGACCCTTGTTGGAAGGGCTGTTCCATGTAGTGCTTTGAGAGGTGGTGTCCATCCGTTGTATGAGCTGGTTCCTTGGATTCCAGCAAGAATGTTTCGTTGTGAGCTTTCAAAACTGCAAGTTGCTCAAAAGAGGTTGTCGAGAGTGATTTGGAGCAACTACTGGCTTCAATTTGCTTCCGAGATAGGGATGTTGTTCCCATGACATCCGCTAGCTCTTCCAAAGATGATGTTGAGAGCAGTCATGCCAACTACTCATAACCCATAATGAATGATGGGTAAGTGTGTTCGTGCCTGGGTTGAAAAAAGTATGTGCCTTGTGCACGGCCTTGTAATGTAGCCCTACGCATGCTTACTTGGAAAATGCATTGGAAGAAGTATGGTGCAAAAATTGCGGGTCTTGAGCTAAGTGCTCAAGGGTATGCTGACGAAGAGGTTTCCTAAACTATCATGGTTATGGTGTTTCCAAAGTAAAGATACTTACCATGGAGAAGGTTGATGGATGTTTGTCTCTTCGTGTTGTACACTCGGCCTTTGGGATGGAACATTGTTGATGAATGTCCATGTTGCTTGTCCACTGATGAGATCGTTTGAGTGGTGGATCCTCTCTCCTCTTTTCAAAGCAACATTTGTCAAATACTGAGAATTGAATTTCTTTATATTCCTTGGCAAGCAACATCGGGTAACTACACCAAGCTGAGTTTCACATATTCTCTTTAGCTCACCATATGCAGGAGTCTTCTCCTCCAGAACTACCCTTTGCAGATATCTCCTTGGATGCTCTGGTACATGAAGTAGTTAAGCATCACTCAAGTTGCGGACCTTCAAGCTCTTCATTCCTACCATGGTAAGAGAAAATCATAGTTGTAGGTGCCATGTTCATGCCAAATGCTTGTCATCTACCAGATAAGGCAGCAATAATCTCACTGCTGGCCGAGACACACTTCTATCCAAATTGATAAATGCCTAGTAATCAACAGTTCCACCTTCAACTAAGCATGACTCATTCATGTTTCATAAGCCAAACCTGGGAACAAGCTCTCTCCTGCTTTTCTTTCTCCCTCTTTTTTTTTTTGGAGGAAAAGGATATCACAAAACAAGAACACAAAAGTTAGCACAATAGAAATATTTGACATATGTCACTGTGCTCTTGTGCGTGGGATTCTCAAGTGTGTCTATGCACGGCCATGTAATGTGGCCCTATATTAATGTATACTTTGGAAATGCATGACCTGAATGGTGCAAAAGATAGGGTTGTGCAAGGAGCACATGGTTGTTGCTCGTTCGAGGCTTTCGATGTTATTTGCGGAGGTTGATGCCGACCTTGGTGGAGGTATCCATTGAGTCTCGAACTGATGTAATCCTCCTTATGGGAGTCCTTTTTAGAACATCATTTGGCACTGTAGAGGTCACTTCAGGCGTCTTTCTCTTTGGATGCTTTCTGAACTGTGGTATCCAGTGTGGTTGACGCTTTGGTTCGGTGGAGGCTACTTGCACTTTTGGCTTCCAAACCCATATCCTTTTTGCATGTCTTCCTACTAATGTTGAAGAGCTGATTTGATCTTCCTTTGGTCTCTGTACGTGGTTCTTACCCTTTTCTCTTTTGGGCTTCTTTGTTGAAACCTTTTGCATGTGGGAGAACAAAGGTTGTTGTGGATGTAGGAGCTTCTTAGGTACCCACATCTGTAATTGCCCTTGTTGAGCTGCAGCTAACTTCTTAGGCACCCAAATACCTTGTGATTGAGCTTGTCTGAGCTGGTTCCTTCGTCTTCTGGCCTGGTTGGTTTGCATGGATGGGATTTGTGGGGGCAAGGTTGGTGGTTGCTCTCCTTTGCGTACCCATCTCTGCTTCATGCTCGGAACTGCTTTTTTATCGAATGGTGTCTTTCTATTTGATGTAGCAGTTGTCATGAACGGTTGTGTTTGCTTGTGTGGTGGACTCACTACTGTGGCTACTTGATTCTTTGGAGAAGAAGAAAGATCCACCCGCCTTCGAACCTGGTCTTCCATGATTGACTCCTTCTGCATCATAGAGCTTTTGACACATACAACATCTTCTTTCATATGATTAGTCTTGGAAGAACTAAGAGAGTGTGTGGTGCCATGATTTAGGAGCATGCAGTTCTCTAATTCTAATGTAATGCATTGTTCATGTACCCAAACTTGAAGAATTTGATTTCTTAGGTTTAAGTTAACTGCATGGTCATAGATCCAATCTTGACCCAAGACAAGTGGTTCTGTAAGGTTCTCATCTTGACATACTAGCGCTTTGACTTTCATTGGAACATCTTGAAGGTAGATGGGAAGTTCCACCTCGCCCAAACAAGGGGTTTCCACACCTCCCAATCCTATGAGATAAGCTTCTATGGGATTGATGTTCAACCCCAAGTCTTGGCAGTAGGAAAGTCTAACTGCACTACTTGCTGCACCTGAGTCAATCAATGCTTTCACCGTCCTTGCACCCTTCCCTTGTCCTATCTCTATGGTCACAAAGGGTCTTCGGTCAATGACCTGAGAAGTCGCTATGCTTGACTTTTGACACATATCCATGTGATATTTTGGGGCTTTTGAGTTGACTTCTAGGCCTAATCGCCTTAACTTATTTCGCCTTAACTTATTTCGCCTAATACGCTCTCTGGCCTCTACCTGTGCTTCTTCTCTCACTCTTAACTCTTCATCTTTTCGCTTCTTAGCAGTGTTGAGTCTCATTAGCATATCCTCAGTAAGAGGTTCTTGATATAGCTTGACTCTACAGCCACTAATATAGTTTGGCAAGATATCTCCTTCTAGCGTGGCCAACTGAACTACACCACTAGTGGAAATTCTATTAATGATCATGGGTCTGTATCCTCTTTTTTCCAACTTACGGGCATGTTGTTTTAGTGTGTATACCAACACTAGATCTCCCTCTTTCAATCCCTTATCCTTGATGTGTGCATCAAAGTATGCCTTTTGCCTCTTCTTTGCAGCGTAGATGCCTGCTGCCGCTCGTAGCCTCGTCTCACCCAAGCGTTTGAGATCAAAGATCCTAGAGGACAATTCATGCCCATTCCACTCATACTCTTGTGCTACTTTTAAGGCAGGGATTAAGAAATCTAATGGTAGCACAACGTTCTGTCCGAAGACCATCTGAAATGGGGTGGCGTTGAGTACCGTTTTGTAGGCAACTCGATAAGCCCAAACAGCATGATGAAGTTGTTTGTCCCAATCAGAGCGTTTATTATTTACTAGTTTTGTCAATACGTTACAGAGGATCTTATTGGTACTCTCGGCTTGTCCGTTGGCTTGTGGGTGATAGGGGGCAGATTTCTTATGTATCACCAAGAATTCTTGGAGAAGATTTTCAATGACTTCATTCAAGAAGTGTGTGCCTCTATCGCTCACCAACTCTATTGGTAGTCCATATCTCGTGAACACATTCTCGAATAAGAACTTAGCCATAGTCTGAGCATCATTCTTTGTTGTGGCTTTGACTTCTACCCACTTTGTAAGGTAATCTGTGGCTACAATGATGTACTCTGCATGGGAGTTTCTAGCTGGGGGGTTAATAGGACCTATGAAGTCTATGCCCCACTTCGAAAATGCACGTCCTCCCATCATTGGCCTCAAGGGCATCTCGTCTTTTCTCACTGGATATTGTGCACGTTGGCATGTGTCACATTTCTTCACATAGGTATGTGCGTCCATATAAAGAGTGGGCCACCAAAGTCCTGAGAATAGAATGGTCTTGATCACTCGGTCAGGACCAAAATGTCCACCTGCAACACCGCTGTGTGCAGTCTCTAAGACCTTTAAATAGTCTGATTCATGAACGCATAGTCTTAAGTAACCATCTTTGCCTCTTCGGTATAGGTTGTCCCCTACTAAGGCGTAGCCTTGAGCCTCTTGCTCCATGCTTCGTCTTCTTGCTAGACTAGCCTCTTTGGGTAATCTTCCCGATCTCATAAACTCTACCAATGGAGCACTCCAATCTGGAATTAATGACACTTGATAAAGGGTCGCATGCTCCACTGGGGGTCTCTCTCTGCACCTTGGACAATTCTTAATCCACTCATGTATTTCTTTGTCCATGCTAGGCCAATACACTCTTAAACGCTTTAGATTCTGCAATGTTCGTTGTTTAGAATAGTGATTTCCTAGCATTCCTTCATGGGCCTGTTGCAACCAACTACTATGTTCATCATCCTCCACACAACAAGCTAATACACCCTCAGTATCTTGTTTGTACATGCTTCCTGCTAATATGTGATATTTTTGTGATTTTACAATTTCTTCTTGTTTTCACATTCTTATTTGCAGGGCCAAAGGTTAGGACTGGTACCAACTTATTTGCCCATTTAGGAACAACTTCTAAATTGAACAGATAAGCATCGGGTAATTCGTCAGACACTCCTTGCGGTGACTCTCCTGAAGTGATGCGAGAAAGGTGATCTGCCCAAAGGTGGGTTCTACCTTTCCTGACAACAACTTCAAAGTCATATTCCATTAGTAAGAGGAACCATCTTACTAAGCGTCCAGTATTGCAAGGTTTATTGACCAAATATAACAAAGCTTGATGATCAGTGAAAAACTTGAACTTGTTGGCCAATAAATAGTGTCTAAACTTCTTCACAGCATATACCATGCCTAAGCCCTCTCGCTCAGTTGTGGTATAGTTCCGTTCAGCTGCAGTGAACTGTCTACTAGCATATGCTATGGGCAAATCTAAGTTTCCTTCACTTGTGGGTTGTGCTAGCACACATCCTATGGCATGATTGGATGCATCCACATGGACATGGAAGGGTTTATTCCAATCAGGAGTGGTGAGTATTGGTGCCGTGCACAAACGTTTCTTCAGTTCGTTGAAAGAATTCTCGCATTCGTCGTTCCACTCAAAATTAGACAACAAGGCATAAAGGGGTCTAGCTATGATCGCGTACATGTGGATAAACCTACGGTAGTATCCACAATGGCCCATAAAGGCTTGTACCTCTTTAATATTCCTTGTCCTTGGTAGCTCCGCTATGGCTCGTACCTTATCTTCATCTGTTGAGATTCCATTCTTAGAAACAATATGACCTAAGATTTTACCTTGACGCACCATAAACACACACTTTTCTGGGTTCAGACACACTCGATATTCTCTACACTTGTTGAAGATTTGTCTGAGCTCAGGGATGTGAAACCTTCTTTCTTGGGAATGAGCACATAAACCATCCACATACACTTCTAAGCTCTTTCGCAAGAACTCTTTGAAGACATGACACATGAGCCTTTGGAATGTTGCAGGTGCATTGGTGAGCCCAAATGGCATCACACGAAATGCAAAGATTCCCCACTCTGTAGCAAAAGCTGTTTTGTGTTGATCTTCTGGGGCAATGGCTACTTGATTGTAACCTGAAAATCCATCAAGGAAGCTATAAACTTCCTTGCCTGCAACACGCTCCAATAGGTGTTCTGTGATTGGAAGTGGATAACTATCTCTAATCGTAGCGGCATTAACTTTTTTAAGGTTAATACACACTCGCAACTTCCCGTTCTTCTTGGGTACCACAACAATGGGGGACACCCATTCGGTATGCTCAATCTCATAGATGAATCCAGCTTCAATCAACCTATCAATTTCTTCTTTTATTTTGGCTGCATAGGTATCATTATATGTGTAGGGCTTCTGTTTGGTGGGCTTAGCATCAGCAGTCATGGGGATAGTATGAGAGCAAATTCTTGGATCTACCCCTTTCAAGTCTCTATAGTGCCATGCAAACACATCCCTATATTCCCTTAATAGAGCTATGAGCTCCATTTCTTCTCTTGCACTTAGGTCATCTCCTATATATGTGCATCTCTCTTCATTCTCTTCAATGGTCACTACAATCTTCTTGGTCTTTTCTTTATTATCATATGATTCTCCTATGATGGCCTCTCTCTTAGGCATTCGTACCAAAATTTTGCGGTCGTCAACTTCATATTTCTTGAAGTTTTCTGGTACTTCAAACAATGATTCCTCCTCTTCTTGTTTCACTTCTTTTCTTTTCTTTTTCTTTTGACTACTCTCACTTCCATCCTTTGAGTTTACTGTTTTAATACTTGTGAGAGGTTCTTCTTCTTTCTGGGTGAACACTCCTATATCTTCTAGATAGTGCTGCTCTGAGTTAAAGCAACTATCCATCACAATAGACTCCAGATCATCGTCATTCTCTTCTTCTTCTATGACATCACTAGGGTCACATTCTTCTAGCAAGGGTTGACACATGAACACTGAGATATCATAACCCTCCTCATCACAATGAGGTGTCCACTGTTCCTCATTGACAGCAATGTCCATGGTGGCTAAGATTTCTGGCCAGCCATGAGGCTCAAACTCCTCATTTGGAAAGATCATCGGTGTGTAGGCTGGGTCTCTAACTGGTCTATCTCCTAGCGAAGTTCCTTCTTCTCTTGCCTTTAAACGTTTTTCCTCTTCCTTTGCGACCTTGCACATCCACAAATGAGTATCTTCATGCAGCCATGATGGATTAGGTGAACTTTCAGAATGCACAGAGATGGAATCTTCTTTCGCTTTGTGGATAGAATTCCACTGTAGGGGTTGTACATCTCTGAAGGTGTAATCCTTCAAATTGACCTTGGTGGTGACCCCTAAGTGCTGTAAGTACAAGGAGTTAGTTCCCCAATCCTGTACTATTTGCAATTGTCGTAGGAAGGGTCTTCCTAGGATCATCTCATAGACATTATTTTTCTCAAAGTCACATATAGCAAATGTGTGCTCAAACTCTACACCACAAGTGGTTAGAGTGATCCCTTCTAGCAATCTTAGAGGTCTTTCAAAATGACCATCAGCCATTTGAAGCTTCATTCTAGTTGGTCTTAATGTGGGCTTGCCCCATTGCTTCCACAAGGAGGTGGTCGCAATAGCAACACCAGCACCTGAATCTATGATTGCTTTGGTTGTGTAACCTTGGTAGGTGATTGGAAGATAAGTATTACCTTCTTCACCCTCACACATGTCCCCTATTTTGTCTAGAGGTATCTCTGGTACCCTTTGCTTGGAGCCTGCTTTTGGCATGTTGGAATCAAGTTCTGGAACCTGATCCTTCACATGATTCCAAAGCTCAGGTTTTGCTTTGAGCAGCTCTTCTACAGTGAGATGACACTGAACCTTAGTGTTCTTCACGACATCCGTGTTCCTTGGAACCACTGAGTCTTCATTTCTTACTAGTATTGTGGGAGCTCTAATCTGGAGAGATTCAGATTCCCATGGGCCTGGAAATTGAGGCAGTTCTTCTAAGGTATTAGATTCAAAATCTAACCTTTCGTCTTCTTGTTGTTCTGCTTCATCTCCGTAAATAGATGGAATGTCTTGGGGAAATTGATCATGAAGATCATCAATCTCAGGAATAGGAGGGGAATTACCCTTCTCCTTGGCCCATTTCTCTTCTTGTATTTCTCGCAAGAATTCTTGAGAGTACTGTTGAATTGAAGGAGGTATTCCTGGATCCGTGGAATTAGGAACATAAGCTCCCATTGGTGGTGAGCTTCCTCTTTCAATAACTGGTTGAGCCTGTGGAGGTAAAGAAACTTGTGGTTTGTTTACCAACTGCTCTAATCGTTCTAGTAAGCCCTGGAAATGCAAATCCCCTTTGACAGAGTTTGTCTGATTGAACTTTTGGCTAGTCTCAAGTATAGCTTGAGCTTGTTCTACCATTTTCATGCACATTTTCATCCGTTCAATCTCTAAGTCCGCTCTAGGGTAACTCTTGTCTAGGTTTGCAGCTGTAGCCCTTCTTGAAGTCGAGCCTGGTAGGCCTTGAACATCATGTCCAAGCCTTCTGGGGTTGGATCTGCAAGAACAGACCCTGGTTGTGGTCTATTTACAATGGGTGGTGGGGTGGGATGAGGCGGAGTGGATGGAGTTTCGGCATGCGAGGGGCTTTGAGATGCAATGTCTTCTATTTTTGTTTTCGCTTCTTTTAAGCTTTCTTCTAGTTCCGATAACTTTTTATTCCACTTGCGATTGGCCTTCTCTCTGGTATCCTTCCATGTCCTTGTTTTCCTCTTACTAGGCTCTCCCGATTCACTCGACTCTGATTGTTCTACTGGTTTATCCTGTTTTAATGCTTGTGCCCTAGTAACTGCCTGTATAGGTGCCACATTACTGCTACTTGAACTTGAATCCGCCACTAAGCCTACCACATTAATGGGTGTAATCTTGGGTGCGCTGGAGGGGTTTCTTGGACAATCTCTAGGGAGATGGTCTTTGCCACAATCAGGGCAAAAAGCCTGTATTGTGATAGCCTGTCCTTGACTCGGAGATGATGGGTGGGGACAGTCACGAATGAAATGATCACCTTCACATCTAAAACAAGATCCTCTAAGGGCTTGTGGTCTCATTTGTCTCAATTGGGGCCTAGAGTTAGGATTTGTGTACATGACATTGGAGTATTCTGGCTCCCAATTTTGCTCCATAGGTGGTGCCTCATATTGATACGAGTAAATCTCACTATGTTCAGGTGACTCTGTGTAATACACATGTGGACTACCTTCATGGGAGTAGTCTGAACTATGAGCATGAGAATCATTATCTAGTATCAATGGGGTTAGGGGCACCAATGCTCTATTTGGATTTTCCTCTCCCACCGCATATTTGACTGGAATCACGTTGGCTGGAGCTGGTGGTTGGTTTCCCAAGACAGGTTGTGGCCTATATGGTACCTGATATTGCTGTTGTGGTCTATAATATGGCTGTTGGTATTGGTTCTGATACCTACCTTGTGGGTAAGGTTGCTGATAATTCTGTCTAACAGCCTGCCTATTGTAGGGACAATCTTGAGCCGTGTGGTTTGTGTATTTTCTCTCAATAGTGCAATATGAAGCATTCCTTTCTCTAATGTTTTGGTTTTGCATTGGGCATACATTAGCCATGTGGTCGCCCCCACAAATATAACACCGATTCACTGGAGTGACTCTCTGTGTTTGTTTATTTTGGACTCCCAGCTTCTTGGCAACTTGCTCAGCTATCTCCTCTATTTCCGTGGAGATTTTTGAAGTATGACTAGTAGAACTATCTGAATCCTTATAGAGTTTGGATAATCCTAACTCCTCACCCAAGTTATCTTCTATGTCAATGCATGTCCGCATGCACTCTTCTATGGATCTAGGCTCTTTCAAATATACATATGATCTTAACTTTGTGCTCAGTAAGCCATCTAAGAACAAAGCCACTTGTTTGGCTGGTGTGGGTAACTCGGGAGCAAGGCATCTTTCTAGGTACTGTCTGAACCTTCTACCTGCTAGTCGCACTGTTTCTTGGGGTGTCTGCTTGAAACTGTGGATCAAGGATGATGTGTTATGCCTGATACCACTCTTGGAAAATTCTACAATGAATTCGTCTAGCAGTTGACCTATATCGCGATAGTTGCGACTACTCAATGGTTGAAACCAAGCCAAGGCAGTGCCCTTAAGAGTCAAACCAAATGCCTCGTATTGGGTGAATAAATCCTCAACCTGTTCAGCTCTTAACACTTGTTTGAACTCGGCCACATGATCATAAGGATCTCCTGACCCGTCAAAATAATTCTTCATTGCCTTGATCACTTGAGTGGGTCTAAGGGTTCTTGGGTGCTCTCGGGGTCTAGGCAATGGAAAATCATGTTCATCTCTTTTTTGCCTATGTGCTTGATGTCTCTCTCTTTCAGGTCTTTCATTTTCAAATCCTGATCTATTCCTGCCCACGGTGTGTGCAAAACTTACCTCAGGTCTCTCTCTAGTTCTTTCTCTCTGGGCTTCATGAGCGTGGGAAGATCCTACACCTTGGAGGCCATGGGAAACATTGGATCTTGGTGGGGGGAAAATCAATTCATTCTTCCAAGTATATGCATGTCTATCATGTTCTGTTACCAAGAATATCTTCTCTGATGTGTTATCCGAGTAGACAACTTTGCCTGGTATCTCAGGATCTTTGAATTCATAGATGATAACTATGCCCAATTGGCTAGGTTGATCTGGCTTGAATCTCCAAAAGGCTTCCTCTGTTTCTCTATTCAAAAATAGTTCTATGCTTTTGTTGTCTTGAGGGATCCAGTCCGGAGTGATCACTCGGGTCAAAACTGACTTACCTCTAGGAATCTGGGGTCCTTGTCCTACATTTCCTTGTTCTAGGTCTCCTATTTCATTCTCAGGAATGACATTTCCAAACTCATCCGTCCTATCTGGTAGGTTGGTGACCACATACATGGTTCCTTCCTTATCAATGTATGAACCCTCTTCGAACTTGACCACCGGATGCTCAAGTCCAAAGGATTGATCTGGATTTTTGAGTTGGACCACTGATCGCCTCAGACCATCCTCATAGATGCGAGCACCTAATTGGTTGGTCCGAATATATTCCAACTGTGTTTTATAGGGACCTTCTGGTGTTTGTAGATGGGCAGTCCCTGAGCCACCTGCAGGTTTTCCCATGCTAAAAGACATTTCTGAATCACTTGTGTCTGAACTTAGTAAAAGATGACCACTTAGTTGTTGTGCCCAAGACTTGGATGTATGGTTGACACTAGCCTCAGAAGATCTAATGCTTTGTTTATCCTTGCCTAAGTGTCTACCAGATCTCAGGTTCATAAGCTTTAGTCAAGAGTCCAAATTTTCCCTTTGGTATGGTTCAAAATTCTTTGGAGCCCCCTTGGTTTCCTAGTCCCACTTGATGCCCAACGAGCTATAGAGCTCAAAAAATGGACTTTGGATGAAAAAGTTATGTCAAATCAGGCTCCTGGGGTCAAAACAGGCAAACAAGACCTTTTGAAAAAATCGCGATTTTGTACCCTGAGAATCGTGTTCACAAAATCGTGTTTTCACGAAATCGTGTTTTGAAAATCGCGATTTTGATCACAAAATCGTGTTTCTGAAAATCGTGTTTTTTGACATGAAAATTGCGATGTTGAGCACAAAATCGTGTTTATGAAAATCACGATTTTGAGCACAGAATCGTGTTTTAGAGAATCGTGTTTTTTGACATGAAAATCGCGATGTTGAGCACAAAATCGTGTTTATGAAAATCGCGATTTTGATCACAAAATCGTGTTTTGAAAATCGCGATTTTGATCACAAAATCGTGTTTTCACAAAATCGTGTTTTGAAAATCGCAATTTTGATCACAAAATCGTGTTTCTGAAAATCGTGTTTTTTGACATGAAAATCGCGATGTTGAGCACAAAATCGTGTTTATGAAAATCGCGATTTTGAGCACAGAATCGTGTTTTAGAGAATCGTGTTTTTTGACATGAAAATCGCGATGTTGAGCACAAAATCGTGTTTATGAAAATCGCGATTTTGAGCACAGAATCGTGTTTTAGAGAATCGTGTTTTTTGACATGAAAATCGCGATGTTGAGCACAAAATCGTGTTTATGAAAATCGCGGTGTTGAGCACAAAATCGTGTTTATGAAAATCGCGATTTTGAGCAAAAAATCGTGATTACACAGAATCGCCTTTTTTTTTTTTTCACAAAATCGTGTTTTTTTACTGAAATTCGTGATTTTTTGAGAATCGCGATTTTGAGTAGGGAATCGTGTTTTCTCAAAATCGTGTTTTTTGACTGAAAATCGTGATTTGTGAGAATCGCGATTTTGTGCACACTCACAGAATCGTGATTCTGAGAATGACCACAGAATCGTGATTTTTTCAGCCAACTTTTAGGCGGGAAAACAGAAAATCGTGATTTTTCAAAAAAATTTGAATTTTCACAGAATCACGATTTTCATCACAGAATCATGTTTTTTGGCGGGAAATTCAAATTTATGAGCGCCGGCTATGGCGAGCTCCGTATGAGCAGAAAATCATGAAAAAAACACAGCGCTTGCTCTCCCTTGCTTCTCCTAACTCCTTCCCACACAATAATGCATGAAAAATGGTATGAAGATGGTGAAAATGCACTAAAAAACAAGAATTTTCTATGAAGAAGAAGATGGAAGAAGGTGGAGATGATGATGATGATGAAGATGAAGAGGAAAAAACAGAAAATGAACTGAAATGACAGTTTTTTTACCTTCCAACGTCGCAAATCTACGATCTTACCATCACAACGCTCGTCCTCGAAGCTCTCTCCCCGGCAACGGCGCCAAAATTTGGTGTAGCTCAAGCGTAAGCACCACCTCCTTTACTTGTCAATCCGCGGAGACGTGAGGACCGGTATGAAGACCACGAGCAAGTGAAGGCACAAGTGCGTGAGTGAAAGTACACAATCATACACACACACGTGCACAAAGTAAGATCAAAGAGAGGAACAATGGAAAGCTTAGATTGCAAAGAGTTCTCTTACAAAAGCTCTATTCTCTCTCCAACTAACCCCAAAAATGAGCTCTCTAGCTCTTTTTATAGTTTTTTGACTAGTTTTGGCCCTGTCCAGACCTAGTGTTCGGCCTAGTTGAAAATTAGGTTCCAGGGCTTATTTGAGGGCTCAAACGAAGTCTAAAAATTATGAAAATTGGTACGATGGTACTTTTAACACTCCTCAAGCTCGAGGACTCCTCGGCTTGAACAAAATGGAGTTACTAAAAATAGATAATGGTATTTACAATGGTTTTTAGTGATGAAAATCACTATTTTCGTAGGGGATTCTTCTGAAAATTTGACATACACTTCTTGAAGCTCCCTACTTGCTCCCTTTTCTTGTGTGTCCACCTTTTGATGTGCTTCCATGCTTTGTCCTTGACTTTGAGCTTCAACAATAGACAACAATGATCAGAAGCACATCATTAGCACGTTTAACATATAAGGTGCTTTCAGTTGGACTGTTCTCAAAACCATGTGCAATCAGATAGGCATGTATCTTCTCATACCAAGCACGTGGTTCTTGCTTTAAACCATATAATGCCTTCTTTAACCTGCAAACCTGGTTTTCATGCCCTTTCTGCACAAAGCCACGGGGCTGAAAAACATACACTTCTTCATGCAAGTCACCATTCAGAAACGCTGTTTTAATGTCCAATTGATGTACATTCCAACCATGATGGGCTGCAAGTGCACAAATGCTCCGAACAGTAGTCATACGGCATGTAGGTGCAAAGGTCTCATCAAAATCAATGCCTCTTTCCTGTGCATAACCCTTTGCAACAAGCCTAGCCTTATACCTGTCAACTGTACCATCAGGTTTACGCTTTAGCTCGTATACCCACTTAGTGCCAATGGCCTTCTTGCCAGGAGGCAAGTCACATAAAGACCATGTACCATTCTTCATTATAGCATCATATTTAGATTGCATATCAGCCATCCAATTTTCTGAATTTTGTGCTTCATCAAAAGAAACAGGCTCATTCTCATCACAGAGACTAGATGCAGCCATAGCATAGCAATCTGATGCAAAGGAGACACTATGAGAGCCTGAACGAGTACGATATGACAAAGGTGCATCTAATTTGCTGTCACGCAAAGTCTGCACCAGCCATTTTGGCATAGTTTTTGCCTGCTCAATATCAGCTCTCTCATCAACAAGTGCATCATGTAAATCTGCATCAGAAATGGAATGATCTGCATCATCATATGAAACCTGCAAAGGCTGAGAAGTTGCCTCATTAGGACCAGCACTAGCCTGTCCACCTGTAAAAAGAGGCATCAAAGTATCATACATGTCTTTGGAGCTAACAGATGTCTCCTTAGTACATGAAAGCAATGGTTGAATAGCATCTTCCACAAAGACAACATCACGGCTAACCAGAATGCGTTTAGTCTGTGGATGATACAGACGATAGCCTTTACTTTCAGAATTGTACCCAACAAAAATACATTTTACTGCCTTATCATCCAATTTTTTGCTATGTTGTTCAGGCACTAATGCATATGCCAAACAACCAAAAACACGCAGATGAGCAACAGATGGCTTGCGGTCATGCCAAGCCTCATATGGAGTGATAGACTGCAACGCTTTAGTGGGACACCTATTCAGTACATATGCTGCACACATGACGGCCTCAAGCCAGAAACTATGTGGTAAAGCCTGACTTTTGACCATGCACCTCGCCATCTCCATGAGTGACCTGTTCTTTCGTTCAGCAACTCCATTCTGTTGAGGTGTATACGGCACTGTACACTGGTGTTTTATCCCACGTACACTGGTGCCCATTTTACATGCTGACAGATTTTCAGCCAAAACCAAAAACTCTTTGAAGCACATGAACACTTCGGACTTTGCTTTGAGTGGATATACCCATGCATGCGTGGAAAAATCATCAATGAAAGTCACGAAGTAAAGGTAATTTCCAAAAGAGGGTGTCTGCATAGGACCACAAACATCACTATGTACAAGCTGCAATTTCTGCGTAGCCCAAACTGAACCATCTTTTGGAAAGGAAGAAGGCTGCATTTTGCCTAAAATACAGCCTTCACAAACATGTTTTCCAGGTGCCTCAAGTTTGGGCAAAGAGGACACCATTTCAGATTTCTGCAGGCGTAACAAACTAACAAAATTCAGATGACCAAAGCGTGCATGCCAAAGCTTTGCATCTGACATAGCCTGAGAATCATGAACTGCACATGCCGAATCATTCACAGATCTTTCATATTCTATGAGCTTATACAGCCCACGACATAAAATGCCAGAAGCAATAATCACATCGCCATTTGAGAGATCATGGACTGTACACCTGTCATCAACGAATTTCACAACCAAGCCAATCTTGGCTAATGCAGAAACTGATAACAGGTTCTTTTTTATCCCTGGCACAAATAAAGCATCTGACAAAGTGAAAGAACTACCATCAGCAGTAGTCAGAATGATCTTACCAACTCCCATAATAGGATAAGAGGAGTTATTGGCGCATGTGACAGTATTCCCTGTAGGGGCAGGCTCGAGTGAAGAGAAGAAACTGCGCTGTGAGGTAATATATTTGGTCGCCCCACTGTCAAAGTACCAAACATCCGAGTCTACTACAGACATGCACTGATCATGAGAAGATGGATCAAAACTGCAGACAGTAGTAAACGCCCATTCTTCTTCCTACACAAGATTTGCAGACTCTGTTTTTGGTGTAGAGGCCTCTGCAACAACCATTCCAGCCTCTTTCTTCTTTGCCTCTTTAGCAGCCAGTTTTGGACAGTTCTTTATAATATGATCATTTCCTTTACAGTACTTGCAGAACAATTTCTGCTTTTCTGATTTCTTCTCATCTTTATCCTGGTTCTTCGATTGTGCAGCATTTGCAGATTTCTGCTTACTAGTAGAAGAGCTCCATTGTCCTTTGCCCTTCTGACTAGCCAGGAAAGCTTGATCTGCAACATGCATAATGGACCTGTTCTGCCTGGACTGATCTTCCTGCAACAGAACAGAGACTAATTCCTCAAATGACAAGGCATTCGGATTGCCTTTCATCATCAACCAAAGAGTAGAGGCAAAACTCTGATATGAATCAGGAAGACCATTCAGAACGGTCTGCACAAGTGAGCTATCTGGTATAACCTCATCAGCAGAAATCAATTGTTCCTTTAGGTCTTTGATCTTTGTAAGAAAACTGTCCATAGAATCAGCTTCATTCATGTGCTCAGTCTCCAACTGTTTTCGGAGGTAAGCAACACGAGCCTCATTCCTAGCCTGGTACAAAGTGGTAAGTGTATCCCAAGCATCCTTTGCTGTTCTGCAAGAGCGAATGTGAGGAATAATGGCACGTTTGACAGAAAAAGCTATCAATGCATGTGTCTGGGCATCTCTGCCATCCCAACGAATCTGCTCTGCAGTAGGTGCAATAGAAATAGCAGCACGAACAGGAATCTACGGAATATCATCTTCGACACCATCTTCATCAGCTCTAGCACCTGTATTTGCAGTACCTGTCGTTACAAGTGTAACAGGACGTCTTTCAACACCCTGCACAATGTTCCAGAATCCTTTTGCAACCAGTACATGTCGCATCATATAAGCCCATAATGGGTAGTTGGTACCATCCAACTTATCCTAAACAGCCAACATACGGAATACATCACTGCTTTCAGCCATGGCCGGTGACTAAAATACCTTGATGCAAAAAGGTGATTGTATCTCAAAAAGTTGAACGAAACTGCCCAGACGAGTTCTGCTAGACCTGTAGTAGACTTCGAGACGCTTAAACTGGCGAACAGAAACTGGTATATACCTTTGGCACAAAAGGACGAAATAGCATGCACAAGCGCTGTGATAGTGCGTTCGGAGGCCGAAACGAGCTCAGATCGCGATTTCGGCACCACACAACAAAGTTGTTTTGATCTCGGAAATACCCTGAGTATGCTCACCAAATTTCGTGTGAATCTGAGACTGCAAACGGAGGAGTGTCGACGGCGCCCTAGAAGAAGCGACGACCTGCTCTGATACCAATTGTTGGAGATAGACGTCTGTAGAAGCACGCGAACAACACAAGGAAGAAGAAGAAGCTTGGAGCACAAACACACAATACTGAATGTATTACTAGAGAATGTACAAAGATAAGTAGCCCATTAGGGCAATAGGCATATATACAAGCCGGGGGGAAAAAACCTCCTAAAGAGGGAAAAAAGTGCCCCGGCGGTCCTAGAGTGTTCACACACATCACTACCTAAATATATCAACAATCATTGGCATGAATATGATGCCCAATGATGGTGATAGGAGTAGGCTATAGTGTAAGCCTCTCAAGTACATCAAATTATCAACAATATGCTCAGTAATGGGGGCACACAAGCCGCAAGTTTACAAGTCTCTTTTATAGAGAGATTTTCAAGTTTGAAATTGAAATTCAAATGATCTTTCACCTAAAAAGTTCTTCCTCTAAATGTGCAGATGTTCTCTCATGAGAATTCATAGCTTATTTGTTCTCCTAACTCCACGAGTTTAGTGGCTTTACAAGATTCCTCTAAGTCAAATAACTTTTACAAAAGTTAATGGTGAAAACCATAAGCAATGGTTCATGTGGTTCTTGAAAGAGTTGCACATAACTTCTTCAATGCCTAGCCAAGTGTGAAGGCTTGGCATTTGCACCAACATTTTTCACATTGTTCTTTTCATTCAAAATAAGTTAGCAATTCATAAATTGGTTTGGCATCTATTGCATATATATGCATAAATTGTATGTAATATCCACAGTTTCCCATGAAGGATTGAACCTCCTTGCCATCCTTGGGATGATATAAGTCTAGAATCACCTTGATTTTTTCTTCATCAATTGAGATTTTATTCTTGGACACAATACATCCAAGAATTTTAACATTTCTAACCACGAAACCATACTTTTTAGGATTCAAGCATACTTAGTAAGTCTTGCATTTCTCAAATACTGTTTGCAAAGTAGGTACGTGTTTGATTTGCTACTCAAAGTAGGATAGGACTAGAATGTTACTTTAAGAGATCTCACATTCTTTATAAGCATGAATTTTTTATGGAATACATGATCAAAATCTACGTGATTGGTGCACTCAATATCAAGAAAATCTTTAGCTATGTTTGATTGCAATTTTTGCAAATTTTTAGTCATGTTTGGCTCCAAATTTTCAAGCATGTTTCAAAGTGGAATTTCACCACTTTGAAACAAAGGCAAGAGTGTATCAAACACATCTTATGAACTGGTTTTTGGAAGAAATTTACATTCAAGTAAAAGGTAAGATGAGTTTTTAGCAAATACCATGTCTTGACTTACAATAGTTTTGTCCATCAATGGATGGTATAACTAATAATTGTTACTCTCACTATGATATCCAACTAATATACATTTCTTTGCCTTTTCATCAAGTTTGTGACATTTTTGTGATGGTACAAGAGCATATGTGAAAGAACTAAATATGAACATATGAATAACCATTGACTTGCATCCATTCCAAGCCTCATAAGGTGTAATTACTATCAATGCTCTTATAAGAAAACAATTCAATACATAATTTGCACACATGATTGCTTCCATCCAAAATTTATCTGAAATATGCTTTCCTTTAACCATACATTGTGCCATTTCAAGAAGTGTTATATTCTTGTGATTTGAAACACCATTTTGTTGAGGTGTGTATGGCACTATACATTGATGAAAAATACCTCTTTCACAAAGAAAATTGTTAAATTCATGTGACATGTATTCATCACCACAAAGAGTCAAAGTCTTATTGCCAAAATATTTTCAGCCATATCTTTAAAGTAAGAGAATAATTCACTCTTTGTTTTCATACGATACACCCCAAGTATTATGGTGTGTTGCATCATCAATATGGGTAACAAATTATACATGATTTCCAAAAGATGGATTCTTGACCACACCACATACATCACTATGAACAAGTTGCAATTTTTGTGTAGTATGTGTATCACCATATTTTGGAACACAAGCATGCTTTTCAATGGAATCAAGTAAAACCAATAACCATATACTTGTTTTCCAAGTAAAGCAAATTGTTGAAGTTCAAATGAGCAAAATGGTCATACCATAACTTCGTTCAACCATAGAGAAGTATAAGCAAGGCATTTGAGGCAACTCTTTTATGTATCAAAGCCATACAAACTATTCCATAACATTCCTAACATCACAATAACATCACCATTGATGTTATCATGAACCATACATTTGCTTTCAACAAAGTGTACATGAAGCATGAATAGCAATAGTAGGAATCAAAATTCAAGTTTTTCTTGAAATCAAGTACATACAATGCATTCTTGAGAGGATACAAAGCATTGTCTGCTCATACCATGTTCTCCCTTGGGAACAAATTTCAAAGATGTGAAAACTATTTTGCATGAAGTGATATGCTTTGAAGCACCCCTATAGAAAAACCAATCCAAATTATCCTCATTCACAATCATACATGAAGAAAGTGATGATAAATCCTAATGACATGTAACAACACTTGCAAAAACATCTTGAGAAACATTAGTTTCATCATTTTTTGCATTAGATGTATTCTCAACTAGAGACATGCTAGATTGTTTCTTCTTTTCATTATGCTTAGCATATCACCATCGTCAAAGGAAGAGATGGAAGAGGAAGATTGAGTCTTTGATTTTGATGAACCCGAATTTTAACCAAAATTGCTTTTATCCTTTTGTGTAGTAGCAAGTGCTTGTGTTCCCTCAAGAAAACCACTTCTATTCACTCTTGATTTCTATTTTTTTAAGAGAAGAGACACAAAATCATCAAAAGTATACATATTTGGATTTCATTTTACAAAAAAACAAAGTGTAGTAGAAAAGGTTTGAAAAGATTCTAGAAATCCTTTGAGTAATGTAAAATGAGTGATGCATCCAAAATGATTTCATCAATGTTTTCCAATTTCTCTTTCACTCCTTGACGCATTTAACATATACATCCATTGAATCATTCTTAGCCATACATACATCTTCAATCTATTTTTTTAAGTAAGCAAGACGTTCTTCATTACACAGAACATACGTAGAAGCCATAGCATCCCAAGCTTGTCTTGAAGTGGTGCATGAACGAATGTGTGTAATAATATGTCGCTTCACAAAAAGAGAATTTAATGCATGAGCTTGAGCATCCTTTCCATACCATCCATGTTTCTCTTGCATGTGTGGAAAAGGCATAATCATGGTTCTTGAAGAAGAACTTGAATCTATGACAATTAGGTAGTGATGTGTGTGAACACACTAGGACCGTCGGGGCACTTTTTTCCCTCTTTAGGAGGTTTTTTCCCCCCGGCTTGTATATACGCCTATTGCCCTAATGGGCTACTTATCTTTTGTACATTCTCTAGTAATACATTCAGTATTGTGTGTTGTGCTCCAAGCTTCTTCTTCTTCCTTGTGTTGTTCGCGTGCTTCCGCAGACGTCTAACTCCAACAATTAATATCAGAGCAGGTCGTCGCTTCATCTAGGGTGCCATCGACACTCCTCCGTTTGTAGTCTCAGAATCGCACGAATTTTGGTGAGCATACTCAACGTGTTTCCGAGATCAAAACTGCTTCGCTCTGTGGTGCCGAAATTGCAATCTGAGCTCGTTTCAGCCTTCGAACGCATTATCGCAGCGCTTGTGCAGGCTATTTCGTCTTTTTGTGCCAAAGGTATATACCAGTTTGTGTTCACCAGTTTAAGCGTCTCGAAGTCTGCTACAGGTCTAGCAGAACTTGTCTGGGCAGTTTTGTTCAACTTTTTGAGATACAGTCAATTTTCTGCATCAAGGTTTTTTAGTCACCGGCCATGGCTGAAAGCAGTGATGTATTCCGTATGTTGGCTATTGAGGATAAGTTGGATGGTACCAACTACCAATTATGGGCTTATATGATGCGACATGTTTTGGTTGCAAAAGGATTGTGGAACATTGTGTAGGGTGTTGAAAGACGTCCCGTTACACCTGTAACGACATGTACTACAAATACAGGTGTTGGAGCTGACGAAGATGGTGTCGAAGATGATATTGTGCAGATTCCTGTTCGTGTTGCTGTTTCTGTTGCACCTACTACAGAGCAGATTCGTTGGGATGGCAGAGATGCCCAGGCACATGCATTGATAGCTTTGTCTATCAAACCTGCCATTATTCCTCATATTCGCTCTTGCAGAACAGCGAGGGATGCTTGGGATACACTTACCACATTGTACCAAGCTAGGAATGAGGCTCGTGTTGCTTACCTCCGAAAATAGTTGGAGAGTGAGCACATGAATGAAGGTGATTCTATGGACAGTTTCCTAACGAAGATCAAAGATTTGAAGGAACAGTTAATTTCTGCTGATGAGGTTATACCAGATAGCTCACTTGTGCAGACTGTTCTGAATGGTCTTCCTGATTCATATGAGAGTTTTGCTTCTAATCTTCGGTTGATGATGAAAGGCAATCCGAATGCCTTATCATTTGAGGAGTTAGTCTCTGTTCTGTTGCAGGAAGATCAGTCCAGGCAGAACATGTCCATTATGTGTGTTGCAGATCAAGCTTTCCTGGCTAGTCAGAAGGGCAAAGGAAAATGGAGCTCTTCTACTAGTAAGCAGAAATCTGCAAATGCTGCACATTCGAAGAACCAGGATAGAGATAAGAAGAAATCAGAAAAGCAGAAATTGTTTTGCAAGTACTGTAAAGGGAATGATCATATCATAAAGAGCTGTCCAAAACTGGCTGCAAAAGAGGCAAAGAAAAAAGAGGCTGGAATGGTTGTTGCAGAAGCCTCTACACCAAAAACAGAGTCTGCTAATCTTGTGCCGGAAGAAGAATGGGTGTTTACTACTGTTTGCAGTTTTGACCCATCTTCTCATGAGCAGTGCATGTCTGCAGTGGACTCAGATGTTTGGTACTTTGACAGTGGGGCGACCAAACATATTACCTCGCAGCGCAGTTTTTTCTCTTCACTTGAGCCTGCCCCTATAGGGAATACTATCACATGCGCCAACAAATCCTCTTATCTTGTTATGGGAGTTGGTAAGATCATTCTGACTACTGCTGATGGTAGTTCTTTCACCTTGTCATATGCTTTATTTGTGCCAGGGATCAAGAAGAATCTGTTATCAGTTTCTGCATTAGCCAAGATTGGCTTGGTTGTGAAATTTGTTGATGACAGATGTACAGTTCATGATCTATCAAATGGCGATGTTATTATTGCTTCTGGCATTTTACGTCGTGGGCTGTATAAGCTCATAGACTATGAAAGATCTGTGAATGATTCGGCATGTGCAGTTCATGATTCTCAGGCTATGTCAGATGCAAAGCTTTGGCATGCACGCTTTGGTCATCTGAATTTTGCTAGTTTGCTATGCCTGCAGAAATCTGATATGGTGTCTTCTTTTCCCAAGCTTGAGGCACCTCGAAAACATGTATGTGAAGGTTGTATTTTGGGCAAAATGCAGCGTTCCTCCTTTCCAAAAGATGGTTCAATTAGGGCTACGCAGAAATTGCAGCTTGTACATAGTGATGTCTGTGGTCCTATGCAGACACCCTCTTTTGGGAATTACCTTTACTTCGTGACTTTCATTGATGATTTTTCCAGGCATGCATGGGTATATCCACTCAAAGCAAAGTCCGAAGTGTTCATGTGCTTTAAACAGTTTTTGGTTTTGGCTGAAAATCTGTCAGCATGTAAAATGGGCACCCTCCGTTTTGATCGAGGAGGGGAATATATGTCTTCTGATTTTAATGCATTTCTGGCTGAACGTGGGATAAAACACCAGTGTACAGTGCCGTATACACCTCAACAGAATGGAGTTGCTGAACGGAAGAATAGGTCACTCATGGAGATGGCGAGGTGTATGGTCAAGAGTCAGGCTTTACCACATAGTTTCTGGCTTGAGGCTGTCATGTGTGCAGCATATGTACTTAACAGGTGTCCCACTAAAGCGCTGCAGTTTATCACTCCATATGAGGCTTGGCATGATCGCAAGCCATCTGTTGCTCATCTGCGTGTTTTTGGTTGTTTGGCATATGCATTAGTGCCTGAACAACATCGCAGCAAACTGGATGATAAGGCAGTAAAATGTATTTTTGTTGGGTACAGTTCTGAAAGTAAAGGCTATCGTCTGTATCATCCATAGAATAAACGCATTCTGGTTAGCCGTGATGTTGTCTTTGTGGAAGATGCTATTCAGCCATTGCTTTCATGTACTAAGGAGACATCTGTTAGCTCCAAAGACATGTATGATACCTTGATGCCTCTTTTTACAGGTGGACAGTCTAGTGCTGGTCCTAATGAGGCAACTTCTCAGCCTTTGCAGGTTTCATATGATGATGCAGATCATTCTATTTTTGATGCAGATTTACATGATGCACTTGTTGATGAGAGAGCTGATATTGAGTAGGCAAAAACTATGCCAAAATGGCTGGTGTAGACTTTGCATGACAGCAAATTAGATGCACCTTTGTCATATCGTACTCGTTCAGGCTCTCATAGTGCCTCCTTTGCATCAGATTGCTATGCTATGGCTGCGTCTAGTCTCTATGATGAGAATGAGCCTGTTTCTTTTGATGAAGCACAGAATTCAGAAAATTGGATGGCTGCCATGCAATCTGAATATGATGCTATAATGAGGAATGGTACATGGTCTTTATGTGACTTGCCTCCTAGCAAGAAGGCCATTGGCACTAAGTGGGTATACAAGCTGAAGCGTAAACCTGATGGTACAGTTGACTAGTATAAGGCTAGGCTTGTTGCAAGGGTTATGCGCAGGAAAGAGGCATTGATTTTTATGAGACCTTTGCACCTACATGCCGTATGACTACTGTTCGGAGCATTTGTGCACTTGCAGCCCATCATGGTTGGAATGTACATCAGTTGGACATTAAAACAACATTTCTGAATGGTGACTTGCATGAAGAAGTGTATGTTTTTCAACCCCGAGGCTTTGTGCAGAAAGGGCATGAAAACCAGGTGTGCAGGTTAAAGAAGGCATTATATGGTTTAAAGCAAGCACCACGTGCTTGGTATGAGAAGATACATGCCTATCTGGTTGCACATGGTTTTGTGAACAGTCCAACTGAAAGCACCTTATATGTTAAGCGTGCTCATGATGTGCTTCTGATCATTGTTGTCTATGTTGATGACATGCTGCTCACTGTTCCTATTGAGAAGCATATTGCTGATTTCAAGGCTGATTTGCATGCCTTATTTGAGATGTCTGATTTGGGGCATTTGCATCACTATTTGGGCATTCAGTTTATGCAAGTTGATGGTGGAATGGCTTTGTGTCAAATGAAATATATTGACACATTATTGCAGCGTTTTGGCCTTGAAGACTGTAAGCCTATTGCCACTCCTATGGAGACAAGTTTACGATTGAGTCTTCATGATGCTGGAGATGCATTTGATGTTGTTCTCTATCAGTAGGCTGTTGGATGCTTGATTTACTTATGCATTACTCGGCCATATATTCAGTTTGTTGTCTCACAGATGAGCAGGTTTATGCATTGCCCAGGAGTCACGCATTGGAAGGCGGTTAAGTGCATCTTTCGCTAATTGAGTGGTACTTGGCTACTTGGGTTGTTTTATCCCAAGGGGGGATCACTACCGTCAGATTTGCATGCTTTTTCTGACTCTGATTGGGCTGGTTGCTATGACACTCGTGTGTCCACCAGTGGTTTTTGCTTCATGCTTGGTAGCTCATGTATATCTTGGTTGAGCAAGAAGCAGCCTACTGTGGCCACTTCCAATTGTGAGGCTGAGTATAGGGCAGCTTTCACAGCGACTGTTGAGTGTGTGTGGCTCAGATGCCTTATGGCTGATTTGGGTGTTGGCCAGTCTTCTGCCACCACCATCTTCACTGACAGTCAGAGCGCATTGGCAGTTGCGAGGAACCCTGTGTTCCATGCTCGCACTAAGCACATTGAGGTGCATTATCACTATGTCAGGGAGAGGTTCTTTGCTGGGGAGATCAGCTTGGCATATGTGCCCACGTAGGAGAACATTGTAGACCTTTTCACGAAGGCTCTTCCTAGGGAGAAGTTCGAAGCTTTCCACAAAGCTTTGGGCTTACTTCCTTTTGTGGAGTGATTTCTACATAGCTTGGCACTTCCTTATACATGAGTGGCAGCTCCTTGTTCACCGCATCACTCCCAGGGGGAATTTGTTGATATATTTAGGTAGTGATGTGTGTGAACTAGATGCACCTTTGTCATATCATACTCATTCATGCTCTCATAGTGCTTCCTTTGCATTAGACTGCTATGAAATGGATGACTCTAGTCTTTGCAATGAGAATGAGCATGTTTCTTTTGATGAAGCACAAAATTCAAAAAATTGGATGGTTGTTATGCAATCAGAATATGATGCTATTATTTAGAATGATACATGTTCTTTATGTGATTTTCCTCCACGAAAAAAGGCCATTCGCACTTAATGGGTATACAAGCTAAAACATAATCATGATGGAATAGTTGACAGGTATACAGTTAGGCTTTTTGCAAAAGGTTATGCTAAAGAGAGAGGCATTGATTCTAATGAGACCTTTGCACCCACTTGCAAAATGACCACCATATGTAGCATACGTGCACTTGCAACTCATCATGTTGGAATGTATATCAGTTGGACATTAAAACTACATTTTCGAATGGTGATTTACATGAAGAAGTGTATGTATTTTAGCCCCTTTGTTTTGTGCAAAAAGGGCATGAAAATAGTGTGCAGGTTGAAAAAGGCATCATGTGGTTTGAAGCAAGCACCACATGCTTGCTATGAAAAGATACATGCCTAATTGATTGCACATGGTTTTTGAGAATATTCCAACTTAGAGAATCTTATATGTTAAGTGTGCACATTATGTACTTTTGATCGCTATTGTGTATGTTGATGACATGTTGCTCATTGGTCCTAATGAGAAATAGAGTGCTGAATTTAAGGCTGATTTGCATGCCTCTTTTGAGATGTCTAATTTGGGGCTTTTGCATCATTATTTGGGCATTCAATTTATGCAAGTTGATGGGGGAATAGCTTTGTGTCAAACAAAATATATTGACACATTATTGCAGTATTTTGACCTTGAAGATTGAAAACCTATTGCAAGTCCTATGGAAATAGGTTTATTGTTGAATCTTCATGATGCAAGAAATGCATTTGATGTTTTTCTCTATCAGCAAGTTGTTGGATGCTTGATTTACTGATGCATAACTCGGCCTGATACTCAGTTTACTATCTCTCACATGAGCAGGTTTATGCATTGCCTAGATGTCAAGCATTGGTAGGCGATTAAGCACATCTTTCACTACTTGGGTGCTACTTGGATTGTTTTATCCCAAGGGAAGATTACTTCTACCACATTTACATGTTTTTTTTTACTTTGACTCGGTTGGTTGCTACGATACTCGTGTGTCCACTAGTGGTTTTAGCTACATGCTTTCTAGCTCATGCATATCTTGCTTGAACAATAAGTATCCTATTCTAGACACTTCTAGTTGTGAGGATAATTATAGGGCAGCATTCATAGTGATTGTTGAGTGTGTGTGCTTCAAACACCTTTTGGATAATTTGTTTGTTGGTCAATCTTCTACCACCGCCATCTTCATTGAAAGTGAGAGCGCATTGCTGTTGAAAATTATGGAACATGTGCAAGCTCCAATTGTGAGGCTTGACACATACTCACCTCTCATTATTTATCTCTTCATCATTTATCCATATGTTGTAAGCTCAAAATGAAGCTAGGCCCTAAAAAAATAAAGGGTACACTCATAACCTTAGAGTAGAGTGTTGAATTAAAAAGAGCATTTGTATTTATGGCTTGGATAAAAGCCAATATATATTTAGATAGATGGAATACTCAAAAAAGTCGTGACCTTATCCATATGAAGTGGTATGGAGCACCAAAAGCCAGCCAAGGCAATGGAAGGACAAAGGACAAGAAAGGAAAGGTCAAGAGGTGAGAGAAGATGCAAGGGTAGGTGAAAAGTCCCATGCCCATAGCTCTATATATAGAGCTCATTTGAACGTGGAAATTTGTGGAGATGACATGAAGAAGGTGTAGAAGCATATGCTGGTCATTCTCTCACCAATGGATATCAGAAGGTACCTCATTTGGATGCTACAATGCACAAATGTATTCCAGCTACATACCTTTTTTTGTACACAGCCACCTTGTGAAGGTTCATATCTTTCTATCTACCTATCCAATTAATGCATGTGATATCATATTGGAAAGCTTATCTCTTATACTCTCTATATATCAAATATCTTTATCAAAGCATTCTCTAGTAGTTACTGGGAACATTTCTTGTGAACCTTAGTTTTTTGCATAACCTAAGATGATAGGTAGTCTAAATTTGTGCAGTCGGTTACCTAGTCAAATGAACTCGAAATGGAGTGTTCTATATATTTTTAGAAAGCTGTAAGAGTCTACTGTGTGTGGACAAAATTTCAGAGACATTGGATCTCTGAGTTGTGACTGAATTAGGTTTTAGTAAGCATGTGTCCTACAAGGCAGATTTTAGAAGAGGTTCTCTAACTTCCGCTGCATGTATTGAAGTGTATTGGAGTGAAATTTTTCCACATTTTTGTATCAGAGCTTTGGTTTCAGAGCAGTGGGAGTGGATCCCATGGATGTGCAAAGAGATCTTGAAGAAGATGCAGAGATAATAAAGGAAAGCTTGGAGCTATCATGCTCATTGGAAAGTTATGGAGATGAAGCTTTTCATATGTAAGACAATCTTGTTGCTTTATGATATTTGAAGTGATACACTCTCTTGTCCTATTCTCTCTCTACATATATTGATCATTGAATTTTGCTATAAGTGATGCTAATCACTTTGTTAAAGATTTATGAGCAGCCTATACAAGAAGACAAAGATTCAAGCAAAGAATCTTGGATGCACAACTACGAGTTGTATATGATAATTGTATGCATGTTTGAGATATTGCACTCAATTGAATGAAGTGCAAGTTTTGATTATTTACATGGCTGAAGGTTTAAGCTTTTATGTAAGCTTGATGGTATCATTTTATGCTTATGCAATGAATATGCTTATTTATGCATGCTTATGAAGTTTGTGTATGACAATTGTGGACAGCCATGCTTAGGCTGAATATAATTTGAATTTGAAGTTTTGGACTGATGTCTAACATGCACAAATGTATGCACTTGTGGTCATGGATGATGTATACACATGTTGATTATGTGTTGATGAGTAATAGGCTATTTTATAAAGCCTATACAAGCTGAAAATGTGCAGGTATATGTAGCCATATTAATTGGCATAAAGTGGGCTGAAGATATGCCCAAATGAGTATTGATTTGCATACATGCTTATGTGAATTTGTTATCATGATATTGAAGCTTTGAAGGTTGGTCATGTTCAATATAGATGAGCTGAAAGTAAATGTGTTTGGATGCCATGAAGATTTGTAAAGTACAAGGCTAATATGTATGAAGTTTGTGGATGTATCTTGTTGTGGATAAAACCCATTGAGGTAAGTTGAAAAAGAAACTATAAGTGTGCTCATTTTATGATTACTAAAATCATTTGATTCTTGAGTTTAGATACATCACATTAATGCAATGCTCCTTTTCATATAATCCAAAACTAGGTGAACGAAGCTTGGATGAAGAAAGATGCAAAGCTTGGAGCCAAAGTGAAGGAAGGAGCCCAAGCTCAAAGGTTGCCAAACACAGTGTGTGCGCTTGAAGATTGAATCCAAGCTGAAAGGTGGAAAAGGTTGAAGCCTAGAATTGAGACGCTTGAAGAGTGCAAGGAGGAGTAGAAAACTCCAAGGAAGGGCTACCATGAAGTGTTAAAGAATCAACAAGGACTTGAAGACACTCCCCAAAGTTCAAGGTGCACAAGCAAAGTGCAAGCTAGAATGAAGAGTCACTCATGCAAAGTGTGACAAATTGGCTGAAGATAAAGGAGGTAAAAGAAGTGCATTTGCAATGCTAAGGGCTGAGGTAAAGATTTTGCAAAATCCTTATTATGTGGTTGTAAGTTCCAAGCATAAGTCATGTGAATGTATTGTCAAAGGATGAGGCTAGTAAGACCACCAAAAGAGAGTGGCAAGCCAATGTAAGGGCAAGTAAGACCATCCCAAGAGGAATTGCAAGTCTATGTGAGGGCAAGTAAGACCATCCCAAGAGGAGTGGCAAGCCTATGCTAGGTGCAAGAAGCACCAATGACCAAGTGAAGGTCTAGTGAAAGGTTAGGGCAAGTAAGACCACCCAAGAGGAGTGGCAAGCCTATGGCAAGTAAGACCATTCAAAGAGGAATGGCAAGCCTATGTGAGGGAAAGTAAGAACATCCCAAGAGGAATGGCAACCCTTGTTAGGTGCAAGAGGAACCATTGTTCACATTGACAATTTCTTGTGTCTTATGTAGGTCATGAAGAAAGCTTGGAAGATGTGGAAGCTATGAATGCTTCACATGAAGAGGAACTCATGAAAGAGTTCATATATGATCAGCATATTGTTGATTCTGCAGGTATAAAATCAGCCATCAAGCATGAATAAAGGATCGTGAAGCAAGGGGGAGTTAGCTTGCAAGGATTAGAAGATCCAAGACGAGTCCAAAGAAGAGAAAGTGGAGTCAAACCAAATTTCATATTTGGAAGAGCCAAAGAAAGAGAAAGAGCGGCCATCAAAGGTAAATTGAAGGACTATGTGGAGCCACCACTATGGAAAGAGTTCCTAGAAGGCAAGGAGCAGCCATGATGCACAAACAAAGTCATGAAGTTAGAAGGAAACATGACAACCATGATGATATCAAAAGGAGATGCAAAGAGTGCACCCAAAGATAGAGTCAAAGATGATCCAAAGACAAAGGAGGATCAAAGAAAAGCATGCAAGCTTAGAAGACATGAAGCCATGAAGGTGAAGAAGAAGAGAGATGCTCAAAGAGAGGACAACAAGCAAGGAAGAGATTGAAGCAATGAAGATAAGTACAACCAAGGTGACTCATTTCATTCTATGAGTTTGTATGAAGCATGTTCCTTGATAGGGATTGAAGAAGAGCTCTTGCAAAGAGAAAAAGAAGAAAGGATGAACCTGAAGAGAAGCCAAAGGAGCTTGGAAGCAAAGGAGGGAGATCACCAAGCTATCAAGCAAAGGGAGATAGAAGCAAAGACGAAGAGGAGAAGAATTGGAGAGTAGCATGGACTCCCAATTGTAGCTTGAGGGCGAGTGTTGAATATTATGGAACATGTGCAAGCTTGAATTGTGAGGCTTGGCACATACTCACCTCTCATTATTTACCTCTTCATCATTTATCCATATGTTGTAAGCTCAAAATGAAGCTAGGCCCTAAAAATATAAAGGGTACACTCATAACCTTAGAGTAGAGTGTTGAATTAGAAACAGCATTGTATTTATGGCTTGGATAAAAGCCAATATATACTTAGATAGATGGAATACTCAAAAAAAGTCGTGACCTTATCCATATGAAGTGATATGGAGCACCAAAAGCCACCTAGGGCAATGGAAGGACAAAGGACAAGAAAGGAAAGGTCAAGAGGTGAGAGAAGATGCAAGGGTAGGTGAAAAGTCCCATGCCCATAGCTCTATATATAGAGCTCATTTGAATGTGGAAATTTGTGGAGATGACATGAAGAAGTTGTAGAAGCATATGCTGGTCATTCTCTCACCAATGGATATCAGAAGGTACCTCATTTGGATGCTACAAGGCACAAAGGTATTCCAGCCGCATACCTTTTTTTGTACACAGCCACCTTGTGAAGGTCATATCTCTCTATGTACTTATCCAATTAATGCATATGATATCATTGGAAAGCTTATCTCTCATACTCTCTGTATCTCAAATATCTCTGTCAGAGCATTCTCCAGTAGTTACTAGGAACATTTCGTGAACAACAAAAGCAAACTGTATAGACATATTCACTAAAGCACTTGGAAAAGAGCATCTCAATAGGAATCCTCAATACATGGGCATAGGACCCATACTGACTTGATTTATCATTTGTTAAACATTGAGGGGGGTCGTTAGTATATGACCATTGTCTACCCCTCATGATTGTATGTACAAATGCCCATTTTGTAAGGCCCCCATTATGACGAGAAGCCAAGCGTCAATTACCTAATTGATGGGAATCCCAACTTGCATGTTGGATGAAGGTCAAATTGGACCATGTAAGGTATTGCAAGGAAAGGGATTTATGAGGGTCCCCAATTATGGGCTCCACAACAGTGGGGAGCAGCCTCGACTGGGGGTCCAAGGGGGCAATAGGCACCTCACTAGGGGGGTTCCAAGGGACCCATTATCCCCCTTATGGGGATCCTAGGGTAGCACCTTTGGTGCAATGGTAAAGGGAATGGGGTTTACGCGGGCAGTGGCTGCCCACATTCTACCTCCCATGTATTATAGCCATCTGTGGAAGGCCACATGTCTCCATTAGCCTATATACACATGAATTCTACACTACCCCCAATATCAAATTGAGCCAACATATGTCTACCTTGTAGCTCTCTATCTAGAGTTGTCTAGGTCAACATTTAAGCTCTACCTTGAGAGTGCGTGGGTGGAAAATGCTATCATCCTTGTACTTCCTATTAGTAGAAAATTTTTGAAATTCTACTATATTTGTCATCTTCTCTACTATTGGTCCTATGTTATCTTCTATAACTATTTTCTTACACCAACCAGTCATGACAATTTTAGGCAAAATGTTACGTGCTTTGTCTTTCAATTCCTTAGGATATAAATGATCCTTTGAAGAGTGACAAGTGATTCAAAAAGCTTTTATAACTTCACCAATCAAAGAATTCAATAAGTGATGTCTACATAAGTTGCTCTCTCTATTGAGGTGGTGTTGGAGTTTGAGGTCTATGGAAGCACACATACAGCACAAGGAAGAAGCTTGTATCACAACACACAATACTAAATGTATTACCAAGAGAATTTACAAAGATAAGTGACATGTTAGGGTTATAGGCGCATATACAAGCCGGGGGGGAAAAAACCTCCCAAAGAGGGAAAAGGGTGCCTCGGCAGCCTAAGTTGCTGATAGAGAACAACATCGAATGCATCTCCGGCATCATGAAGACTCAACCATAAACATGTTTCCATAGGAGTCGCAATAGGTTTGTAGTCTTCAAGGCCAAAACACTCTAATAATGTGTCAATATATTTTGTTTGACACAAAGCGATTCCACCATCAACTTGCATAAATTGAATGCCCAACTAATTATGCAAATGCTGCAAATTTGACATCTCAAATGAGGCATGCATATCAACCTTAAAATTGACAATTTGCATCTCATTAGAACCAATGAGCAATGTTTCATCAACATAGACAATAGTGATCACAAGCACATCATTTGCACGCTTAACATATAAGGTGCTGGTGAAGCTGAAGGTCAAGGACAAGGCACAGGAGCACATCAAAGAGGTGGACACACAAGAAGAAGGAGCAAGTAGGGAGCTCCAAGAAGTGTATGTCAAATTTTTAGAAGAATCCCCTACAAAAATAGTGATTTTCATCACTAAAAACCATTGTAAATACCATTTTCTATTTTTGTAACTCCATTTTGTTCAAGCCAAGGAGTCCTTGAGCTTGAGGAGTATTAGAACTATCATCCTACCAATTTTCATAATTTTTAGACTTTGTTTGAGCCCTCAAATAAGTCCTGGAACCTAATTTTTAACTAGGCCGAACACTAGGTCTGGACAGGGCCAAAACTAGTCCAAAAACTATAAAAAGAGCTAGAGAGCTCATTTTTGAGGTTAGCGTGTTAGAGAATAGAGCTTTTGTAAGAGAACTCTTTTGCAATCGAAGCTTTCCATTATTCCTCTCTTTGATCTTACCTTGTGCACGTGTGTGTGTATGTGTGTGCATGTTTGTGTGTTTTCCTCACACTTGTGCGTTCACTTGCTCGTGGTCTTCATACCGGTCCTCACGTCTCGCGGATTGACAAGTAAAGGAGGTGGTGCGTACGCGTGAGCTACACCAAATTTTGGCGTTGTTGACGGGGAGAGAGCTTCGAGAACGAGCGTTGTGATGGTAAGATCGTAGATTTGTGACGTTGGAAGGTAAAAAAACTGTCATTTTTGTTCATTTTCTGATTTTTCTTCTTCATCTTCATCATCATCACCAGCTCCATCTTCTTCTTCATAGAAGTTTCTTGTTTTTTAGTGCATTCTCACCATTTTCATACCATCTTTCATGCATTATTGTGCAAGGAGGAGTTAGGAAGTGCAAGAGAGAGCAAGCGCTTGTGTTTTTTCATGATTTTCTACACATACAGAGCTCGCCATTGCTCGGCGCTCAGAAATTCGAAGTTTCCGCCAAAAAACACGATTCTCTTGATTTCACAAAATCGTGATTTTTTCCAAAAGGTCCCGTTTGCCTGTTTTGACCCCTAGGAGCCTGATTTGACATAACGTTTTCATCCAAAGTCCATTTTTTGAGCTCTATAGCTCGTTGGAAAGCTGGTTTTGAATCCTACACGGCCTCAACTGTTTTTTATAAGAATAATGCATTGATTTTCATATAGACTAATTTGAAGTTGACCCTTAGGTGGGACTAGGAAACCAAGGGGGCTCCAAGGGATTTTGAGCAATACAAAGGGGAATTTTGGGACTAGAAGACAAAGCTTATGAACCTGAGATCTGGTAGACACCTAGGCAAGGATAGACAAAGCATTAGATCTTCTCAGTCGTGTCAACCATACAGCTAAGTCTTGGGCACAACAACTAAGTGGTTGTCCTTACGTACTAAACTCTGACACAATTGACTCATAAATGTCTTTTAGCATGGGGAAACCTGCAAGTGGCTCAGGAACTGACCATCTGCAAACACCAGAAGGTCCCTATAAGACACAATTGGAATATATTCGGACCAACCGATTAGGTGCTCGCATCTATGAGGATGGCCTGAGGCGATCAGTGGTCCAACTCAAAAATCGAGATCAACCCTTTGGACTTGAACACCCGGTGGTCAAGTTCGAAGAGGGTTCATACATTGATAAGGAAGGAATCATGTATGTGGTCACCAACCTACCAGATAGGACCGATGAGTTTGGAAATATCATTCATGAGAATGAGATAGGAGACCTAGAACAAGGAAATGTAGGACAAGGACCCCAGACTCCTAGAGGTAAGTTAGTTTTGACCAGAGTGATCAATCCAGATTGGATCCCTCAAGACAACAAAAGCATAGAACTATTTTTTAATAGAGAAACAGAGGAATCCTTTTGGAGATTCAAGCCAGATCAATCTAACCAATTGGGCATAGTCATCATCTACGAGTTCAAGGATCCAGAGATACCAGGCAAAGTTGTCTACCTGGATAACACATCAGAGAAAATGTTCTTGGTAACAGAACATGATCGACATGCATATACTTGGAAGAGTGAATTGATTTTCCCTCTACCAAGATCCAATGTTGCCCATGGCCTCCAAGGAGTAGAATCATCCCAAGCTCATGAAGCCCAGAGAGAAAGAACTAGAGAGAGACCTGAGGTCAGTTTTACACACACTATTGGTAGAAATAGATCAGGACATGAGGGTGAAAGACCTGAAAGAGAGAAACATCAAGCACATAGGCAACAAAGAGATGAACATGATTTTCCATTGCCTAGACCCCGAGAGCACCCAAGAACCCTTAGACCCACTCAAGTGATCAAGGCAATGAAGAATTATTTTCATGGGACAGAAGATCCTTATGATCATGTGGCCGAGTTCAAACAAGTGTTAAGAGCTGAACAGGTTGAGGATTTGTTCACCCAGTACGAGGCATTTGGTTTGACTCTTAAGGGCACTACCTTAGCTTGGTTTCAACCACTGAGTAGTCGCAACTATCGCGATATAGGTCAACTGCTAGACGAATTCATTGTAGAATTTTCCAAGAGTGGTATCAAGCATAACACATCATCCTTGATCCACAGCTTCAAGCAGACACCCCAAGAAACAGTGCGACTAGCAGGAAGAAGGTTCAGACAATACTTAGAAAGATGCCTTGTTCTAGAGTTTCCCACACCTGCCAAACAAGTGGCCTTGTTCTTAGATGGCTTACTGAGCACAAAGTTAAGATCATATGTGTACTTGAAAGAGCCTAGAAGCATAGAAGAGTGTGTGCGGACGTGCATTGACATAGAAGACAACTTGGGTGAGGAGTTAGGACTATCCAAATTGTATAAAGACTCTGACAATTCTACTAGTCATACTTCCAGAGCCTCCACTGAGCTGGAAGGGATAGCAGAGCAAGTTGCCAAGAAGTTGGGAGTCCAAAATAGACAAACATAGAGAGTCACCTCATTGAACCAATGTTATACCTACGGAGGGAACCATATGGCTAACATATGTCCAATGCAAAACCAAAATATTAGAGAAAGGAATGCTCCATATTGCACTATTGAGAGAAAATACATGAACCACACGACTCAAGATTGTCCCTACAATAGGCAGGCTGTTAGACAAACTTATCAGCAACCTTACCAACAAGGTAGGTACCAGAACCAATACCAACAGTCGTATTATAGACCACAACAACAATATCAGGCACCATATAGGCCACAACCAGTCTTGGGAAACCAACCACCAGCTCCTGCCAACGTGATTCCAGTCAAGTATGCTATGGGAGAGGAAAATCCTAATAGAGCATTGGTGCCATTAACCCCATTGATACCAGATAATGACTCTCATGCTCATAGCTCAGACTACTCCCATGAAGGTAGTCCACATGCTTATTATATAAAGTCACCTGAGCATAGTGAGATTTACTCATATCCATATGAGGCACCACCTATGGAACAAAATTAGGAGCCCGAATACTTGAATGTCATGTATACAAATCCTAACCCTAGGCCCCAATTGAGACAAATGAGACCACAAGCCCCTAGAGGACCATGTTTCAGATGTCAGGGTGACCATTTCTTTTGTGAATGTCCCCACTCACCAACTCTAGGACACGGACAAAACATCACAATACAAGCCTTTTGCCCTGAATGCGGCAAAGACCATCTCCCGAGAGATTGTCCAAGGAACCCCTCTAGTGCGCCCAAGGTCACACCCATTAATGTGGTAGGCTTAGTGGTGGATTCAAGTGCTAGTAGCAGTAATGTGGCTCATGTACAAGCAGTCACTAGGGCACAAGCCTTAAAACAGGATAAGCGAGATGAACAATCAGATTCAAGTGAATCAGGAGAGCCTAGCAAGCGGAAAACAATAACATGGAAAGATATGAGAGAGAAGGCAAATCGCAAGTGGAATAAAAAGTTATCAGAACTAGAAGAAAGCTTGAAAGAAGCGAAAACAAAAATAGATGACATGGCTTCTCAAAGCCCCTCGCATGCTGAAACTCCATCTACTCCATCTCATCCCACCCCACCACCCATTGTAAATAGACCACAACCAGGGTCTGTTCTTGCAGATCCAACCCCAGAAGGCTTGGACATGATGTTCAAGGCCTACCAGGCCCGACTTCAAGAAGGGCCAACAGTTGCAAACCTAGACAAGAGTTACCCTAGAGCAGATTTAGAGATTGAACGGATGAAAATGTGCATGAAAATGGTAGAACAAGCTCAAGCTATACTCGAGACTAGTCAAAAGTTCAATCAGACAAACTCTGTCAAATCGGATTTGCATTTCCAGGGCTTACTAGAAAGATTAGAGCAGTTGGTAAACAAACCACAAGTTTCTTTACCTCCACACGCTCAACCAGTTATTGAAAGAGGAAGCTCACCACCAATGGGAGCTTATGTTCCTAATTCCACGGATGTTGGAATACCTCCTTCAATTCAATAGTACTCTCAAGAGTTCTTGCAGGAAATACAAGAAGAGAAATGGGCCAAGGAGAAGGGTAACTCCCCTCCTATTCCTGAGATTGATGATCTTCATGATCAATTTCCCCAAGACATTCCATCCATTTACGGAGATCAAGTGGAGCAACAAGAAGACGAAAGGTTAGATTTTGAATCTAATACCTTAGAAGAATTGCCTCAATTTCCAGGCCCATGGGAATCTAAATCTCTTCAGATCATAGCTCCCACAATACTGGTCAGACATGAAGACTCAGTGGTCCCAAGGAACACTGATGTCATGAAGAACACTAAGGTTCAATGTCATCTCATGGTAGAAGAGCTGCTAAAAGCAAAACCTGAACTATGGGATCATGTGAAGGATCAAGTTCTAGAACTTGATTCCAATAGGCCAAAAACAGGCTCTAAGCAAAAAGTTCCAGAGATACCTCTCGATAAAATAGGAGACATGTGTGAGGGTGAAGAAGGTAATACTTATCTTCCAATCACCTACCAAGGTTACACAACCAAAGCAATCATAGATTCAGGTGCTGGTGTTGCTATTGTGACCACCTCGTGGAAGCAATGGGGAAAACCCACATTAAGACCAACTAGAATGAAGCTTCAAATGGCTGATGCTCATTTTGAAAGACCTCTAGGATTGCTCGAAGGAACTTTACAAATATGATACACTCGTGAATTTGTCCCTTCACATAGGCATGTGGTTTTTCTTCTGAAGCTTTGACCTTCAAATATATGTCCAATTAGTGATTGTTTCTCCAACAAAAGCAACATGCCCGTAAGTTGGAAAAAAGAGGATACGGACCCATGATCATTAATAGAATTTCCACTAGCGGTGCAGTTCAGTTGGCCACTCTAGAAGGAGATATCTTGCCAAACTATATTGGTGGATGTAGAGTCAAGTTATACCAAGAACCTCTTACAAAGGATATGCTTACGAGACTGAACACTGCTAAGAAGCGCAAAAAAGAGGAGTTAAGGGTGAGGGAAGAAGCACAGGCAGAGGCCAGAAAGCATATTAAGCGAAATAAGTTAAGGTGACTAGGCCTAGATGTCAACTCAAAAGCCCCAAAATACCACATGGATATGTGCCGAAAATCAGGCATAATTACTTCTCAAGTCCTTGACCGACGTCCTTTTGTGACCATAGAGATAGGACAAAGAAAGGGTGCAAGGACTGTAAAAGCATTGATTGACTCAGGTGCAGCGAGTAGTGCAGTTAGACTATCCTACTGCCAAGACTTGCAGTTGAGCATCAATCCCATAGAAGCTTATCTTATAGGATTGGGAGGTGTGGAAACCCCTTGTTTGGGCGAGGTGGAACTTCCCATCTACCTTCAAGATGTTCCAATGAAAGTCAAAGTGCTAGTGTGTCAAGATGAGAACCTTACAGAACCACTTGTCTTGGGTCAAGATTGGATCTATGACCATGCAGTTAACTTAAACCTAAGAAGTCAAATTCTTCAAGTTTGGGTACATGAACAATGCATTACATTAGAATTAGAGAACTGCATGCTCACAGATCATGGCACCACACACTCTCTTAGTTCCTCTAAGAGTAATCTTCACGAGCAAGATGTTGTATGTGTCAAAAGCTCTATGATCCAAAAGGACTCAATCATGGAAGGACAGTCGCAAAGGCAAGCAAACCCTCCTTCTTTTTCGAAGAGTAAAGCATCCCCAGTAGTTCAACCTAAGAAGCAAGCACAACAATTCAAGACAACTGCTATAGCAAATAGAAAGACACCATTCAACAAGAAAGCAGTTCCAGGCATGATGCAGATCTGGGTATGCAAAGGAGAGCAACCTCCAGCCTTGCCACCACAAACCCCATACAGGCAAGCCAACCAGGCCAGAAGACGAAGGAAGAAGCTCGGACAAGCTCAAACACAAGATATCCGACAAATTTGGGTGCCTAAGAAATTAGTTGCAACTCAACAAGGGCGATTACACATGTGGGTACCCAGGAAGCTCTTACGTCCGCAACAACCCATGCTCTCCCATACGCGAAAGGTCTCAACAAAGAAGCCAAGGCGAGGCAAAGGTCAGAACCAAACACCAAGAACAAAAGTAGACCAACTAACCTCTTCAACGCGAGTCAGGCGACCAGCCACAGAGGTATGGGTTTGGAAGCCAAAAGCATCAGCGGCCCCTACAAAACCAAAGCGCCAACCACAAGGGACACAACAATCATGAAACTAGCCAAGGATGAATAGGCCAAAGGTGCTCACTACACAATCGCAGATTGTTCTCAAATGGATCCCCATAAGGAGAAAGGATCAATTGTCATCTCGAGAATCCAATGGATACCTCCACGATAGATGGCATCAACATCCGCAAATAACATCGAAAGCCTCGACAAGCGACAAATATGTGCTCCCTGCACAAACCTGTCTTTTGCACCATTCAAGCCATGCATTTCCAAAGTATGCATTAACATAGGGCCACATTACATGGCCATGCATAGACACAACTAAGAGTCCCATGCACAAGAGCACATTGACATATGTCAATTATTTTTTTCTGCTACTAACATCTATCATCTTGATTGGTGAAATTGTTCCAAAAAAAAAAAAAGAGACAAGAGAGAGAGAGAGAGTTTGTTTCCAGGTTTGGCTCATGGAACGTGAATGAGTCATACTTAGTTGAAGGTGGAACCATTGATTACTGGGCATTTATCAGTTTTGATAGAAGTGTGTCTCGGCTAGCAGATGATATTATTGCTGCCTTATCTGGTAGATGTCAAGCACCTGGCATGAACATGGCATCCACAACTATTGTTTCCCCTTACCATGGTAGGAGGGAAGAGCTTGAAGGTCCATAACTTGAGTGATGCTTAACTATTGTATGTATGAGCGCATCCAAGGAGATATCTACAAAGGGTAGTTTTGGTACACTGCAAATCCTTGTATGTATATTGGATGAGAAGACTCCTGCTTATGGTGAGCTAACGAGAAGATGTGAAATTAAGCTTGGTGTAGTTACCCAATGTTGTTTGTCAAGGAATATAAAGAAATTCAATTCTCAGTATTTGGCAAATGTTGCTTTGAAGAGAGCAGACAGGACCAGGCACTCAAAGAATTTCATCAGTGGATCCTCAACATGGACATTCATCAACAATATCCATCACAAATACCGAGAGCACAACAGGACGAGATAAACATCGATCGATGCTTCACCATGGTACGTATCTTTTACCTTGGCAACACCATAACCATGATAGATTAGGAAACCTCTTCGTTGGCATACCCTTGAGCACTTAGCTCAAGACCCCAATTTTTGCACCATACTTCTTCCAATGCATTTTCCAAGTAAGCACGTATAGGGCTACATTACAAGGCCATGCACAAGGCACATATTTTCCTCAACCCATGCAAAAACACACTTACCCATCATTCATTATGGGTTATTAGTACTTGGCGTGATTACTATGAACATCATCTTAAGAATATCTAGAGGCCATCAATGGCGACTCACAACGACACAATCCTGCTGGAATCCAAGGAAGGACCGCATACCAAGGGACAACAACTTCCAAAGGCTTTTAGTGACAAATGAAGAACGAGACAACCAACCCTGCCACATTTGGAAGGTAGACGGCTCTTGTTCCTACCGAACAGACACTACCTCTCAAAGCACTACATGGAACAACCATTACAACAAGGGTCTGTCAGGGACGACAGACTCGAGAGGGGGGGAGTATTGAAGCTGAAGGTCAAGGACAAGGCATAGGAGCACATCAAAGAGGTGGACACACAAGAAGAAGGAGCAAGTAGGGAGCTCCAAGAAGTGTATGTCAAATTTTTAGAAGAATCCCCTACAAAAATAGTGATTTTCATCACTAAAAACCATTGTAAATACCATTTTCTATTTTTCTAACTCCGTTTTGTTCAAGCCAAGGAGTCTTGAGCTTGAGGAGTATTAGAACTATCATCCTACCAATTTTCATAATTTTTTAGACATCGTTTGAGCCCTCAAATAAGTCCTGGAACCTAATTTTTAACTAGGCCGGATACTAGGTTTGGACAGGGCCAAAACTAGTCCAAAAACTATAAAAAGAGCTAGAGAGCTCATTTTTTAGGTTAGCTTGTTAGAGAATAGAGCTTTTGTAAGAGAACTCTTTTGCGATCGAAGCTTTCCATTGTTCCTCTCTTTGATCTTACCTTGTGCACGTGTGTGTGTGTATGTGTGTGCATGTGTGTGTGCTTTCACTCACGCACTTGTGCCTTCACTTGTCTTCATACCGGTCCTCACGTCTCCGCGGATTGACAAGTAAAGGAGGTGGTGCTTACGCGTGAGCTACAGGTGCTCTCAATTGGATTGTTCTCAAAACCATGTGCAATCGAGTAGGCATGTATCTTTTCATACAAAGCACGTGGTGCTTGCTTCAAACCATATAATGCCTTTTTCAACCTGTACACTTTTTTTTCATGCCCTTTTTGCACAAAACCACGTGGCTTAAAAAACGTACACATCTTCACGCAATTCACCATTCAAAAATGCAATTTTAACTTCTGAATCTGATGTACGTTCCAACCCTGATGAGCTGCAAGTGCACAGATGCTATGAACAATATTCATTTGGCATGTAGGTGCAAATGTCTCATCAAAATAAATGCCTCTTTATTGAGCATAACCTTTTGCAACAAGCCTAGCCTTATACCTATCAATTGCTCCATCAGGCTTGTGCTTCAGCTTGTATACCCACTTAGTGCCAATGGACTTCTTGCCAGGAGTCAAGTCACATAAATTCTAGGTACCATTCTTCATAATAGCATCATATTCAGATTGCATAGCAGCCGTCCAATTTTTTGAATTTTGTGCTTCATTAAATGAAGCAAGCTCATTCTCATCACAAAAACTAGACGCAACCATAGCATAGAAATTTGATGCAAAAGAAGCACTATGAGATCCTCAACGAGTATCGTATGATAGAGATGCATCTAATTTGCTATCTCGCAAAGTCTGCACTAGTCATTTAGACATAGCTTTTGCCTCCTCTATATCAAACCTCTCATCAACAAGTGCATCATGTAAATCTGCATAAGAAATGGAATGATCTACACGAAGTATTTTATTGGTGATGCACCACAGTGAGCTCTCCTTCTTGAGAGCTCCATGATGATATCCTCGGAGTAGAAAAATGAGCTCCTAGGGTAGCACACATACTCCACATAGAGGCTACAAAATACACAAAAAAACACAGTACACAGGGAGCATGAACACAGACTTCTTAGGTGTTACAAATGTGGCCGAACTTTTAGTTTGTGGTTGACTAGGCCACTATATTTTTTATTAAAGAACATATATAAAGAAGTATCCGGTGACCATTTCACCTTTCACATGGACACTAAGGGTAACAATCTCCCACTAAAGGCCAATATGGCCAAAGTAACTATGGGAGAAAAATAAACAATGATAAAGAATACCTAAGTGTAAGTATATAAAGTATACCTCCCACCTCATGGGCATGTTACACAATATACAAGTGACTGTGTAAGATCATGAATCAAGTAACCCCCATCAAGTGATAACAGTGTCGAAAGCTATCTTGTGGTAGAGCTTTAATCAAAGCATTTTCAACATTATCTCGAGTGTGAAACTTCTCAAGAATAATGCACTCAGTGGCTAAACAATCTCTAATGAAGTGATACCTCACCTCAATGTGCTTGGTCTTTGCATGATAGACAAGATTCTTAGCCAAAACAATGGCACTCTGTCTATCACTAAGAAAACGAGGTACATGTTGAGGTAAACTCATATCATAAGCAAGACGAGAAAGCCACAATGCTTCCTTACATGCCTCACTTGCTGCAACATACTATACTTCTTTGGTGGAAATAGCTGTACATTCTTGAAGATGAGATCTCAAGAGATAGCACCTCCACCAAAATGAAAAATGTACGCTAATGTGGACTTACAATTGTCTAAACAACCATCATAGTCAAAATCTTTGTAACCAATAATGGATGATTTCCCTCTACCTAAGCATAGACACTTGTCCTTAGTGCCACTCACATACCTCAAAATCAACATGACCACTTCCCAATGTTTCTTCCTAGGATTAGACATATATCTGCTCACAACTCCCACTACAAATGCAATGTCTGGTCTCATAGCTACCATAACATACATGAGACTACCAACAGCATGATTTCCTTTTCCTCATCTAATTTGGGGCAATCATCCTTGCTCAATTTCACATATGTGCATAAAGGTGTACTCAATGCCTTTCCACCCTGCATATTGAACTTGTGAAGTACTTTGGATATGTACTCACTTTGAGATAAGTATATGCATCTTTTACTCCTATCACAAGTAATGTGCATGCCAAGAATACGTTTGGCATCCCCCAAATCCTTCATATCAAATGTCTAACTCAACTTCTTTTTGAGAATTGACAAGTCATAAGAGGACTTCCTAGCAATCAACATATCATCGACATAAAGTATCAAGCATATCAATCTACCATCTGAGCATCTCTTTGTGTAGAGACAATGATCCTCGTTCTTTGAGAATAGCCTTGAGACTTCATAAAGCATGAAACTTTTGGTACCATTGTCTAGGGGACTATTTAAGTCCATACAAGCTCTTCTTGAGCTTACAAACTAAACTTTCCTTACAAGGAACTACATAACACTCTGGTTGTTCCATATAGATCTCACCTGTAAGATATCCATGCAAGAAAGCAGTTTTCACATCCATTTGCACTAGCTCTAAGTCCTCCATTGCAACAAATCCAAGAAACATGCACAGGGTAGTCATCTTGACCACTGGAAAGAAGATTTCCTCGAAATCAATACCATGTTGTTGCTTAAAACCCTTTGCAACAAGTCTTGCTTTATACTTTGGAGAAGCACTATCTTATGTGAATTTCAGCTTATATACCCATTTACATGGTAAAGCTTTCCTGCCCTTTGGCAAAGGTACTAAATCCCAAGTACCATTCTTGTGAATAGAATCCATCTCACTCTTCATGGCACGCTCCCACTTGACATGATCCTCTATCTACATAGCCTCTTTGTAGCAAGAAGGCTCACTAACATCTATTAGCATAACAAAATCTAAACCTAGAATATATCTATTAGGTGGATGTGAGACACATGTAGAGCATCTCAATGGTTGTTGAACAAGAGCATGTGCAGACTGATCTAATCGAAAATTCTCTTGAACGTCCCTATGTGCAGCATTTTTATGCATGCTAACTGGAGGACTAGTGTCCTCAAACACCACTCTTCTCACTCCAACCTGCCTAATGGCCTATTTATGCATCTTAGACTCATTGAAAATGACATCACTACTTCTGATCACTGACCCTATTTCAGGATCCCATAAGCGATATCCAAATTTTCCTTCTCGACCATATCCAAGAAAAATGCATTTATTTGACTTATGGTCCAACTTTTGTCTAAGATTCTTCGGTATATGAACATATGCTTCACAACCAAAAACTCAAAGATTATCATAATATGGTGGCTTCCTTGTCCATAACTCTTGTGCCACGTTCAGACCTTTGGTAGTACTAGGTAAAAGGTTAATCAGATGTCCTCATCATCTAAGTTGATGTCTTCATTCTGATTATGCTCCTCCTTAGTGAGGCTTGGAAACTCCTCTTCCAACGTCATAAGGTAGCTTTACTTTCTTGCATTCACTTTCAAACCAAGAGTATTTCTCATCAAAGACAACATCTCTACTAACCATAAACCCTTTGTTTGAAGGATTATAGAACCTGTATCCTTTCTGATTCAAGTCATGCCCTAAGATCCTGCAATGATCAAGTGAGGGTCTTCTACCATGCCATGCTTCATATGGGATCATCCCATCAAGAGATTTGGATGGCAACCTGTTTACAAGATAAGTGCAGTAGATACACTCTCTGCCCACAAGAAATTAGGTAATTTTTTCTCATTTAACATTGACCTAGATGTTTCAACAATTATTCTATTTCTCCTTTCTGCCACCCCATTTTGCTCAGGGACATACGTTGTTGTAATTTCTCTCTTGATTCCTTTGTCCTACAAGAATGCATCAAACTCATTTGAGAAGTACTCACCTCCTCCATCTGACCTTAATCTCTTTAGACTTCTCCCTGTTTGGTTCTCAACAAGTGCAAGATACTTTTTAAAGCAATTAAATACTTCATCTTTGTGCGTCATAAAGTATAAGACAGTCCACCTATTGAAATCATCAATGAAAGATACATAATACCTTGATCCAAAAATTGAGGGATCCTTACTTGGTCCCCATACATCTGTATGGACAAGCTCTAGGAAGTCCTCATGCATGTAGCCTTTCCTTGACAAGGGTAACCTGTGAGATTTTCCAAACTGAAAAGCACCACATTTATAAATCATGTGTTGCTTGGATACATTAAGTATCCCAAGCACACATTGATCTCTACATATTTGTTTTAAGGTCCTTTCACCAACATGCCCTTATCTCTTATGCCAAATTTCAAGCTCTGATAGTGTTTGATCTTTGTAACTATAAAGTGCAATGTTCCTTGTATCTTCAAGCTCAAAAGTGAATAATCTACCTCTCTTTTCACCTTTGGCAATTCTCTTGAATCCATGTTGGGGATCCTCCACAAATGCTCCATATTGGTTGAACCTGACCTACAAACCTTTTTCCATGATCTGTCCAACACTCATCAAATTCTTGGTAATTGTAGGTACATATAGAACCTTGCTCAATAGATTCTATTTCCATCATAGGTCTTAACATTTCCTACTTTAATCACTGAGTGCTTAGTGTCATCACCTGTTTGTACCTGATGCTTACCCCTTTGGTTCCTCAAGGTCAGCGAGAAGAGCTACATTGCCTGCCACATGGTTTGAGCATCTTGAGTCAATGTAGAAGAGATGGTCATCATTTATACTTGCTTTTGAAGTCATATTCATAATTAGAAGAGAATCCTCTTGCTCCTCTGTATAGTTGTTGTAATTTTTCCTTGATTTTTAGCCTCCTTGGTAGTTGCTATTATAGTTGTTTTTGTAGATGTTATTGTATCCTTGATGGTGATTGAATCTTCCTCTTGATTGTGTATATCCACCTCTTTGATAACCTCTTCCTCTCTGATTCTTGAAGTTCCTGTAACACTCATCTGTAATACGATTTGATAATCCACAAATATTACATGGTGAGGAGTTATAAGGTCTCCCTGTACCTTGCTTACCTCCTCTGCCCCTTCCTCTTGAGGTTCTACCTCTCCCTGCATAGTTGGCTTGGGAGGTAGCTCCTTCATCCTCAATCTTCTTGTTCTTCCCTTTCTCTTTGGACTTCATTTTATCAATGTATAGGGCAGAAGATCTATTACCTCTTGATGAATATCCATTCTTGTTGAGCTTTGCTTCATGGGTGAAGAGTTGCCCCATGAGAGTGGTAAGGTCTAGAATCTGCATGTCCATGTACAAGTCCATGGCAGTTGTGAATCTTTCCCATTTGTCATCAGATTTAATACCATTGATTAATTGTCTTACAATCTTCTCCTCTTCAATTTCTTCTCCAATGCTTGCCAATTGATCTGCTACATCTTTGAATTTGGTAACATACTCTGAGATTCCTTGCTTAGGTTGCTTTCTTTGAGTGGTAAACTCAATCCATAGTTGGCTCTTCATGGCCCTTGTGTTGGAAGAGAAATAGGAAGACAATGTTTCCCAAGTCTCTTGGGATGTCTTACAGTTTCTAATATGTGGAAGATGAAAATCAGAAATCGAGTTAAGTAAGTAAGACCTTGCTAATGCATCCTTGGCACACCATGTGTTGAGTCTTTCATGCTCCTCTCTTGTAGGTTGTCCTTTGCTTCTGAATATGGGCATCTCCTCATCTCCTGAGATGTATCCATAGATGCTCCTTCCTTGCAAGTATGTCTTCATCCTCAAGGATCATGCTTGATATTTGTTCCTATCCAATTTATCAATGAAAGAAGGAAAACCATCTCCCATTGTACCTTAGCTTTGCTCTGATACCACTGTTGGGAAAGATGGATGGACACTCCAAGAAATGAGTAGGTACTACCAAATCCTGCTTTCTACCAGCCCTTCTTGCTTCAAAGGTGAGTTTTAGGCCCTCTTATCTTTCCAATGACACTAAATAAGTGCCTATGTACTTTGGAAATGATGGGAGAAATGATTGAACCAAAACAGACTACTTTCGAGTTGAAGGATTAATAAAAACCTTCTATTTTTGTTCTTATACTTGCTGCTTGTTATGCTCAGTGCTTCCAATACAGTAGGAATTAGAAAAATTCCTTTTAGAAGTATCAAACTAGCTTATTGATCTAATGATTCCAAGTAGAATCACTTAAAATGATGCACTATAGACAGAGCAATCAATTTAGCAATTGAATCATTACCCTAGATTTTTTTAGGACCTCTACAGAGTTTGACTAGTGAGTTCTTTGATGCACTTTTCTCCAAATTGGCTGAATACATTGTCTTCAAAATTTGTGAGCATTTAGAAAACTTGGAGCTGATTCTAACAACCTATAGATCATTGAAAATGGTGGAGAAATGACTGAGATATGAGCAGTACATGTTGACAGTTATAAATGACTATGACAGAGAGACCATAGATGAGAAGTATTGATCTATTGTATTAGAACACAGTGTTGTACAAGATCATAGGCATGATAATTAGTGCCTAATGACAATGAGTAGTGTAGGCAATAATTTAAGCCTCACTCTCTTACAATGTGGTCAAGGAGAACTCGGGAATGGAGGTTTCTACCGCGAGTTTTTTTGGATCTCTTTTATAGATGTTACATTTGAAATTTGAATTTGAATTCTTCATTGGCTCTCACTAAAAGTGATCCTCCAATCTAGGATATATTCTCTCAAGTAAGGTCGTGATTTTTCTAGCTAACAAACTCCACGAGTTTAGTGGTGATTATAAATATTCTTCCAAGTCAAAGAATGACTTTTACAAATGGTAAAAGATAAATGCTTCCTAGCTATAATTTCCATGGAGCTTCAACTGTACATAAGCTCTAGCCAAATGTGTAGACTTGGTATTTGCACCAACACAAATGACCATGCCAAATATAAGCCATAGGCTGTTCAGTAATAACTAACAAGTTTTCTTTCTATGATACAAATAAAGCATAAAGTGAGCCAACTTTGCTTCCTTTTGCAATAACCATATTGCCCTTTGATATACTAAAGGAATGAGCATAGAAGACCACCTTGTAACCAAGGTCATCAAGTTGACCAACTAACATCAAACTGCATGATAATTGAGGTACATGGCATACATTATGCATAGTAAATTTTGAACCATCAATGAATTGCACAACCACATCTCCAATCCCCACAACGTCACACTGGTAAGAGTCACCAAGTCTCACGGTACCAAGAGACTTTCCTGCATAATTAGAGAACCATTCTCTATGTGGTGTCACATGGAAAGAAGCACCAGAATCTAGCAGCCAGGTGTGGGAAAGAGAATCAGCCATAAGAGCCTCAATGTGAACACATTCGCATCATCAAAAATAGCATTAATCTCTTCAATCTTCACAGTCAAAGTAGATGGTGTAGGTAACTGTTTAATATGCCCATCAACATTCTTTCCTTTACCTTTAGCATTCTTTAATGCATAATAGTCTTTCTTCATGTGTCCTTTCTTGTGGAAATAATGGCATTCCATATCCCTCTTCCTTGATTTACTTCTACTCTTATTTCATTGACCATTATTTTCCTTGTTCTTGCTCCTGCCACGTTGCTTATTCTTTCATTGGTAAGAATCACGAACATTATATGCATCTCCACTCTGAGTGCCAACCATAGATTTTCTATGAATCTCCTCACTTAAGAGTGCTCCACATATGTCATCATAGACGATTCTACCACCAGGTGCACTATTGCTAATAGTTATGCAAAATGTCTCACATGATGATGGCAAGGTGCATAATAGCAATACTGCTTTCATTTCATTATCCATATCCATTTTTTGAGCCTGTAACTAGGAGAATATACCATCAAAATCATTTAGATAAGCAGCAACACTATCTGTGTCCTTCATGCACTATCTGTGTCCTTCATGCAAGGGTCATATAATTTTCTCATTGATGTCTTCTCTTTTTCATATGTATTGCATAACTTCTTCCAAAGCTCCTCTACACTTTCGCAGTCTAATATTGTAAAGTAGACATTATTTACCATGTGCAAGCGAATGGTAGACCTGGCATTTTCATCTAACTCATCCCAATCATCTTCATCCATGTCAGCAGGCTTCTTTGAAATTCCATTTACTTTCTTCCATTGCCTCCTTTGAATCAACACATCTTTAATCAGATTCTTCCATAGAGCAAAGTTTGTGCCATCAAATTTTTGGATCTCAAAATGGTCTTTTCCCTGCAAGTTATAGCTCCTCCTTGCAACATTGGCACCAGATCCTGATCCACTAGATGTTCTTGAGACCTCTAATGCCATGATGGTAGAGAACTGATAGAATGATAGTGAAGCTAGAAGAGTCCAAAGACCAATAAATAAGTGTATCAAGGAGTAAATTGACCTCTGTATAGTTGACAAAATGAGAAATCTGGAAAACTTTTTCCAGAGTATCCTCTACAAAATGAGCATATGACCAGTGTCAAAATATCATAAAATTGCAAGTTCTAACATGTTTACTTGAATAGTGAATCAGTGACTCCACTGCATATAATCAGTTACGCAATCGAAGCCAACTAGGCTTATCGAGCGCCTATGAATAACCATCATACATCTCTTATGGCGAGGTTGGGTAAGTCTTCCACTTGCATCATCGAAGAGACCCCAACATTTGGGTGTCTCATAGTTAAGAAAACCTCACCACGACCCTCTTTATCAAACGTAAAAAGGCTTTATGCAAAAACGTAACCGCTATATCAATGACCACATGGACATACATAAGTGGTATCCACAGAAGCATACATAGTAGTGTATGTGCTCAATATATGCAGTAAAATGGCACTAAAAGGCTGAATGTACAGCAAAAAGTAGCCAACAACACCTACAAGTGTTTGTTAACTCTGATGTTTTAGGCTCAAAAAACTTGCGTACATTTGTTGTGGTTCCTCCCACCAAAACTAAAAACCTTTCAAGAAACCTATAATTTTATGAGTGTGGCTAAAAACACAGCCCCAAATATTGATATTTATTGTCACAAAAGTACAAAGAACACTTTTCTTAATGTTCTTAGACATGTGTGAAGAGAACTATGTGCGAAAGTACTCCAAAATGGCTCCAAAAGACACTTCAAAAATGCTTCAAAAATAGGCTTTGAAAGCAAAGAATAAATCTTTGAGGGACCAAAACATGTTCAAGGTAATGTTAACCTTATTCGTTCCCCTTCTTCAGACACAACAAGAGTGTAGCTTAGTGGCAAGAGATTGCCATGGTTAAGCGAGCTCCGGGGGGAACAATACTGGGATGGGTGACATCCTGAGAAGTATCGCAAACCTCTATCTTCCTTGATGATTGAGGTCCCCCCTTGCGCGTAGCCAACGGTGCCAATGGTGACTTCGGTGACTCAGATGACAAGGTATGGCAAGCTCTATGCCTTGGTCGCCACCTTAGTCGTAAGCCTTGGAGAAAGCCTTGGGTGGCTGGGTGGGTGCTCGTTTCACTCGCACAAAAGGAACAAATATTTTGCATCAAAATGCTCTAAAATCAGTGAAGTATTTCATTGATGATGCACCACAGTGAGCTCTCATTCTTGAGAGCTCCACATGGATATCCTCCAAGTAGAAAACTGAACTCCTAGGGGCACACACAGTACTCCGCATAGAGGATATAGAATACATAGAAAAACACCGTACACAAGGAGCATGAACACATACTTCTTAGGTGTTACAAATGTGTTCAAACTTACAATATGTGGATGACCAGGCCACTATATGTTTTATTAAAGAATATATATAAAGAAGTGTCCGGTGGCCATATGGCCTTTCACATGGATACTAATGGTAACACTGCATCATCATGTGGGACCTATAAAGGCTAAAAACTTGCTTCATTTGGGCTAGCACTAGATTGTCCACTTGTAAAAAGAGGCAACAAAGTATCATACACATCTTTGGAGCTAACTGATCTCTCCTTAGTAGATAAAAGTAATGGATGAATTGCATCTTCCACAAAAACAACATCACGGCTAACCAAAATGTATTTAGTCTATGGATGATACAGACGATAGCCTTTGCTTTTAGAATTGTAACCAACAAAAATAAATTTCACTAATTTATCGTCCAATTTTCTATGTTGTTGTTCAGGCATTAATGCATATGCTAGACAACCAAAGGCATGCAAATGAGCAACAGATGGCTTGCAACCATGCCAAGCCTCATATGGAGTGATAGACTACAATGCTTTAGTGGGACACGTGTTTAGTGCATATGTTGCACACATAACAACCTTAAGCTAGAAACTATGTGGTAAAGCTTGAATCTTGACCATACGCCTCACCATCTCCATGAGTGATATGTTCTTCCTTTTAGCAACTCCATTCTATTAAGGTGTATATGACACTGTACATTGATGTTCTATGCCACATTCAACCAGAAATGCCTTAAAGTTAAGAGACATATATCCCCCCCCCCCCCCTCCGATCAGAATGGAGGGTGCCCATTTTACATGCTAACAGATTTTTAGCCAAAACCAGAAACTGTTTGAAGCACATAAAAACTTTGGACTTTTCTTTCAGTGGATATACCCGTGTATGTCTGGAAAAATCATCAATGAAAGTCACAAAGTAAAGATAGTTCCCAAAAGAAGTTGTCTGCATAGGACCACAAACACCACTATGGACAAGCTACAATTTCTAAGTAGCTCATAGTGAATGATCTTTTGGGAACGAAGAACGTCGCATTTTGCCTAAAATACAGCCTTCACAAACATGTTTACTAGGAGCCTCAAGTTTGAGCAAAGAGGATACCATTTCAGATTTTTGTAGGCATAGCAAACTAGCAAAATTCAGATGACCAAAGCATGCATGCCAAAGCTTTGCATCTAACATAATCTGAGAATCTTGAATTGTACATGTTGAATCATTCACAGATTTTGCATACTGTATGAGATTTTATAGCCCACGACATAAAATGGCAGAAGCAATAATGATGTCAAAATTTGATAGATCATGAACTGCACATCTGCCATCAACAAATTTCACAACCAAGCCGATCTTTGCTAATCTATTAGATTGATCTTACCAACTCCCATGATATGATAAGAGGAGTTGTTGGTGCATGTGAAAATATTCCCTATAGGGGCAAGCTCAAGTGAAGTGAAGAAACTGCACTACAAGGTAATATGTTTGGTTGCCCCACTATCAAAGTACCAAACATCTGAGTCTACTATAAACATGCGCTGTTCATGAGAAGATGGGTCATAACTGCAAACAATAGTAAATTCCCATTCGTCATTTTGCACAAGATTAGCAAACTCTGTTTTGGTGTAGAGGCCTCTGCAACAACCATTCCAGCCTCTTATTTCTTTGCCTCTTTTGCAGCCAATTTTGGACAAATCTTTATGACATGATCATTTCCTTTATAGTATTTGCAAAACCATTTTTTCTTTTCTATTTTCTTCTCGTCTTCGCCATCCTTCTTTGATTGTGGAGAATTAGTATGACTAGCCAAGAAACCTTGATGTGCAACACACATAATGGACATGTTCTTCCCAGACTGATCTTCCTACAACAGAACAGAGACTAACTCCTCAAATGTTAGGATTTCCTTTCATCATCAATCGAAGAGTAGAAGCAAAACTCTAATATGAATCTAGAAGATCATTCAGAACAGTTTGCACAAGTGAACTTTCAAGCAAGACTTCATCAACAGAAATCAACTGCTCCTTCAAATCTTTGATCTTTGTCAAAAATTGTCCATGGAATCTCCTTCTTTCATGTGCTCACTCTTCAACTGTTCTCGAAGGTAAGCAACACGAGCCTCATTCATTGCCTGGTATAAAGTGGTAAGTGTATCCCAAGCATCTTTTGCTATTTTATAGGAGCAAATGTGAGGAATAATGGCATGTTTGATGGACAAGGCTATCAATGCATGTGCCTAAGCATCTCTACCATCCGAATGAAGTTGCTTTATAGTAGGTGTAGCAAGAACCACAGCACGAACAGGAACTTGAAGAATATTGCCATCTTCAATGCCATCTACATCACCTTTAGTAACTGTATTTTTCATTGTAATAGGATGTTTTTCAACACGCTACATAATATTCCACAGTCCTTTTGCAACCAATACATGATGCACCTTATAAGCCCATAATGGGTAATTGGTAGCATCCAACTTATCCTCAATAGCCAACATATAGAATACATCACTACTTTCAACCATGGCCTTGTCTAAAATACCCTGATGCAAAAAAATGACTATATCTCAAAAAGTTGAATAGAACTATCTTGTCGAGTTCTACTAAACCTTTGAGGAGCTTAAATTGGTATATATATTTGGCACAAAAAGTTGAAATTGCCTACATAGGTGTTATGATAGTGGGTTCGAAGGCTAAAATGAGCTCATATAGCGATTTTGACACCACAAAGCAAAGCTTCTTTGAAATCCTAATCGCCTTAAGTATGCTCACCAATTTTCATGCGATTCTGAGACTCTGACCGGAGAGGTGTCGATGATGTCCTCGATGAAGCAGCAACCTGCTCTGATACCAACTGTTGGATTTTGAGGTCTGCAGAAGCATGCAAACACCATACTAAAGAAGAAGAAGCTTGGAGCACAACACACAATACTGAATATATTACCAAGAGAATGTACAAAGATAAGTGACTCTTTAGGGTTATAACCGAGGGAAAAAAACATCCGAAAGAGGGAAAAAAGTGCCTTGATAGCCATAGTGTGTTCACACACATCACTACAAAAATATGTCAATAGGTGGTTCAAAGTTCAGTTCCTTGATCACATCCCATCTTGAGGTCTCTAGGGATGCATTAACAATTTGGCCTTTTTTGTGGCCCCTATATTCTCAGGCTTCCTTAAAATTTGGTTCAAATGTGCAAAATGCTTTCTAGGGATATCATGGTGAATGTTATTTTACATTCATGTCATTAGCTTGTAGATTGGTTTGCTAGCAGCCTAGCTAAGAAGCTTAAAGTAATTGTCCCTTTCAATGACGATATATTTCTTAATGTGACCAAAATCAGCAAGGAAACTTCATGGGAAGTCATTGATCAATTGTGATCCTCTATGCAGTTCAATGGCTCTTAATTCCTTTGACTAGCTCTAGATTGACGATTCCATGAGACTTCTCCTCTAGAAACGTAGATTTAGACTCAAATTTAACCGAAAAGTGCAAGGTGACTTCCCTATTCTAGGGAATTCAATGGGGAAAAATTTTCTCCATTTGACTCCAATTACTTTTAAATCCCTTGGATCTTCTCCTTTCAGAGCTCCTCTTGCTTGAATTCATGGATCTTGAGATCTCAATGCACTAGTGGCCCATTGTGATAGGGTTATTTCCTTAGATTAGGGAAATTGATCCTCCCTTTTAAGTGTGTTAAGGACTTTTATGTGATGGTTTACAACTTTTTGTGGTCTTTGATTATGTTCTATGGACATGACACTTTGGTTTTGACTCAAAAGCTAGCTTATGGAAGAGATCTTGATAGTTGACTCCTCTAGAACTAGAGAATTCATTGTTCATATTTCTCTATCAAACTGACACCAATGCATTTGATCTTCTAGCTAATTCTTGGTGTAATGACCTTGCAATATATACTCTTCTCATATGGAACTTCTTCCTTCAGAGTTCCACAATATATGTAGAACAAATTTCCTAGGGTTGGGGAGTGTATGGAAGTTATTTGGTTTTTGTGATGTCTTTTGGAATGTAACTTGAGGGTTTCTTATGTTGTTTGAGATTGATTTGGTCTCTTGTTAACATTCTTTATCTTGTATACATATTTAAAGTCCATTTTTAGTGCTTGAAAGTCTACTTATGGGTGCAAATATTTTGAGTGATTTGCCTAGTTGCTATATCCAAGGAAATCATTGGTCATTCATTAGGTCTTTTGGAGTACACAATGAAATATTTACCTTTGATTTCAGCCCTTGTTTTTAGACTTAAGCTTGTGAGCTTTGATTTCTCAACTTGGGATCTTGGAACTCCAAAGGCTTGGGCCCTTTTGATTAGTTCATTTCCATATGCCATAATATGGCAAGGAAATTGTTGATCTTGATATAAGTCTTTTGGCTTATTATTTGGGAGCTTCAACTTTTGTATACCTTGATTTATCACTTTGCCTTTGATATTTATAAAGAATATCCTTTTCCAACTTAGCTTGACTTCCTCAATCACTCACTTTCCTCTCTAGGAAATTTCCACGCGGGGAACAATGACCATGTGCAACACCAATTTCTCTACATAAACCTATTGGGGAGATTATGGGTGAGATTTTGGTCTTCGTACACTTGGTGAGAGCCTATGCAATCACTTAAAGTCGTTTCTCCCCTACATGCGCTTACTCCTAGTGTATTTCCTTGGCTCAAATCACCAATGGGGAGGTGAAATAAATGATGTCTCTAGTTCATTTTAATTCTAGCAAGCTAGGGCAATCAACCTTTGGAACTTCCCTCCTTTGTGGTGCTCAAATCACATGCTTAATAATTGTTGTACCTTCCTTGGAACTTATGCTTTGCAACATCATGGTTCTTCCATTTTCTTGGAAAATAGCTCAACTCCAACTCCTTCTTTCTTTGCAATGATTATCTCATGGCATAGGGATGCCTTATCACTTCTCTTTTGGATCTATGTCCCACCAATGGATTTTATGAACCACCCTAACTACCTCCTTGACCGTCACAAATGCTTTTTATTTTTTTACATCTTTTGTTTAATAAAATTGTCCACGTGAATACATACTGAGTGTTCTAAGCTTTGTTCTTTGCTCCTGAGTGTTTTAAGCTTCACTTTCAATGAATACAAATACACATACCTATACTTCTCCTTCTTCATGACATTTTAAACATCCAAATCTAATGTTTTGTTTTTGAAAAAATAATGGTGCCCCTTTTTGCTTCCCGTTTACCTTAAGCTATAAGTCATTTTGAACTTTCTTATGACCAATGTTGCCTTCTTATATAGCCCCCTATGGGTTGGAAATGGGTGAAATGAAGAAAAAATGGAGAAGAAGAAGAAGAAGAAGAAGAAGAAGAAGAAGAAGACATGTCATGTTTAATGGAGAGCTTGTTGAAGAAACCCTAATCCTAAAAGTTGATTTTTTTTCATTTTTCTAGCTATCTAAAGCTGAAAATGATGAGAAACACCCCAAGACACAAGAAAACGGGCTCTATATCAAAACTTAAATCACAAAATGCAAGCCTTCAAATGTGATGGTCAATAAGACACTTCTCCTGCAATGATGCCAAATTATTCAATGTAAAACTATTCACATGACAGGTGTACTAGCTAACATCAAGAAATGGATCCTCACCCAAAAAATGTCAATCCAAAAGATGAGTTGATGGTATGAAGACCTTCACTATAGTGGGAGTCATGCACAGACAAGATCAGTCTCGTGCACCCATACATGTAAGTAAGCCTCACTCAAGAGAAAGACCTCACTCAAGTTGATGGTATGAAGACCTTCACTATAGTGGGAGTCATGCACAGACAAGATCAGTCTCGTGCACCCATACATGTAAGTAAGCCTCACAGTTGACTAGAAGAGAGAATGAACAAGAAAAGGTACAAATGAGCATTTTTTTTATTTTTATGGGTAGCTTCTAAAAAATGACCATCTTCACACTCTAATGTCCACCCTAGATAAAAAAAAGTTCATAAACCCTCATTTGGTGTCCGATTTGAATGCAGAAAAATCTTGTGAAATAGGGCAGGATTCACCACCTTACACAAAATTGGAAGATTTTACAAGAAATGGTTTTCAAAAATATTTCCAAAGTGGTGATATATAACTAAAAAAATTGAAGGGGATTTTCAAATAATTATGGCCCCAACTTAGCACTTCTTTTTCTTTGACATCTCCATCTTGCTTCTTATCTTTAATTTGATATGATCTCAACCATCTCCTCTCCTTTGACTTCCAAAAGCTTCAATGAGTCTCTATCTCCCAAAGTCTCTATCTCCAACATTTCGCTTATGCAAAAAAAAAAAAGATACCTTATCTATTTGGGTCATCACTAGATTATAAAGAGTTACAAGATTAGCTAACGTATAAAAATAAAAACTTTCATTAGAAAAAAAACAATTGCTTAAATTATTTATTTCTTTCCATACTTATTATTTTATATAATTCCATGGAAGTATTAAGTTTTTAAAATTTCTAAGACATATATTCCAAGATAAATCCACAAAAACTCCAAGTTCATCCAAAAATGAAAGTACAATTATAAGCTCCTAGTAGTCAACCACAAGACTATACGTCCATCATCTATTATGCATGGTCTAAAACATCTTGAATCTTTTACTAAAAAATCATTTCCCATATTAAATTATATATGGTATTATAAATTAATATAATAAGTTAGTGATTAAGATTTTTCCATTGGTATGGTAGATTATTTGTATTTATGCATCACTTTATGGTTAGCTTCTAGGATTATTCTCCATGGTCCAATCATCATCAATCAACCTTATTTCAAAAATATTTATTCAATGGTGATATAAGAACAAAAAGCCTTGATAAAAATAGAAAGAATTTATGGTAAATTGTATCAATTGAAGCACTTTAATTGTAACACAATCATTCAAAACAACAAAAAAATAGTGATAAAATACTTGGTAAGCAATGTCAATTAGATCAATTCATTATTTCCATTTATGAGATTTTGACATTAATTATGAGTATGCCTGATTTTCTTGTAATAGAACTGTTCTAATTATTATTTCTAGAAGAACATAATAATGGTGTAGTAGTTTCTTTTTCATCTCTTCCTTCTTTTCTCCAAATCTAGATAAAGCATCATCCTTTTCTAAGTTTGGGGATCTGGAAACAACATTGAGGAAGAAGACGAATCTTAGAAACACAATACAAAGTGTATCACTATGTATATAATGTACAAACATAAGTAGCACTTTGGGGTTATGATTTTATATACAAGATGAGGGGGAAAAAATATCCTAAAGAGGAAAAAAGTGCTCTTGGATTCCTAAGTGTGTTCACACACATCTCTACCAAATTATACTAACAAATCTCCCATGGGAGTGATGTGGTGAACAAGGGTCTAACACTCATGTAAAAGGAAGACTCAACCAAAGTGGAATAAGATCAATCCACAAAAGATAGTAAGCCTAAAGCTTTGTGAACATCTTCTAACTTCTCACAAGGTAAAGCCTTTGTAAAAAGGTTTGCAACATTATTCTATGTGGGCATGTATGCCAAACTAATGCATCCAATAGAGAGCCCCTTTATGACATAATGATACTGCACTTCAATGTGCTTAGTAGGAGCATGGAACATTAGGTTCCTCACAACCATCAATGTACTTTTACTTTCAGTAAATGTGACAATGGTAAAATTCTAACCAACACCCAGTCATCCATAAGAAATCTGATCCATACACACTCAATAGTATCTCTAAAAGCTTCCCTATAGTCAACCTCGCAATTAGAAGTAGCCATAGTAGATTGCTTCTTACTCAACCAAGATATGCATGAGCTACAAAGAATGAACAAAATACTACTTGTGCACATAGGAATGTCACAATTGCCAGCCAAATATGAGTTCAAAAAAAACATGCAAATCTAGTTGTAATGATACCTACTTGGGATAAGACAATCCAAGCTATGACGTACTAGAGAAGCAACAAAAGATACACTTAACTACCTGTTAATGATAAACACTTTGGCTATGCATAAATCCAATCACCTAAGAGATAAAAATCATAATATCAAGATAGGTGGTTCATACATAAATAAGGCATCCAATAGCTTGACCATATAGATCAACATCAAATCCATCTCTAACATCATGAAGAATCAATTGTAACCATTTTTCCATAGGAGTGGTAATAGCTTTACAATCCTCAAGGCTTAAACATTGCAATAAATTATCAATGTATTTATTTAGACACAAAGAAATTATGCCATCAACTTGCATATTTTGAATGCCCAAATAATGGTTCAATGCCCCCAATCTGACATTTGAAAAGAGACATGCAAATTAGCTTTAAAACTCAGAATCATTGAGCAGAATATCATCTACATAAACAAAAATTATGAGAAGCACAACATTTGCAAACTTCACATACAAGGTGCCTTTAGTTGGATTGTTATAAAATCCATGTGCCTATAAGTAGGCATATATCTTCTCATATCAAGCATAAGGTGCCTGCTTTACTCCATATTTCACAACATTATCATCCAATTTCTTTTCTTATTGCTCAAGAACTAATACATATGCCAGAAACCAAAAACACATGAATGGTCAATGATGAATTACAACCACATTAGTATTCATAAGGAGTTATAGATTGAAATGCTTGTATAGTACACATGTTAAGTACATATGCACCACACATTATGGTATCAAGCTAAAAACTATGACATAAATCTTGATTTTTTATCAGACACCTTCCATTTCCATGAGAAGCATTTGACCATAACTAAGAACCATTTGAAGCACATAAAGACTTCATAATTTGACTTTAATGGGTAGACCGGTCCATTGAAGATGTTGATCACATCTTCTTTACTTGTCCCAACTCCAACAGGCTCTGGCAGATTGTCAGAAAGAAAATTAGACTTCAAAAACATATCAGTTGGAAACAAGCTCTACTGGGAGAAGCAATCAGCTGCTCTGTGACTCTCTGGAACGCCATCAGAGGGGAGGACCTATGGAAGATCTGGCGGGAAAGATGTGCTTATAACTTTGGCGACTCCCCCAAAGAGTGGGCGATTGAGAAATCATTGTTCCTCCTCAGCAAAAGAATTGCTAACTGTAAGAAATCCCCCCCTTCATGCATCATCAAGTGCTCCTTTTGATCAACAACAAGCTTAAACCCAAGTGGGCCCTGCATGAGGGTGATAAGAGGGTGATTAACCTTCTCTGTAATGCCATCTAAACTCTATAATATCTACCCCTACTCAATGGGATTCGGGGTGTCCCATGGGCACTAGTCCCCTTCACTTATAATTTCCTTTTAATTAATACAAGTCCATGAGAGTAGGATAAAGCTGAACTTCCTTTATTTAAAAAAGAAATCATCAATAAAAGTCACAAAGTAAAGGTAAGTACCAAAAGATGTTGTGTGCATACGACAACAAACGTCATTATGAACAAGTTGTAATCTTCATTTAGCTCTTATTGTGCCAACTTTAGGAAATGAACAACAGTGCATCTTCCCCAAAATTAAGCCTCATGGATATGTTCGAATTCTCCCTCATATTTAGCCATAGAGGAAACCATATGAGACTTTTCAAAGTGCAAGAAACTATCAAATTTTAGATGGCCAAAACATGTGCCAAAGTTTTGCATCTAGAATGGTCTAGAAATCATGTATTCCACGTGCATAAACATCCAAACATTTTCCATAATTTATGAGTTTATGTAGACCACGGCACAACATATGAGATGCAATAATTTTATCTAGATCAAAAATATCATCACTTGCCATCAACAAAATGTACCACCAAGCTAATCTTACTCAATATTGACACTAAAAAATAGATTTTTTTTTTCCTAGTGCATATAAGGCACCTAACAATGTGAATGGGCTTCCATTAGCAATCAAGTTCATTCATATGATCACACTCAAATTGCTTTTGGAGGTAAGTAATGAGTCTCATACCTAATATATTGTGATAAGAGTTCCCATCGAATTTCGCAATTAACCACATCATAATTAACCACATCGAATTTTGCAAAATCATGGAAAAAAATTTCACAAAAAAAAAAACAGCCACTCCTATAAACGTACATATTTTACAATTTATTGGCCAATATTCTTTGATCTTGTACCAAGATTTTGATGGACTTTTTTTAGCATATTATGCTTCCCTTTCAAGTTCAACTTCAATTGTCTTGCTTCGTTCTGCAATGAACCTTGTATTATGCTTCTAAAAATGTAAAACACATCTCGTACATTTAAAATAATTTCAATTTGTTGCTATTATCCATGATAAGTTGAACCATTGCATCAAGATAGAGTTAAAAAATTATGTGTGCCCTCTATTTATAGTCATTCTAATATTCAGTTCGCTCCATAAAATTTTATTGTTTGCTCCATGACAGATGTTGACACAGTTGAACATGTGTTTATTGGAAGTTATAAAATCTCTTTTTGACTCACAACATGTTTTTCAAACATGTAAATCTATGAAATTATATTTGTAAATTATATTATTCTTGTCAAGCAGCACAAAGAGAATAAGAACATTATCAACAATGAACATATCCATCATTCCATATAGTTTGATTGCAATAGGTAGCACCTTCTTTCCAATCATACTTTCTCAGAAGGGTCTTCCAATATAAAAAAACTAATTGGAAGTGTAAAACATGCATCTTTTAATGCATGGATATCATATTTTGATTGAATCCACTACAAAAGGGAGATAAATCGACACCACTTTTCACAGATAATGTATATGTAAATACATACTATCAAATATGGCATGATTTATGTAGATAGAACATGCGCAGAAGAAAAATGAAAAGAAGAGTGTACTCACAAAAGAAAGAGTGTGAGAGACTCAAAGTGAGTAGACTAAGAAATGGGTAAACTCACATTGACTAGAAATAAGCTTGCCAAGAGCATGGAGTAGGATCCTCAAGCTTCTAACCAAGTACAAATGGGAGGAGAGGCCCTCCTTACATAGATTTGGGAGAGGCTCTCCAAAGTACATCTCATGTGGGATAACTCCCCTTAAACGAGAATGAATACAATGGTAGACGCAAATGGAAATGTACCCGAATACAAAAGAGATGCAATATAAAATGGAAATAAACTAGGAATGGAGTGTCTCTTGGATACAAAATGGAGATGTACTAATGCGGATACAATTGTAGATGATGTAGGAGCAATCATGTCATCAACACCCCCTCTACAACTCCATTTTGGAGCGATTGAATGTTGCAGAGGTCCACTAGGCATTGGAACAGAACTGGAGGTAGAGCCTTCATGAACATGTCCATCAGGTTCTCCTTAGAGGTACAATGCTCAAGAGTAATCTCCTGAGATACGAGCTTCTTGCAAATGAAATGGTACTGGATCTCGATGTGCTTCGTCCGAGCGTGGAACACTAGATTCTTGGTGATGGCCAAGGCTGATTGGCTATCCATGCACATGCATGTTAGAGTAGCTTGCAAAATACCAATGTCAGATAATATTCGTCGAAACTAGATGGCCTCACATGCTACGAAGCTAGATGCTTGGTACTCGGCCTTGGTGGATGACAAAGCAACTATAGGCTGCTTCTTACTTGCCCAAAAGATAGGTCTTGAGCCAAGCAAGGATATGTATCCAGAAGTAGATCATCAAGAATTAGGATCACCAGCCCAATCTGAATCTGAATATCCAACGAGTTCAATGCCCCCTCTGTACCAAAGACCATGATGTCAAGTGAGGGCAAGATATCGAAGTAGTCTTTGAGCAACATCCTAATGTGTTTGACGAGCTTGATATGCAAACTGACTGAGTATACCAACTATATAGGCAATATCTGGTATGGTATATGCTAGGTAAAGTAAGGAGCCAACAAGTTATCGATAAGTATGCACATCCACAAGCGATGATGAATCCTCCAATGTGAGCTTGATGTTGGGATCAAGTGGTGTAGATACTTGGCAACACTATTCCATGGTATATCTAGAAAGAAGATCAGAGTAGTACTTCTTCTATGATAGGAATAGTCCTTCTTTTGTCTATCAAACTTCCATACCTAAGAAGTAGTGAAGTAGACCATGATCTATCATAGAGCACTCAAGGTGAAGTTGTGTGATGATGAATTGGACGTGGTCTTCATCTGAACCTATCAAGATCAAGTCATCTACATAGTGGATGATGATGGCAACTAAGAACTCTTTCTGATAGATGTATAATTTTGCATCAGCAATGCTTCTTTGAAATCCTTTATCTTCAAAGAACTTGTGAATCTTTTCATACAAGGCCCTCGAAGCTTGCTTAAGTCTGTAAAGTGCTTTGTGAAGCTTGTAAACTTGATCTTTCTTTCCTTCGATCTTGAAACCTTTAGGTTGGTCAACATATCCTTCTGCTTGAAGATCTCCATTGAGGAAAGCACTTTTGATGTCTAGCTGATAGACGGGCCACTTGAAGTATGCACGTAGTGCTAGAATGATTCTTATAGTTGTAAACCTTGCAATAGGGACAAAGGTTTCTTCATAATCAATACCATGTTGTTTCTTATATCCCTTAGCTACAAGTCTTGCTTTGTAGTTGTCCAATGTACCATCAGATTTGTATTGACTTTTTAGAGCCACTTAAATCCTATGACTTGATGATTTGGAGGCTTACGAACAAGTTTCCAAGTGTTGTTCTTCTCAATTGCATTCACCTCAGTGTGCATAGCTTCTTCCCACTCGGGTTGTCCTTGAGCTTCTTTGTAGTTGGAAGGCTCTGGAATGTGTTGGATATGATGCATCAATGCATAATTTACATAAGGAATTTGTCCTCGTTGTTGCTTTTCAATGAGCCTTTGTGATCTTCTTGGTTGGTTTGAAGTACTTTCCTCTTAGTTGTGTTTGGAAAAGAATGTGTCCCCCTCTAAAGTAACGATAGGTGGACTAAATCTTGTACTTAGATCTTTAGTTCAGTGCGTTGAAGCTTCATTAAAGATTACATCTTTTAAAATTGTGATGGAGTGGTTCTCAAGAGCATACAATCTATACACTTTTGGTTGTTCGCTATAGCCAATGAAGATATGCTTCTTTGACTTGGACTGTAACTTACTTAGAGTTTCTTTTGGCACATAGACAAATGCTTCACTTCCAAATACTCGAAAGTAATTGACATTAGGATTTCTTCCATAGTAGGCTTCGAAGGGTGTTTTGTTGTTCAATGCACTAGTGAAACATCCATTGACTATATGCACAACAATGTGCACTTCTGCCCAAAACTTGAAGGATAATTCTTTGTTGTGAAGCATGGTTCATGTAATTTCCATCACACTTCATATCTTTCTCTCAACTACTCCATTATGGGATGGATTCTAAGGTTGAGTGAATATCTCTTTATCCCTTTTTGCTTTAACAAATTATTGATAAATTATGATTGATAAATTCACCACCTCTATCTGATCAAATAATCTTGACTTTCTTGGATGCTCATTCTCAACTTGAGTTATTCAATCTCAAAACTTAGAAAAGATGTATGCCTTTGACTTCAAATAATATACCCAAATGTATCTTGAGTGGTCATCTACTACAAGATAGAAGTAGATTGATCCTCTAAGGGAAGGGGTATAAATGGGTCCACAGAGATCCATGTGGACTAGGGTAAAGGGTTCCTAGCTCATGTGGAAGCCTCCTTGGGAATGGGAGCCCTGTGTTGCTTGCCTTGGGTGCAAGCTTGGTAGACATCATTTACTTGGCCAATATTGGGAAATCCTTTAACTATCTATGATGTCGAAATCTTTGGTAAATATGAGGTTTGGCCATACCTTTGATGCCAGAGGTTAGAAAGTGACTCCTTAGATAGAAAGCAAGAGCATTTGTATAGCCCTTTTCTTCTACGCCTTGTGCAATGATGTCTTTGGTTTTAGGGTCAATCACCTTTATAGAAGTGTTATCAAAGAACACTTGTTTATCATGATCAGTGATGGACTTAATTGATAGCAAATTTATGCACAAGTTAGGGAAAAATAATACATTGGATAATGGTTTGCACTCCCCATGATCATTGGTAATTTGTACTTTTCCTTTCCCTTCAATGGGTAGACTCTTATTGTTGCCTAGGTACTTTGCCCGTATGGTCCTCAATATCTTAAAAGGATGATCGATCTTTGCACATGTGAGAGGTGGATCCACTATCAAAGATCCACTCTTGAGATGAACTTGAAGTCAATAGGGCATTGGCTTTTGTTGAAATAAACAGGTCTTCACAGGAATAATGAGACCTATGATCAAAGGGTTTTGATTAGTCCCTCGAGCAAGAAGGCCAAGAATTATTCTTCTTTTTGTAGCAAAATTTCTCAAGGTGCCCTGTTTTGCCACAAAAATTACAAGTAAACTTCTTTGATGAGGTGTTGGATCTTTGTTTGGGTGTGTTGCTAGTACTATGACCAGGATATTTTCCTTTGTGAAAGGGTCCCTTATCCTTCATCGTGGTCTCTTGTGAGGAAGCCGACTTTTTTCACGATTCGTGGAGGAGCAAAAGTCATCGAACTTCTTCCCAAGTTCAAACTTGGTCACGATTATAAAGGGTGGCTACAAATTTCTCATAGGATCTAAGGAGTTTATTGAGAAGGCAGATGACCATATCTTCAATAGAGACTTGGCGGCAAGATAATGGTGGTTTATGTTGATAGTCCTCAAATATGGCAATAACTTTGGAAATAGGATCCTAGGACCTAATGGATAGGTTATGAAACTCTACTTCTAGGGTGTAAATTTTGGAGGGCTTTTTGTCTTCGTACAAGTCTTGGAGGATCTTCCAAGCCTCATAGGACGTTTTAAGGGGGTTATATGGCCTTTGTTTAACTCATCACAAGCTAGAAGTAATTGGCCTAAAGCTCGCTTATCTTTGATGTTACACATACTCTAGGCTCCTAGATCACTTTCTTTGTCAGGTTCTTGCTCGGTTCCTTCAACTAATTCATATAAGAGATTTGTATAAAGTTAAGCCATAATGGTGTCCTTCCAAAGATTGTATTTTGTGTCATTGAGTCACTCATCCTTTGGCATAAAGATTAGCATGAATGAGGGTGAATACAATTGACTCGATGATGTTGCGTTCAAAATTGTTGACATTGTTGCCATTAAAAATAAGATACCACACTTGCACAATCGAAGTTAAAATTTGCACAAAATTTGTAATGGGGCAGGGGAGGGGGCTTAGAATAGCCCTACACTTGATGATGAGAGAGACACCTTGGAGAAGGGGGGGCTTAGGATAGCCTACACTTGAAGATGAGATAGATACCTTGAAGGGGGGCTTAGAATACCTTGTTGCATACCAAATAGCCTTAGTGTACGCTAGGGCTTTGAAAAAACTTGTGGGTGGGCTTAGAATAGCCTCCAACCACAAATGCACACACTCAAGATCCTTCTTCTTATATGCTTGGTGTTACAAAAGTGGAGGGCACAGTGTGCCAAGTGCCAAATGTTGAGGGTTGGACCCTTGGAAAAAAATACAAAGTAACCCTTTGCCAAATGGGTTACTTGGATGCTAGAATGTGTGCCCAAAAATGAAGTTCCTTTGGGGATTTTATCTTTCAAGTACTAAATAGAATGGGTTCTTGGTTCAAAATATTCACGAGGAAAAAGACTAGAAAAGAAATTATCTTTACAGCAGTTCAAAAGTTTAAAGCCTACTAATTGAAAATTGAACTAGCTCAATGTTTTACAGGTGAACAGTGAAGGCAAAATTGGTGTTGAATTTAATGTAATTAATAATAAATGTCATAGATGATGTAAAACTATAGACCCGCCATTGTGTCAATGTGACTTTAGCTTACTATGTAATTCAGTGAATGTTCTCTAAGAGTATTGAAATCGGTGGAGTATGGTGACATCAATGATGATATCATAGTAGGAAACAGTTCGGGTGCCTAATGATCTCGAAACCTCGTGTTTTCTCATGCACTACCCAGATATGCTCCAGACTGTAGATGTTAATCAATTTGCTTGATTCATCCTTGTCACGCACTCTCTCTTAGGTGCAATAGAAGTGAGCACTTGTAAGCACCAAGTATGCTCCATCTTCTCTTTGGTTGGGATGAAACTGAGGATGAAGAACCAATATTGAGAGTCCTCAAAAATGGATGCGTAGCTACCATCAGCCATCAATATCACTATTTCATGCTCTAGAGAGAGCTTTTTCTCTCTCTCACTCTCTCTCACACACACAGAGTCTAGGATGGCTGTCGTGGCTGAGAGTTCGTCTACCCTGCAATATTCAGAGCAGAGAGCAGAGTGATAGTCTCTCTCTCTCTCTCTCTCTCTCTCTCTCTCTCTCTCTCTCTCTCTCTCTCTCTCTCTCTCTCTCTCTCTCTCTCTCTCTCTCTCTCTCTCTCTCTCTCTCTCTCTCTCTCTCTCTCTCTCTCTCTCTCTCTCTCTCTCTCTCTCTCTCTCTCTCTCTCTCTCTCTCTCTCTCTCTCTCTCTCTCTCTCTCTCTCTCTCTCTCTCTCTCTCTCTCTCTCTCTCTCTCTCTCTCTCTCTCTCTCTCTCTCTCTCTCTCTCTCTCTCTCTTCTCTCTCTTTGTCGGGTCTTTGAGTCTTTTGGTACAAGTAAAGTGCGGTCTCTGTGTCTTGTCTTGTACAGTGCTTGCTCTATTATGTCAGTGATGTTGGTTTTTGTTTTCTTATGGATGCAATTAGATGATTCACCTACTTTATCACCCTCGACTAATTTTCCCTCCTTTATGAGTGTGCAAGAGGAAAGGAGATGCTTTCTCACTCTTGTTATGAGTAATAGACCATAGAGAATTGGGTGCATACTAACAACTGCTCTCTATTTTCTCTCACACAAGGTCTTTCTGGGCTTGATGTTGTTGTACAAAGGATGAGATGAGGCATCTTTGAGCGTAGATCAAGAGGAAAACTTCAGCTTTCTCTATTTGTACTATGGAATGGTGACTATTGATTGTAGGTGATTGAGATTAGATTTTCTCTCTTTATTGCATTCATCACAGGATATTCTCACCTTTAGAAGGATGCAAAAAAAAGCTTGAGATCATCTGAACTTGGAGCTATGCATAGTAGAGGATGTTGGAGCAAGTCTATGACAATCCTAAGTATTGGCTTGAGTCTCACAAGGTCATAGGAGAAGCTTTAAAGTGAAGTCAATGTCTGAGTTCACTTGTGAACTATCTCTTGTAATTTTTTAAGACTTTAATTGATGTAAAAGTAAAAGTATCTAAAGTGGTTGAGCCCACTTGATGAAAAAAGGAAAGAGAAATCACGAATTCGTGATTGAAGTGGTTGGACAATCAATCAATCACTAAAAGATAGGAGATTTATTTTATGAGCAAGATTCAAATTCAAATCTTGGCTCCAAAGATCACTATGTATACATGGCTCTTTAATCATGGTTTTAGACCTCCATGAGCGGAGCTTTATGCCATATCCAAGTGTGGTTTCAAGGCACACATATGTATCAGTAAATCCATTGTACTTTACAATTTTTCATTTTCATGATCATTTGAGTTCATATCCTCATGCTTTTGTGAGTATACTGTTCACAGCCATACCTCTCAGTTTTTTTCAGTGAGTTTGCAGAGTTGATTTCTCTAAGCATGATTTATCATTTTTAGTGATTTAAGGTGCTAAAGTTTGATCCTTAATTCTATTATATACTCACAAATTTTCATTGCAATTGACTTTTTCAATCTTGAGATATGTTCATTTGAAGTCGACTATATCTCTTCATACTTTACTTCTCTCTTAGCACTCCATCAGAACAGTCATTTTCTCAGAGCTTGTTCTTAGTGTGCAGCTCATCATTTTCCATGATTTAAAAATTTAAAACAATCAGCATACTGTCTAATATATGCATTAAAAATTTCATAAGCATTGCATTTTGGAATCTCGAGATATTAACATTTTGTTGCTCATGGGTTTGAGGACTGCCAGAGTCCATGAAAATCGGGGTGATGCTATAACTTGTTAAACACTTTCCTCTTTATGTAGTCCATAATCTTTTATGAAATCACTCATAATTTTTACCTTACTAAGTTAATAAGATTTCCCCAAAAGGAATCAAGTCAATTGTTGTTGTGGCCAGAGAATTGTTCAAAACATTGGGCAGGTGTATGAACAAAAATAGCAAGTTTTTTGTTCTTGAATCTACTTCAAATTATCTATTTTGATACATCTTTTTGAGAGTGATCTTCCAAGGTACATAGGGTGTCTAATACATCCTTTCAAAAGCGAAAACGGTCCACTACATATCCCTGGAGTTTATTTGGTTGGTGTAGTGCAAAGTTTTTGGAGCACCACTTCATCTTCCCATTTCAAATCCATCTCTTCACAGTGGTATTAGAGCAAGGTTGGACAACATGATAGATGGATTTCCTTCATCAATTGACAAATTGGATAGAGGTAACTACTGAGTCTGGTCATTAAGGATGGAAGCTTATTTTCAAGGTAGGAATTTATATGGTTATGTAGCTAGAGATGAAGTTATGCCAAGTTTCAAGAACAAAGGTCAACCAGCACAAGAAGAGCAAGAAATATTGAGCACATGGTGCTCCAAGGATTCACTTGCAAGGTCTTATCTCCTCAACTATATCTCATATTTTGCTGCCTCACATTAGAAGTTGTAACGCATCTCAGGAAGTGTGGAATGCACTTGAAGCCTTCTTCTCTTCAAGTACAAAGGCGACGAAACATCAACTATGGCTAGACTTCACAACTCTCAAGAAAGCTGCCAAACAAAATGTGATAGATTTTGTCACAAAGCTCAAGGACATAGCAAATAAATTGGGAAGCATTGGAGAAGTAATAGAGGAAGAGAAAATTGTAAGGCAAGTCATCAATGGCTTGAAGGAAGATGACAAGTGGGAAGCATTCACCACAGCTATGGATATATACATGGATATGCATGTACCAGATTTCAATACACTCATAGGACAACTACTTACTCAAGAGGCCAAGCTTATCAAGAACGGAGAAAGCTCCAAAGGAAATCAATCTTCTACCTTGTATATGATAAAGGAAAGTCCAAAGAAAACAAAGGAAGAGGAAAGAAAGTGGATGATGAAGCAGGTACACATCAAGCTAACTATGCAGGTAGATGAAGACATGGTAGAGGTAGAGGCAGAGGAGAAAGGCAAGGCAGGGGGAGATCCCAAGACTCTAATTCATGCTCTATTTGTGGATTAACTAATCATACAATTAAAAATTGCTTTAAGAATTCCAGGAATCAAAGAGGCAGAGGCTACAATAGAGGAAGTTATGGCTACTCAAGAGGAAGGTTCAACAATTAACATGGCAACCATAGCAATTACAACCATTCAAACTATCAAGAAGGCAATAGGGGAAGATGAGACTTCAATAACTACACAGAAGACTCAAATCAAGAGGACTCATTGCTAATCATGAATATAGTCATGCCACAAGGTAAATCTGATGAGCATGTTTTCTATATAGATTCACGTTGTTCCAATCATGTGGCAAGAAATGTGGCCTTCCTATCAGATTTAGAAGACCCAAGGAACAAGCATGAGGTACAAACAAGAGATGATACAAGACACGTTGTGGAGAAAATAGGAAATGTCAAAGCACCTGATGGAAACATCAACCTACTCAGTAAGGTACTCTATGTCCCTACCATTACAAAGAATTTGATAAGTGTTGGGTAGATATTAGAGAAAGGGTTGCAAGTTAGGTTCACAAAAGCAAGAGCATTTGTTGAAGATCCAATTCAAGGATTTAGGAGAATTGCAAAGGGTGAAAAGATAGGTAGATATTCACATTTGAATTACAAGACACTAGAAACATTGCTCTCTTTAATCATGGTAGTCAAACACTCACAAAATTGGAAGCATGGCATAAAAGGTTATCACATATTGGTGAAAGATCATTAAAGCAAATTTGTAGGGACCAAAGTGTACTTGGACTCCCTAACTTGTCAAAACAACACATGATTTATAAGTGTAGTTCATGTCAATTTGGAAAGTCTCACAGGTTACCATTCATGAAAAAAGGATATATGCATGGAGACCTCTTGGATTTGGTTCATACAGATGTATGGGGACCTAGCAAGGGTGCTTCAATTTCTGGATCAAGGTATTATGTCTCCTTCATTGATTATTGCAATAGATGGACTATATTATATTTTATGAAACACAAAGATGAAGTCTTTTCATGCTTCAAAAGATATTTGGCTCTTGTGGAGAATCAAACAGGTAAGACATTAAAAAGGCTAAGGTCAGATGGAGGGGGATAGTACTTCTCCCATGAATTTGACTCCTTTCTTCAAGAGAGGGGAATCAAAAGAGATATCACTACAAGGTACACTCCTAAGAAAAATGGAGTGGCAGAAAGAAGGAATAGGACAATTATTGAAGCTTCAAGGTCTATGCTAAATGAGAAGCACTTACCTAATTACTTATGGGCTGAGGCTATATCCACAGCCACTTATTTGATTAGCATGTTACCTTTAAAATCACTTGATGGCATGACACCATATGAGGCTTGGAATGGAAGAAGACCAAGCTTGGATCATTGTAAGATTTTTGGATGTATTGCTTATGCTCATGTTCCTTCACAGGTTAGAGGCAAGATGGATCCCAAAGCAGAAAGGTGTGTATTCATTGGATATGACAACAATCAAAAAGGCTACATATTATACAACCCAACAACCAAAGGATTCTTGGTGAGTAGAGATGTAGTATTTGATGAGAATAGTTCTTGGTATGAAGATTCATGTAGAAAGGTCAACTTACCTTATGATCTTCAAGAAGATTTTCCAAAACTTGTTAAGGATAATCCTCCTAAAATTGAAGAGCACGATACCTCAGAAGATGATGAAGCAACTCAGTATGAAAAACTCAAAATGTGGAAGTCTAAAGGTAAAGAAAAAGTGCAAGAACTTGGACAAGAGGCAGAATCATCACATCCTGGCCTAAGAAGGTCCATGAGGGACAAAAGAAAACCAGAAAGATATGGGTTTGATACTTCTCTAGTCACTAAACATTCAATCTATCTAGCACATGACATAAATCAAGAGGAACCCTCAACATTTGAGGAAGCAAAGAAGAAATCAGAATGGAGGCATGCAATGGAAGAAGAAATTGAAGCTCTTGAGGAGAATAACACTTGGGAGTTGGTTCCCAAGTATCCATCAATGAAAGTGATGGGCTCAAGATGGATCTACAAATTGAAGAAGAACTCAGATGGCTCCATTAACAGGTATAAGGCAAGGCTTGTGGCAAAAGGCTTTGCATAAACTCAGGGAATTGATTATGAGGAGATTTTCTCTCCTATGGCAAAGATGCCTACTATTAGGGTTTTGCTTAGCATTGCCTCTTCCAAGAATTGCAAGATACTTCAATTGGATGTAAAAAATGCATTCTTAATGGATGGATAACAGAAGAGGTTTGAAATTGTTCTCTCATGCAGATTGGGTTGGCTCCAAGGAAGACAGAAGGAGCACCTGAGGATATCTTACCTTTGCAAGTTCAAAACTTCTCTCATGGTCATCCAAGAAGCAACCCACAGTTGCACTCTCTTCTACTAAAGCTGAATACAGAGGTCTTTCCATAGTTACTCAAGAAGCAATGTGGATGAAGACACTTATCAGTAAGTCCATTGTACTTTACAATCAATATACATTCATTTTCATGATCATTTGAGTTCATATCTTCATGCTTTCGTGAGTATATTGTTCACAGCCATACCTCTCAAATTTTTTCAGTGAGTTTGCAAAGTTAATTTCTCTGAGCATGATCCATCATTTTCAGTGATTTAAGTTGGTAAACTTTGCTCAAATGAAATCTACTATATACTCACAAACTTTCATTGCAATTGAGTTTTTCAATCTTGAGATATGTTCATTTGAAGTCTACTATATCTCTTCATACTTTACTTCTTTGTCAGCACTCCATCAGAATAGTCATTTTCTCAGAGCTTGTTCTCAGTTTTTAGTTCATCATTTTCCATGATTTAAAGCTTGATAGAATCAAAATATTGTCTAGTATATGCATACAAAATGTCATAAGCATTGCATCCTGGAATCTTGAGATATTAACATTTCTTTGCTCATGGGTCTAAGGACTGCTAGAGCCTGTGAAAATCCGGATGATGCTATAACTTGCTAAAAACTTTTCTCTTTATGTAGTCCATCATTTTTTATGAAATCACTCATGATTGTTAGCTTACTAAGTTAATAAGAGTTCTCCAAAAGGAATTAAGTTAACTGCTGCTGTGGCGAGAGAATTGTTCAAAACATTGGACAGGTGTACGAACAAAAATAGCAAGTTTTTTGTTCTTGAATCTACTTCAACTTATTTGTTTTGATTCATCTTTTTGAGAGTGATCTTCCAAGGTACATAGAGTGTCTAATACATTTTGGCAACCTAAAAGGGCCCACTACATATCCCTGGAGTTTATTTGGCTGGTGTAGTGCAAAGTTTTTGCAGCATCACTTCATCTTCCAAGTTCAATTCCATCTCTTCACAGAGGATGTTGACGCAATGAAGCACACCCTTGATTCTTTTCTCTTTCTATTTCATTGTTGAGATATTAGTTTAAATGACATGCCGACTATAATCTGGTGATCTTGAATGCATGATCAGCAAGAGTGATAGAGATTTCAATAACTTGGAGGAGTGGAAAATCTCCTGCTCAAAATGCATAATGCCTTGCTCCTCTACCAAATGATTTAAGCATAATATATTAATGGCTGATTTGAAGTATGCAAAAGGGATCAACTAGTAGGTAATGTAAGAAGTGACACTTTGACAGGCATTTGAGTCACCAATTGACAAAATGATCACCAAACTACTAAGATTACACCACAAAGATTTCAATGTGCACCAGCTTGTGGTGAGAAATTAAGAAATTCCACCATGATGATTGTTGAAAAGTGTTTGTTAACGCTTCAACAACTTGAGATTTTCAATGAACTTCACAAAATGACCATGAGAGTGACACAAAATTCTCCCAAAGTGTTGATAAACACTTCAAAAAATAGATGAGATGCAAACTAGAATGATCCAAACTGTGAAAAACATGAAAATGACTAGAAAACAGTGGTTACAACCACTTTAAAGATAGAGATGTATTATTAACTCAAAAAATGGATATGTCAAAAAAATAATATAAAGTCTCCACTCAAAGGGTGAGAGGAAGGGAAAATGGGGGTATGAGGGTGGGAAAATGATGAAGAGAAGGGTGGAAGGGTGGGAAAATGGGCAAAATGAGGCCCAAAAGTGTAAAATGATGGTAAAGGAGGCTTCTCACAATGAGGGGAGCCACACCCCCAAACTCAAGCACCACCACCACCAAATGCACCACCAAGACCTCCACCTAGTGATATGATACAATGCAGAGAGTACAAGCATAAAAGCATAATGAAAAGAAGAGTCTACTCACAAAAGAAAGAGTGTGAGAAACTCAAAGTGAGTAGACCAAGAAATGGGTAAACTCACATGGATTAGAAATGAGCTTGCCAAGAGCATGGAGTAAGCTCCTCGAGCTTCTATCCAAATAGAAATGGGGAGGAGAGGCCCTCCTTATATAGATTGAAGGGGATCTCCAAAGTACATCTCATGTGGGATAATTCCCCTTAACAGAGAATGAATACAATGGTAGAAGCAAATGGCAAGGTACCCAAATACCAAAAATATACAATATAAAATGGAAATAGACTAGGAATGGAGTGTCTCTTGGATACAAAATGGAGATGTACTCATGTGGATAAAAATGTAGATGATGTAGGAGCAATCATGTCGTCAACAATTTCAAGGTCAAATACAAAAGTGATCCAAACCATATGCATATAGATACATGAGTTCCGATCCACAGATCAGCAAGGACAGAATGCCCCTCGCAATTGTCATTAAGTCACTTCTCTAAATGCTTTCGTTTCATATTGAAGTCCCCCCCCCCAACAATCAATGGAAGTCCTCGCGAAGAGAGCCATCCAAGGGTCGTCTTAAGGTGATTCAACATGTTGGAACGCGCCTCAGAGAGTTGGTGGTGTGGAACGTAGATGTTTCCATGAAGCCAAGCCTGACCCCCCACATGAAACTGTGCAAAAATTTAGTTGGCCGAGGAGACACTCAACTCGAAAAAACAAAGATCTTGTGCAATCAAGGAGCATAATCCCCGTTCACCAAGTTCCGAGGAACCTAGACAAATGAAGATCGAAAAGCCAGGCATTCGGATAGGCCAGCAGCCTTGAAATTGTAGGGTCTCTTGGATCCCCCACCACCTTCCAAGCATGAGTGGTCATCAAGCTCGAAAGCTCTGCCCTCTTGAACCTTAACCCATTTGTGTTCAAGGAAATCACCCTTGATAAATGCGTTGTGCGCGCAGTTCTTGAGGAATCACTCCTACCAACCCGCTTCGAAAAACGACGACTAGCTCACACATGCCAACCACTAAACCTTGCCTCCACCTTGAGCTTACTGATGTTAGTAAGGCTGCCCCATACATGGTCCTGGTGAAGATGTCGAATCTAAATAACCCCTAGACACCTTCAACACCATGTCGCCTAAGCCATTCCTATAAAACATGCGCCAGAACGTAAGAATGTTGTAAGTGTTGGGCACCCCACACACACGTGTCCGACAATTCTGGCCCTTCTACCCTCCAACCCTGCCAGGGCTAAGTACTAACCTGCCTTCCAGTGTCCCTAACGGGATCACTTTGAGGTGCCAAAACTAACCAATCTAGAAGCGTCCCCAATGGGAACACTATGGGGTGCCGAGGCACCCATAGTGTCGAATCTAAATAACCCCGCATTACAGACCCTAGACACCTTCAACACCATGTCGCCTAAGCCATTCCTATAAAACATGCGCCAGAACGTCAGAATGTTGAAGTGTTGGGCACCCCACACACACATGTCGGACAATTCCGGCCCTTGCTACCCTCCAAGCCTGCCAGGGTAAGTACTAACCTGCCTTCCAGTGTCCCTAACGGGATCACTTTGAGGTGCCAAAACTAACCAATCTAGAAGCGTCCCCAATGGGAACACTATGGGGTGCCGAGGCACCCAAAGGGACAAGAGGTAACATACCTATACTGCCACCATCACCATCTCCGATTCTTTCGCTTCCGACTCCCATAAAGTCGACTTCTTCCGGCAGAACCACTCCGGAAGACTCTAGATGTGCCAAGGGCAAGGGCTATTTAAGGTTGGAAGTAGCCTGCAGATAGCTAATTGGGGATATATCAATTATGATTTCTCTGTCTAGGTGAGGAGTTACCAACACAATACTTTTTTAAGTGAAGTCACCAACACCTTTTGACTAGATAGAAACGTGAGTTATGTGTGCTTATTTCTTTTAGTTCTAAATTCCAAGAATTGTTCCAATATCCCACCAGAAGCATTGTGATATCTCCATCTAGGTGAGTAGACTGCTATTCTAACCATCCGATTTTCACCGCAAGTTTTCTGACTAGAGGCATTATAGTTTCCCCTGTCTAGGGGAAAGGACGCCAGCCTAACGGCAGATTTCTCTATAATGAGTTTATGGAAGCTTTGTCACTATAACTGATCTAAATACCCAATATTTCATATACATGATGAGGAACTCGACACAAGTATTGATTCATTGTGTGCAGCTTCACAGACCAACAAGGATCCACAGGGCAATGATATTAAAAGGTAAATGACTCTGGGTTAACTTTAGAAATTCATGATAGATGCATTACTGTCCAACGGATTTTCACTACAAGTTTTCTGACTGAAAAGCACTATGGCTTGTACCTGTCTAAGGCAAAAGCCTGCCAGCCTACAAAGCAGATTTTTCTATAATTGAGTTTATGGAGATTCTTACACTAGAATCACGTACCCAACCAATACTTCATATACATGGTTAAGAACTCAATATGGCAATCAGTTCATTGTGTGCTGCTACACAGACCAATGAGATTACAGGGCATGATGTTAAAAGGTCTTCCCAAAATGACTCTGGGTTAACTTTAAAAATTCATAGTAGATGCATTACTCTCCCACATTCTGATGAATCTGGTTTAGCCTTATCAGATAAAGACATAATTAAAGTCAGTAAGAAGATGCATTATTCTCCAGCACGCTCTATGAGACTCCTAGAGTGTGTGATTTCATTACATACTGAAAATATTATATGCGTTATTCCCCAACACACTCTATGAGACCCTGGAGTGTGATTTCATTACATACTGAATATATTATGCGTTATTCCCCAACACACTCTATGAGACCCCTGGAGTGTGTGAATACCCTACAGTCGGATGAATATGGCTTAACTTTATCAAGTAAGACACGACTAAGATGTTGGGGATTTGGGATAAGAAGCTTTATTCTCCAACATGCCCTATGAAACCCCTGGAAAGTGTGATTTCGATACATTCTGAATAGTAGAAGATCAATCAATGGTATCATTTACCTTCTCCTTCCCCCATTAGTTCACCATCTTCTCAAGCTTCTTGGCTATCAAGCCCTTCCTACAAAATGCACCTCTCTCTTATCACTCATGCAATTTACCATTACTCTACGTCAACATATACTCTAAGTTGACACATATCTTCTTTCCTGCCCATTCAAGCATACCGCTAATGATCAACCTTCCAAGTTGCTTCTCAAAGCCCAACGCACACAAAGGAGCACCACTTCATTGCTATTCATTTACTGCCTGGCTACTTTAAATCCTACATACTCAGCACTGGCAAAATAAAACGATGACCTAGTCTCTCAATAAGAAGCAGAACTTTATCACGGGAAAGAAAAAAAGGTGACGTTAAATTCACTTTTCCATCTGTTAAATGTGTTACTAATGAGGCACTTCTAAAACCATGCATCCAGATGCGCCACCTATTTGGCAGCCCATTCCACACCATATGCCTGCAGTGCAGCACAATTTTAAACTTTCCCACATTAAATTTATCTTATAATGACAGACTCACGCACACCAATCCAGAAACTGGTAAGAAAAAAGTATTTCTTTCTGAGATCCATGAGCCCAAATGCCACATGTACAAGGCTCTCAGATAGAATCTATTTCTAGTCTCTCTTCTACTGACAGCACGTCAAGGAAGGTTCTTTGGTATCAACCTAAGTTTCTATGAAGCATCATCACATGCCATGCCTTACAACCAGCATCACCACATGGTGCACACACAAACACGAATGAATTATGTTTGTATGTTCATCCACAATCTCCAATCCAACAAAGCTATTCAAGATTTACCATTTGCACGTCCATGAATGCTTAGACCTTTAAAACTTTCCTGGACACCTTGCATCAGCCAACCTTGACTCATGGCCTTTTCCACATACCGTGTGAACTTATCTTTCACATCTGGTATATCAAGAGCAAGGTCATCCACGCTATCTGCCACTCTGGTAAAACCCTTTGTCATTTGATTAACTGTGATTAAACCTTCATTTGCACACTCCTGTAATAGATCCAGTAACTTGTCATTCTGCTTTTCCATTGCCATAACGAGAGCCTTTTTCACAACTTCATGATGAAAAAATGGCATATCGATGTCGCGAATACATTGACATGCTTCAGAAATAACTCCGCCTGCTTCAAACTCTTCCAATAGTTTAACAATTTTATCTTTGGCGTCTTCCACTGCCCACCCAGAGCCACCACCCCAACATCGCAATATTCGTTCACCAGCATGTCGAGCTGCTAATAAAGCCCTTGCAGTATTCACAATATTAACACCCAACGAGTCTGGCTCAAGTTGTTCTTTGAGCTCCTCCAAATCTAGAGGTGCTAATATATCATCCACTACAGTCCTAGCCAGGAATAAAGCTAGCTCATTTGCAGCATCGGGGCAATCCAAAGCAGTGTCATCAGTTGTCTCCAGCAAAAGCAGAAAAGCTTTAGCAACATCCTCGGATGAAATAACCTCTGCATAAAGTGAAGAAAGAAGTACAGAAGCCATTTCCCTCTCCCTGTTTTTCCTGTCCATGGCCAAAGTCACGACTCTTTTCACAAAGACTGCATTCAGATGAGGGGATGACAACTCTTCCAAGCTTCTTATGACCTCGCCAACATCATCAGAAAGGAAATACTCTTGAATAATAGCAGTTGCCTTTTGCTTGAAGACAACAACTGGATCTACTTCTGCGACATCTGTTGCATCTGTCTTGTCAACTGATTTTGGAGCTGCCATGGGTATAGTGTACGAACTATCCAAATACCCATCCTTAATTGCTGTAGAAACCAAATTTGGCAGTACTTCACGTGCGTTCACTATATCTAAAGATAAGTCATCAATAGCATCTGCAAGACGATTAAAACCCTTTGACATTTGGCTTAATGTGATGAAGCCCTCATCTGCTGCTTCTTTAAGAAGTGAAAGGACTAAGCTCTCAAAGTTTCTCTTCTCCATGGCCAATATCAAAGTTCTCTTCACTACTTCGTGGTGAAAAAAGGGAACATTTAATTCTCTGATGCATCTACACGCTTCAGCTTTGTCTCCACTTTCAATATACTCATTTAGTAATGCAGATATTTTATTTTTAACAAGCTCCACAGTTGTGAGTGTAGAGCCACCCCATCGGCGCTCAACAATCTCAGCATGCAGAGGGGGAGACAAATAGCTCTTTTGCGCCAAATGAACAACATCACGCCCTTTTGCCTCTTCTGGCAATTCTTTGATGGCACTTTGAAGAAAGGATGGTGGCAAAATATCATCGACGATAGCTCGGGCAACAAAAAGGGCCAAAATGTCTACTGCATCAGGTATGTCTATCAACAAGTCATCCGCTGACTCAACAAGCTTTGTAAACCCCTTTATTACCTGCTCTGGACTGATTACATCTGCATAAAGTGAAGACAATAGCACAGCAGCCATTTCCTTTTCACGATCATGCCTATCCAATGCCATGGATATAAGCTTCTTTACGAAGTAATGGTGATACATTGGACATCCAAGGTCCTTGAGACTGACAGCGGCCTCAGAAATATTATCAGTTAGAAAAAATTCTTCGATTATTTGTCCCACTTTGATTTTATATTCTACTATTGATTCTGCAGCAGCTATTGTCACCAGTTCATAAGGCTCCTGCATAAGTACATAGGTCACTTAAGATAAACTAAACAAGTCAAGCTACAATTACGATCTACATATTCCAAAAAACCATGAGCATCACCTCCTCGCTGTCATAGTTTGGATCTCTACGATCCATACACGCTTCGCCATCAGTCTCCAGCAGCGAACCCCATGTGCCTCTACCCCCAGCACCACCTATGTGAAGAGAAAGAATCACACGTCAAGATTGAAAAACTCCATTCATTTTTCTCGAATGAGAAGAAATAACAAGAGAAGTATGATAGCCGCACATAAGTTGCCCAAAGCCTCAGGAATGACAATGACGAATAAATATGCAAAGAGGGAACCCTATTCAAGCGAACATTTGAAACCATTTCAGCTATTTCATGCGTCGAGAGTTACAAAATGCATGCCTTTCTTGGGGCGACAACCCTTCCCAGAATGTGAGCGTCTGTCATTTTTCAGACTGCCATTCGTAGATTGGGCATGTTTTCCATGTTTGCTATGAGGATCGGGTACCGAGGATATTGATGAAATCAGCTCTGAACCCGAATTGCTGCCAAAAGACATAGATCTTAGAAGTTCACGCTGCTCTTCCGTCAGAAAGGGCTCTAACGACGACATAGCTGTTTGACCGGAGCAACCTTAAATCTGCGCAGCATCATAATACGATAATACAGTGAGCATTAACACTGAAAAGAACAAACAAAAACGACACCGCAAGAAAATGACCGCAGCAGCGACACAAGTCACGTACGCTTTGAAGAAAAAGGCCCAAAGAAGCGGATTGAAAACTCATTCCTCAGAGGCTGCCCGTAAAACCTGGAGAAAGGAAGACAGGAAAACATGAAACACAATTCAAAATGCGAAAAACTGGTCAAAGTGCGAGCGAATGAGTGAATGCGTACAGCTAAGGTACCCTAATGAAAGAAATGTACATGCATGCGCATATGCCAGGGCGAGAAGCAGGACCCTCTGACCTGATCTATCTATGTTCGACAACAGAAGCTTGAAGCGGAAGCTGGAGAAGCAGGACAAAGTACGTAGTGGGGGGGCATCGCCCATTTTATAGTGCATCACCTTGGACATGCTTAGGGGAGTCGTTACTCTACACGCAGCTCTTTTTTTCTCTTTATCTATGGGTGCTTTCATGTTATGGTTTCTTGAGATTTGAAGTAGAGTTTGTGAAAAATTCCATGGAGTAGATGAAAGTGGGATTTGAAGGACTTTGCACTTAGGGCACATGGAACAAACAATATTTTTCTCCATTTTTGGGTGGAATAAATAAATAAATAATTGTACACACACACACACACATATATATATATATATATACACATATATACAATCACACTTTTGTCCGAGCTCCACTTGGTTAGACAAAAAAGTGGAACACAATTCATAACCCTATTTAAATCTAATGGGAAACACTTTTAATTTCGAAAGATAATGTTGTATCTTATATTTGTTTTTTGAAACTTTATATGTTTAGATTTTTTTATGCTAGAATAAGTATGACGTGAGGGGATGAAGTTTATAGGCATAAGATGGCATAAAAGTTGTTAAATGTCTTTGACCTATGTGAATAGGGAATGTCATATATTGGTGCATGATTGGTTGAGCCAGTTTTCCTAGCATTTTCACTGCTCTATGGAGGTTGGACCATATACTGAAAGCAAAAAATATTGTTCTTGTGGAAAATTATACATTGGAGGATCCAGAGGAATGTTAGAGTAGTCAAGGTTAACATTGGAACCCCTTCTTGTGGCCATCATAACAGGAGAGCAATAGAACTATATCACTTGTAGCAATCAACGAAGATTAAATTTGAGCTCTCTGTTGTGACACTACAAAAAATAGGGGGGCATAGCGATGCTCCTGAATTGAAAAAAAAACGAGAATCATCGCTTATGCGATGCTAGCGCCGCATAAGCGACGGTGTTGTTTGTGGATTTTTTTTTACGGGCCTTCGTCGCATAAGCGATGCTAGCGTCGCCTATGCGACGCTAAAAGTGTGTGTCGCAAATAGCATCGCTAACTAACGACGTTATTTGCGACATTGGCAAACTGGCTGGCATCGCATAAGCGACGTCCTGTGTTCCAGAGCGTCGCATAAACGACGCTCTGGAATGTTTTTTTTTTTTTTTTTTTTAAGTGATTTCTTTCGGCACATTTGTGCCGAGATTTGGACGCGAGAGAGCAAGAGAACGAGAGAGAGAGAGAGAGAGAGAGAGAGAGAGAGAGAGAGAGAGAGAGAGAGAGAGAGAAAGAGAGAGAGAGAGAGAGAGCGAGAGAGAGAGAGAGAGAGAAAGAGAGAGAGAGAGAAAGAGAGAGAGAGAGAGAGAGAGAGAGAGCGAGAGAGAGTGAGAGAGAGCAAGAGAGAGAGAGAGAAAGACACACACATATCATCGTTGAAGCCAGGTATGCACGCACGTGCACACACACTTACACACACATACATATGCATACACACACACATATACACACATAGACACACACACACATACACATAGACACACACACACACATACACACACATATACACACACATACACACATAATGTTGCATACACACACATATACATGCATACACACACATATACATGCATACACACACACATATACATGCACACACACATATATGCATACACACACATATGCATACATAATGCACATGCAGACATACACATACATAATGCATACACACACATATGCATACATAATGCATACACACACATATGCATTTATACATGCATACACATACAGACATAGACACATACACACACACAGACACATACACACACATAAACACATACACACTCATAGACACACACTCACATACACACATAGACACATACACACACATACACACCACACACATACACACACACATATATGCATACACACACACATAGAGAGACATGCACACACATACACATACATGCACACATATGCATACATAATGCATATGCATATGCATACATACATACTTACATGCATACACACACATATGCATACATAATGCACATGCATACATAATGCACATGCATACATACACATACATAATGCATATGCATACATAATGCACATGCATACATACACATACATAATGCATACACACACATATGCATACATAATGCATACACACACATATGCATACATACATGCATACACATACACACAGAAACATACACACACATAGACACATACACACACATAAACACATACACACTCATAGACACACACACATACACATAGACACATACACATACACACACATATACACACATAATGATGCATACACACACATACACATGCATACACACATACACATACACATACACACACATATTTGCATACACACACACATAGAGAGACATACACACACATACACATACATGCATACATATGCATACATACATACTTACATGCATACATAATGCACATGCATACATAATGCATATATAATGCATACACACGCATATGCATACATACATGCATACACATACACACATACACACATACACACATACACACATACACACACATAAACACATACACACTCATAGACGCACACACATACACATAGACACACACATACACACACACATATACACACACATACACACATAGACACATACACACATAATGATGCATACACACACATACACACATACACGCACACATACACACACATATATGCATACACACACATAGAGAGACATACACACACATACACATACATGCATACATATGCATACATACATACTTACATGCATACACACACATATGCTTACATAATGCACATGCATACATACACATACTTAATGCATACATAATGCATACACACACATATATGCATACATAATGCACATGCATATGCATACATACATGCATACACATACACACATAGACACATACACACACATAAACACATACACACTCACAGACGCACACACATACACATAGACACACACACATACACACACACATATACACACACACATATATACACACACATACACACATAGACACATACACACATAATGATGCATACACACATACACATGCATACACACATACACGCACACACATACACACATACATGCACATACATACATACACACACATATATGCATACATACACATAGAGAGACGTACACACACATACACATACATGCATACATATGCATACATAATGCATATGCATATGCATACATACATACTTACATGCATACACACATATGCATACATAATGCACATGCATACATAATGCACATGCATACATACACATACTTAATGCATACACACACATATGCATACATAATGCATACATAATGCATACACACACATATGCATACATAATGCACATGCATATGCATACATACATGCATACACATACACACATAGACACATACACACACATAGACACATACACACGCATAAACACATACACACTCATAGATGCACACATATACACATAGACACACACACATACACACACATATATACACACACACATACACACATAATGATTCATACACACACATACACATTCATACACACATACACACACATACACATTCATACACACATACACGCACATACATACACACACACATACACACATACATATGCATACATAATGCATATGCATATGCATACATACATACTTACATGCATATATGCACATATGCATACATAATGCACATGCATACATAATGCACATGCATACATAATGCACATGCATACATAATGCACATGCATACATACACATACGTAATGCATACACACACATATGCATACATAATGCATACACACACATACGCATACATAATGCACATGCATACACATACACACATAGACACATACACACACATAGACACATACACACGCATAAACACATACACACTCATAGACACGCACACATACACACATATACACACACGCATACACACATAATGATGCATACACACACATACACATGCATACACACATACACACACATACACACACATACACGCACACACATAGACACACACATACACACACATATATGCATACACACACATAGAGAGACATACACACACATACACATACATGCATAGATAATGCATATGCATATGCATACATACATACTTACATGCATACACACACATATGCATACATAATGCACATGCATACATACACATACTTAATGCATACATAATGCACATGCATACATACACATACTTAATGCATACACACATACATATGTACATGTATATATATTGATTTCTAACCCATTTTGTTTTATATGTTAGGTATTATGGATCCTAGTAGAGAGAGAAAGGCAAAACTCACTCTCATAAAAAGTCTTATGAGAGCAAGAGTTCTGTCTGATACTCGAGGGGCCATCATGAATGATTACTTAGAGATATCTGATGATGAGCTGGATTATACGATCCAGATGCTTACCCAGCGATCAGAGGAGGGCTCTTCTGCGGCTCCACATGCAAGAAGACAACTATCTGCTCATAGGTATGTTTTTTTTCATAAACTTTTTTAATGATATTATAACACAGATTTTTATTTATTTTTATCTATCTATTTTCAAGACACCTATGCCACCTCCAGATCATGATAGCATAGCAAAGTTGCCTGTGAGGACATGCATAGGCACCTTAGAACTAGAGTGCGATATAGATCCAGAGGGGAACATTGTGTACATAGGGAATGGATTGGAGTTCAAGAGAAGAATGCAGGCATTATGCGACTCTTGCCTGCGCCTTGTCCACTTACCGTGAAGTAAATATAAATTTTACATATAAATTGAAATAAATATCTTATGTTTATTTACTTTCTTTTTGTAGTGAGCATGATGAGAGGGATAAAAAATACGTACTTAGTTCACTTGAGACAGAGTTTGGGACAAGATGGTCGCATAAGTGGTGTCTAAAAGAGATGCGGACACTTATGGCTCATCGTCGCGATAATGCACAATACGCACTGCTTTTATGTATATATATGTGGATATGAGTATGTGTGTTTATGTATGTATGTATGTATGTATGTATGTATGTATGTATGTATGTATGTATGTATGTATATGAGAGACAGAGAGAGAGAGAGAGAAAAGAGTGAGACTAGAGGTACAAATACACGCATACACACACATATACATCATACATGCATATTTACACACATATACACATACATGCACATTTTTAAACACACATACACATGCATGCAGTTACACACATATAATGAATACACATAGACACATACACATACTCACACACACATACACATACTCACATACACATACACATGCATAATCATATGTACACACACATAGACTCATATAATCATATTTACATGCATATATACATATACGCATGCATATATACACACACACAACACATGCATATGCACATATAGATACACATACATACACAATACATGCATACACATAAATAAATAAATAAATAAATAAATAAATCCTATTTCAAAAATCCTAATTTGAAAACAATAATTTCGATATTAGGGTTTTAAAACCCCTAATTTAAAAACTCTAATTCAACCTTTTATCCATATGATTGAAGTATATGTACACATTGCATCTATTCCTCCAACGTCCTACTAGAGAGATGTCTCTCCTCCCAACCTTATGCCTCTATATATAGCTACTCGAATCAACGAGGATCATAATATATATAAAGATATATACACATCATGTAGATACACATACATAAATATAAAATGGAGTAGATATATTATGCATCACACATACATGCCTAAATGCACACATAAATATAAATATAAATATAAATAAATAAATAAATATATATATATATATATATATATATATATATATATATATATGTATATATATATATATATATATATATATATAGAGAGAGAGAGAGAGAGAGAGAGAGATGCATACATATTTACATGTACACATTTACACATAGAGACATATACATATATACATGTACACATCACATATACATGCCTACATGCACACATAAATATATATATACATGCATGCATATTTACATTTACATATTTACACATAGACACATATACATATATACATATATACATGTACACAATCATAAACACTTGCATATATTACATGAATACATGAATATTTTATTTTACATAAATGCATATGCATATATACACATATGCATACTAACACATGTATACATATATCACACACATGCACACACATACATATACATGAAATACATATATATGCATACTAACATATGTATACATATAATACACATGAATACACACACATATGCATACATACATGATAAAAATTTGCTCCTCGAAGATAAAGCTATATATAAAATAATTAGGCATACCCCCGAGCTTCATGTTCTAACTTAAAAGAACATGATTTCATCTCTCTAGTTGGATTCATCGTTATTCAAGTTAATAAAATCTATTATCTGATATCCATTCAGAAGCTTCAAGTTATTGATCGATAAGTAGAGTAGAATTTACTATCTAATCTGCTCATATGTTTTCATTATTGCCATCATTTTGGTAAGACGTCAATATAGTCTCATCTTCATTATCCTTATTGATTTCATTTATTTCTTCTACTATTAAATCTATGTTCTCATGAGTCACATCATCTATTGATGGATTAATATCTATTTCTGGTAATTCCTCTTCTTCATCAGTAGAATCAGCATGTAGAGAATTATCCTCTTCATCAAAAAGATTAGTATCATTATCACGTATAATGATTCTAATTTCTCTTTCATATGTTGATGTATCAGTATTTGATGTTGAATCATCAAGAGGACTTTCTTCGATCTCTCTAACAATAAACTGTTCAAACAATGACCTACCTCTAGGTTGCACATGAATGACTTGCAACCAAGGGTGAGCTTCTGGGTTTTTATAAAAAAATTCTTGTTCAATATACCTAGGAAGAATATATGGTTCTTTAGTAGATCGCATCACCTTGGAAGAATCAATTGCACAAAACCCAGATAATTGCTTTCTTAATGTGGAATTACTACTTTTATACTCGGCTCGAAACCAATCAACGTTCAAAATGACCTATCAAAATATATAACAACAAAAACCCATTATTAGGTGCTTAAAAAAATAACTAACTCTATCATAAAAAATATAAACTTTTTTCCACCTGTTTGAATATATACGAAATGAAATTTTGTAGATACCAACAATAGTTCCTATGTAACCAAGTTAGCCATCTATAAGGTTTGTGTCTTTTGAGCTAGCACGTGATAGTTGCTTGAAAGAAGCAACAATACTAGAATCCTCTGTTTTACGTAAAGAATCAATGGCTTTGATTCTAATATGCTTCCAAAAGCCCACATATTAGTGAACATTCGAGCCTGCAAAAGAAATTCAATTAGCAAATAGAAACTAATATACATATATGAAAAAAATAAAATATTATTAAAATAAAATTACCTTTCGTTCACAACCTATCATTAGCTCTCTCTGCTCATCTGAGATTTCTTCATTATTTGCGTTGGCGCGTTGCAAACGACTATATAGCCAATCCGTGAAAGAAGATATATCTGTAAACTCATTATTATCGAGATTACGTCTATATCTTTTGTTTTTTTGCCTTTTACTTTGGAGATTTTGAAGTTCCTGTTCGTACTCACTAAGGAATGCTTGCATGCATTCGCTATTATATGTTACAAAAGTAGAAACATCATTTTTTTTCTTGAAATATAAATAAGAATGGAACTCCCTTACCTGATAATACCTCATCTGTTATTTTTGAAGAAGACTCGTTGGTCCATGCACGTGGAGCTTCTTCATGAACTCTTTCAAGGTACTCACTAACGTAATACATGCACTCTTCAAGAATCCAACCCTTTGCCATGGATCCTTCTGGTTTCGCTCTTTGTCGCACATAACCTTTTAATATTCCCATAAATCGCTCGACCCAAAACATCCATCGAGTGTTGACAACACCTGCAATCTCTATTTCATCTACAAGATGGACTAATAAGTGAACCTGAATATCAAAAAATGAAGTAGGAAGTTCTTTCTCCATCAAACATAGTAGCTCTTTGCATTCACGTTTTTTTTGTGGGATCGAGTTTTTGTCAATCTATTTGGATGTAATCCACCTATACATATCATAAAAAAATTATAAAGAAGTTAATTAAAAAATAAAAGATATCCAATATTCATACATATTAAATATAAAAGTATCATAATTACCTTATAAGTGATCCAAGATGATAGATCACATCTCGTACTCCTTTTGTACTCCTTTCGTTGTACATCCATCGATAACCAAAGGTAAAATATGTTTCAAAAAGTTATGCCAGTCATGGGTCTTTAACCCAGATAAGCTCTTATCATCCATAGTAAACATGTTTTGAAAAGATGCTCCATATCCTGTAGGAGTTTTAATCAATTGAATTCTATTGTTGATAGTCTGTATCTCTTTTGTTGTAAGTACCCAAGGAGCAGGTGCATAAGTCGTTTCTTATCGATGTCTATCAAAAACTGGCCATAACTTTGGTTTTGATTTTTGATCTTTCAAATCATTCTTTGATGCTATGGTATCTTTTAGTCCAAGAAGATGCTTCCATAGTGAACAACCAATAGTTTTGAATATATGCATAGGATCAAGAAGATGACATACTTTTAACTCTTTCCAATACTCCAAAGAATACCATATTGATATGTTCTTTGCGAGTGTCAATTTTCCTTTACGTCTCTTCAGATACTCATTATCTGAATCATCACTGAAGGTTTCTGATTCTAGATCTATCAGAGGTCCATTTGTCCATTTTTTATACCAATCCATAGACGTCATAGGTTTTGGACACTGGCCTATTTCAAGCTTTCCATTAAAATATATTGCTTCTCTTTTAGATCTTAATGGACGATCATCAAGCAAGAATCGTTGATGTCGAAGATAAATATTTTTGTTGAGATTCTTACTATAGATTGATCTCAACCAATCACCACAATATGGACAAGATTTATAACCCTTAGTAGGTATTCCTGCATCATGAAAATGATAAAATTATAATTAGATTAAATCATATTTATTTACATGGATATTGAATAAAAAAATTACATCAATATCTGAACAAACACCATATCCTGGAAAATCGTGAATAGTCCAAGCCACAATACCACAAACCGTAATATGTCTTTCATTGATGCTTTTCGATACATCAATGACATTAATACCTCTCCATAACTCTTGGCGATTGTCAATGAGAGGAGCAAGATATATATTCATATCTTTAACTTGTCTTTTGCCTGGGATTAAAAGTGAAAGCATTAAATGTTCCTTTTTAATGCTAAGATATGGCAGAAGATTGTTGTTTATGACTACCACTAGCCATGTTGACCATTTACTGGATTTCATGGAAAAAGAATTAACCCCATCTAATGCAACTCCTAACTTTAGATTCTGTGGATTTCGTGCAAATTCAGGCCATGTAGAATCAATAGGTTGAAAAGCAACACTATCATAAGGAATTCTGATTATTCCATCAATACTTTTATGATCATGTCCCCAAGTCAAAAGCTTTGATAATTCGGAGATAGGAAACATATGTCTAATCCGTGGAGCCAATGGAAAATGTCTCAATACCTTTTTTGGGATTTTACCTTCTTCACCCTTATATCGAGGAGATTGACATTTGGGACATGTCAAAGAGTCTGCATATTCACCTAAAATACAATCATTAGGACATGCATGTATACATTGATAATCTATACAAAGATTGTTGATTATCTTCTCATTTCATCATGTGAGGTAGGAAGAATATTCTGACTTGGTAAAAACTTTTCAGATAATAACATGTACGTTCATCAAAAAAAGATATATTAAAAAAGTAAATAAATAAATATACATATATATATGCATATAATTTTATGTATGTGTATGCTTATGTGTATGTGTATGTGGATGTGAATATGCATGTGCATGCGTATACATATGTGTAGGTGTATATGTATATATGTATGTATATGTGTTTTATAGGTGTATATGTATGTATATATACGTATGCGTATATGTATGCATATATGTATATGTATGTGTGTATACATGTGTATGTATGTATGTATGTATGTGTATGTATGAATGTGTATATATGTATGTATATGTATGTATGCATGTGTAGCTATGTATATTTGATTTCGTTTTTAATTGTTTTTTGTATATTGTGGTTTGCAGATTTTCATATCTAGACCATTGAATTGTCTGGCAGTTTCCCATTTTATAGTCAATCTATTACCTGTCTTGCTAAGCTGTTTACAGATATCAAATAGCGGTTACCAAGGAAGGTATTTAGTCATATGTAAAATGGGAGGATCAAATTTTTCGCGAATATTTTGAAAGGTGCATTAATAGTTTTAAAAGATGGGCGGACAAAAAGTGTCTATTCAATTCAAGTTCTTGTTCTTACCTTATCTAAAGTAAGAATAAAGACCTGCATTGAATGGACACTTTTTGTTCACCCATCCTTTAAAATTATTTTTCCATCCTTCAAAATCTTCAAGATAAATTTGCTCCTCCCATTTTACATGTGGCTTAATACCTTCCTTGGTAACTACTATTTAATATTTGTATAATTAGCAGCACAAGTATTAGGTTGACTAAAATAGGAGAAACATATGTGTCAAGAAGATTCTAAAGGTTGGGTGGACAATTCTAAAAGGCTAGATGGACAAAACATCTTCATTCGATACAGGTATATATAATTTGACCTTACTCTCATAACATGTGTATGTGTGTATATGTGTGTGTATGTTTATATGTGTGTATGCATTCATGTATATTATGAGTATGTTTATATATGCATGTATTTATATATATATATATATATATATATATATATATATATATATATATATATATATATATATATATATATATATATATATATATATATATATATATATATATATATATATATGCATATATATATAAATAGATAGAAAATTGAAAATTATACCTTAATAGTGTCGATATTACTCCATCCAAAACAATTTTGAAGATTGAGAATAAGTAAGTTCGCACTTAGTCATGTCAAACAACTTCCTTCATATACATGCTTTAGACATTCCTCTCGAAGATATTTCTCATTTTTAGAAATATCAATGCTCTCACTGTCATTTTGATACCAATCCTCAATAAAAATTTCCATGCCATCATCTTCATCATTGTCACACAAATCTTGTACTTTATCGTCTTTTTGAATATAGATCTTTCAACCTTGCATATTGCATAGGATTACTTTTGCGTAGCCTCCTCATAGAAGCTTCTGATAAATGAGGTCTTACTGGCAATTGTGAATGGTGTGGAGGAATATCATCAACATCATTCGTTGGAATCTACACATATAAACAAAATTCATTAGTATTCCATAACTGAATAAAAAGTAAACTTTAAATATAAAATTAAGTATATAATTTATTAAATATGGATAGAAAATTTTTATTCTCTCTAGCTAAAAGGTGCTCTTGGAGGTCTACGCCATCCATAATTCACTAATAATTCATCACCGGCATGTAATGTAGTAATAGCATTGACAACTTTGTATCTTGATACATCTCTACTCATGTATGGTGATTCATGACTATTTTCACGCTCCTCAAATGTGCAATTAGTCCTTGAACTATTACGTAACCCTCGACTACTATTTATTAAACCAGCTAATTTCCATGTGTGTAAGGTCTTCCATCAATATATAATCTTTCATTTTTTGCATGTAAAATCCTTCTACTAGTAAACGATGCTGCATTCAAGCATATTCCATAAGTACGCATGCTTTGAACATAACGTGAAAGTTGATGCCAATCTCCCCATCCATATATAGGACCACAAAATGACATAAGAGTGACTTCAAAGTTTGGAGGCACATACAAATCCTCTACAATAAAGAGACCACGACCATCATTAGTAATAGTGGATGGAGCAATCATATAGCGATTACCCCAAAAGTTGAAAACCTCTCCATCTAAAGGAAGTGGTCCTCTATTCCATCCTCCATATCTTCTTTTAACATATGTTTGTACTAAAGAACGATCACGAGCTGGCAATGGATAATCTCTAGCCGTTTCAGTCTCTAAACTAGGAGGTAGAGGATTTCTAGAAACCTCTGCTTGTAATTGATGAACAACAAGTCCATGCCGTGTACGAGGTATATTAACATTATGAGAAAAATTATCATCATCATTATTATCGAGCAAGTATTCCTGTATATCAACAGTAATTTGATTTTGTATATGGTTTTTAAATAAAATAATGACATTAATTTATATAAAAAATACATAGTCAAGCATTATCACGTTGACCAGGTGATGGTGCACGCTCAAAAGTACCATACTCTGCCTCATGTTCAATACATTCCAATTGTGGTCTTCGATACTTGCCATAACAAGAGTTACACCAACATATAATATGCTCTTGATAGTAAAATTCATCATAATTCCTATCGGAGGACACATGTGAAGTCCTTGCATGGGTAGGAGGTGGTGGAGTACCCTCTGATTCATCTGAATCTGCACATAATAAGAAACAAAAAAATATATAAGTTATGTATCCATCAAATATATTTAAAATTAAATGTTTGATATACTTACAGTATATAGTCATTGCACGATGAGGAGACGGTGGTGGAGTTCCATCTGATTGATCAGAATCTACAAATAATGGTATTTGATATTAATAATCTGATTATTTACATACACAAAAAATTCACATATACATATTTACACATAAACACATATTCACATATACACATTTACACATACACACATATTCACATATACACAAATACACATTATTGTGGGATAAGTGCATGTATTTTGTATGAATGAGTGTATATGCATGCATGTGTGTGCACGTATATATGTGGATATGTATATGTGTGTTTATGTTATATGTATGTATATGTGTATATGTATACATATATGTATGCGTATATGTTTACATGTATATGTGTATGTGGGTGTGTGTATGTGTATGTGCGTGTATATATGTGTATGTATTCTGATTTTTTTTTCTGTTTGAGATTAAATTAACAATAGATATTGTATGGTGGAAAAAAATAAGAGGCGACCTAACATACCACCTGAGACGTGGCAGTTTTTTCGTAGACAGCTACGTCTTCAGGGGTCATTTCCTCAACAGAAGGTACACAAATTAATAGTTTATATTTATATTTTTTCATATATTTTAGTAATTTTTTACATTTAATTATTTCTTTTTTCTTAAATAAACAGGCTACTGCAAAGAAGAGAGTGGAGTCGGGCCACACATCTCACCTAGGCCAAATGGGCCATAATGGTTTTGTAGCTACATTTGTAAGTATATGTGTTATTGTGAGTATATTTTTTATTTTAGTTAAAATACAAGCAACTAATCTTTTTTATTTGTTTCAATGCAGCGGAAGGATTATGGCTGATATCCTACGAAACATGAGATCGAGTATGCTACACATTTTGGATATCGGCGTTTGAGCGAGTATATGCGAGATTATCCGGATGCCTTTGTGAGTATTATTAAATTTTATATAATTATTTTATTTTTATGAATGGTTTAATTGTTTTACTTATTTATGTTTGTTATATGTAATACAGGAGTATTATGGAGAGACAGATATGGATGAGGTGGAGAGAGAGACATAGGAGGGACGATCTCGATCATCACAGGGTGATATGATGATGAGGATGAGGATGATCAGGATGATCATGATGCTGCTGCTACTGATGATGATGATCATGATGATGATGATTAGGATTCTAGTTGATTATGACATTGGATTATATGTATTTACATTGATATATATATATATATATATATATATATATATATATATATATATATATATATATATATATATATATATATATATATATATATTATCTATATATTTTTCAGTTATGTTTTGAATTGTGTGTATGGTATTAAGTAATGAAGAGTTTTGTTCTATTGATTGTTATTATTGTTTATATTAAGCATGTGTTTTAATACTTTAATTATATAATTCATTCATATGTGTGTACGTAAATGTATATGTATGTGTGTGTATATGTATGTATGTGCATGTGTATGTGTGTGTATATGTATGTATGTGCATGTGCATGTGTATGTGTGTGTACATGTATGTGCATGTATATGCGTAACTCTATGTGTATATGTGTGTATGTGCATGTATATGTGTATATGTAGGTATGTGCATGTGTATATGTGTGTGTACGTATGTGCATATATATGTGTATATAGGTGTATAATGTATGTATATGCATGTGTATATGTATGAAACATGCATGTGTATGTGGATGCATTTCCATTTGCATCCATGTGCATGCATGTGAATGTGCATGCATGTAGATGTGCATATACATGTATTTACGTATATGTTAATGTGTGTATGTGTATATATATATATGCAATAATGCATGCACGTAAGTCTTTTTATGTGGTTGTAGAAATGTTTGTGCATATGCATGTGTATATGTGTGTATGTCTAAGTGTATGTGCACATGTATCTATGTGTATATATGTGTGTGTATGTGCATGTGTGTATGTGTATATGTGTGAAAGTGCATCTTCATCATGTATAAGTGTATAAGTGCATATCAATAAGTGTGAGTATGCTATGTAATGAAAATAACACAATTCAAATGATATACAAAGAATAGAAATTGTATTTACAATGGTTAGCCATACTTTTTGCTTGGTTAGCTTCTTGAATAACCTGCAATAAAGAGAGAAAGGAGAGAGAGAGAGAGAGAGAAAATTCAAAGAGAGAAAGATGTAGAAAGAGAGAAACAGAGACAGAGAGAGACAATAAGAGAGAGCTTAAGCAAAACAACAATTCTGCATATACTTGTTTCAGCTCGTAAGTGCAACGCAATTGCGAATGTTGGAGAGCTCTTCGATCAGATGCGTGAAAATGCCGATCGAAGAGCCTCCAATGTTTTATTTTTTTTCCATCAATAGACTGTCGTGTAAGCGATGGTAACACATCGTAAAAACCACTGGAATTTGCGTCGCATAAGCGACATTTTTTAGCGTCGCTTATGCGACTCAAAAAGTGTCGCTTATGCAACGCTTTTTAAAACCGTCACGTTAGTGACGCTCTATGCGATCGTCGCACACCCTGTCATGCCACACATCGAAAAAAAAGTCGTTTGACTCGTCGTTTAATCGACAGTCCACGCTCGACGCTCATTGCGATGCATTTGCAATTTTATAGCAACGAAATTGTGTCGCCTTAACCTATGCGCCCATATTCCTTGTAGTGTGATCATCTTGAGATTTCAAACCCTAATCTTGAGAAATGTGAAAGTGGTCAAGGCTAACATTGGAACCCCTTCTTATGGCTATTGTAAAAGGAAAGCAATAGCACTCTATCACTTGTTCCAAGCAAATAAAATTAAGATTTTGAACTCTTCATTGTGATCATCTTGAGATTTCAAAACTTGATTTTCTAGAAACAAGTGCTTCTTAGAGAGGTAGTTGACCAATAGATGCAACTCTAGAATGTGGTTGGAGCAAAATCATTGTAAAGGATCTTTGGTACCAAAGAAATGTCATAAATTTTGAGAAATACCTTGCAAAATCCTCTCTAGGTACTGTATTCACTCTCTTGTATAAGAAAATCAGAACTTGTACAAACAAGAATCCTTTTAGAAACTTGTACAAACAAGAAACCTTTTAGAAACTTGTAGAAATGAAATTTTTTACCTCCCTAATTAAGAAATGAGTGTTCTGTAATTCTCCTTTTCTATAACTCATTCTTAGAGCAAATAATAACATCCAAGTTTAAGCTTGGCATAGGGATCGAACCACTAAACCTTGGAGGCCATGCTAAAGGATTATCCAAGGTACTAAATCCTACCAAGCACTTATGTTGTGACATTTATGGAAGGCATTACTAAAAACACGTAATATTTTTCGTTTGTAAATCTTTCATTTGGATCATCCAAATTCCATTCTAATGTTATCATATGCAACATTCATGGATGACAAGAACTAAAGGCAAAGAATATTGAAAGACAAAGTTGTTTATGTTTCTCCTACATCTAAAATAACATTGATACGTGTCTTGTAAATGACAAAAATCAAATACTAGACAAAGAGAAGGTAGGAAGGCTTATGTTGAGTTCTTCATAGTAAAAACCACTTAGAATGTACATCAACTCAAGAAGAAGAATGTGTGAAGAAGTACAAGAATGATTGAGGATCGAGGAGAAGTACACAAGAAGAAAATGTGTACATTGAATGAATAAGAATAATGTGTGAAGGAGTACAAGATGTGCTTCATGGTGTGAACTAAGAAGAAAATGGATCATGAAGGGGAGATGGTTTTATAAACCTTATCACATGTAACCACTACTTGACTTTTTCTTAGATACATCTTTAGGCTTCATGGATTGTCTCATGATATTATCAGTGATCAAGGTCCACAATTCATATCCAGCTTTTACAATAGTCTTTGCAAGCTCCTTAGTGTTCAAGTTAAATTTTCTACAGTGAATCATCCATAGAATGATGGACAAACAGAATGGATGAATCAAGTTCTCAAACAATATCTCCATTGAAACATCAACTATCATCAAAATGATTGGTTTGAGATATACCCTTTGCAGAGTTTGCTTGTAGCAACAATGTTCATACATCTTCCAAGCATAATCCCTTCTTTTCAAACTATGCACAACACCCAAGGATGGTTGTCCAACTCTCAAACCATGTGGAAAACCCAGCTTCCAAAGATAAGTCCCAATACCTCATGGATATTTACCAAGAACTCATGCAAGAGAACCATAGAGCTCAAGAACAATATAAGTATTATACAAATCAAATCATGTTTAGAATCCATCTCATCATGTTGGGGATAAAGTATGGTTACTCATAAATAGATTATAGACTTCAAGACCCTCTGCAAAGCTAGTCCATTAGAATTTTGGTCCTTTCACCATCCTAGCTAAGATTAATTTGTTAGATATGCTCAATGCCTCACCCTTATGTAGCACCATCATTGTTCCATAACACTCTATTTTGTAAGGCCCCCATTATGAGGAGAAGCCATGTGAGAGTGTTGGACATTGGTAGTTTCCTAACTTTGAGGTCAGATGAGGTCTAGTGTAGACCGTAGATGGATAGTTAGGAAGGTTACTTCTAAGCCATTGGATTTGGGATTGATCTGATGTGAGGATCAACCTAAATCAAGGGCTAGAAACAAAAGTAGCTTTCTTAACTTGGGGAAGGGTCTATTTGATGTGGGCCATTGGATCTAGACTTGATCCTTAATGTGGATTAAGCAAGATCAAGGGTTGCAAACAAATGGTTGTTGATCCTACCTTTCTACCATTGGATTTACCCCATGGATCAATGGTGGATATTATTTTGGGCATGGATCAAGCTACCACGACCCTAGAACATGGGTAGGCCAACTTAGGCTTGGAGGACCTTATAAGGATGGTCCCTATCCCATGTAGGATCATAGTTTGTGTGTTTGGAACCATTAGGGTATCCATCTTAGTACCCATTGTGTTGGCCTATAGCCCTTCACCTAGATTCTATCTAGATATTGCAAGGACATGGGCATGTCTTCCATTTGTGTGAGCCCTAGGGTTTTCATTGTATAATATTCTTTCATTGAATTCATTGCGGTTCTACTCTCCAATTGTGTGCTTGGGATTGCATACCCTTTGATTTCTATGGTCATCATAGGCACAATTGAATTTATTTGAGTATTGATGCTCTAGATCATGCCTTGGATCTCCTTTACTTTTTTCCTTTTGTCTTGAAATATTCATGGTTTCTTGATATATTCATTGTAGAATTGCTTCCTACATATGGGAGAGCATTTTTAACAATGTCCCCATGTCTAAATGATTTTCATTTCTACAAACTATCACACAATGTCTGATTCTCTCTTGCTTTGCTTCTTCTCTTGAGAATCAGTAGTCTTCAACCTTTCTGGAAATGGGGGAATGCCTAGCATAAACTTCTTGGTCACTAGAGGCAAAAAATCCTCTTCGTCTCCCTCTTCCAATATTCCTTGTTCAAAATTATTTTCTTGCTCTTCTCTTTCTAACTCATTGTGTTTATGGTCCCCTTCACTTATCGTGGATGTGTCCTTTTTTGCATCATCCTTGGTGTACGCATGTGCCTTGTGACAACTATGGTTGAGTCTTTGTTAATGTTGTTGATCCTATGCACCTCTATGAAGTGAGTCGAGGAACTTTATCCTTCCGTAGAATCTAGTGTTTGAAACACCATCCCTATGTTTGGGACTTGCTCTTGAACCTTGCTTGAGTTTTTATATTCGTCGTGTATTATGATGGATTCATGCAGTCATGGAAACTCTAGTTGGAATGCTCAAGCACTTTCAAAGAAAGTAAGAGCAAAATTCCAAGAGTTATTCTTGAAAGAACTACCTTCACGACTTGTTTAAATTCAGCTATGTGATCATAAGGTTCTCCCATTCCGTCATAATGATTTCTCCTACATTTGGCCACTTGAATTGGTCTTAGTCTTCTTATGGGTTCTGGTGGTCTAGGTATTACAGGAATTGCTGGTCTAATAGGTAGTATTCCATGATGCATTCCTGGTTGTGGTCTTGGCCTCATTGGTGGCCGATTCAGGTTGCCCAGTCCTGTGTGGGTTTGATTGTGCGACTGTACTCCTGGCATTGTAAATTGCACATGATTTCGGTTAGGAACACTTCATTGGCTCCTTTGTCCAGACATTGTATTCTCTGGCTCTTGATGCATCCCAAAAGGATTATGGGAGGTAGTTGCCTGTTCTCGAGAAGGGAATACATACAACGCCATATACTCCAACTGAGCCCTATCAACAACATCTACTGGTCAATACCTTCTTTGGTTCTAGTCTAGGTATGTAACTCTAGACTCATCATCCGGATCCTTTAACTCATAGAAAGTCATTGGGCTTTCTTCCAATCCGTGTGTGGGTGAATCGGTTTGTAACAGTAAGTCTGACCCATGGATTAAAGAGACCTCTAATAGGTAATCATTTTGAGGTATCAAATCCCCTCTCAAGACTCGAGTTACCACTGACTTGCCTCTGGGTGTAGTTACTAACTCATAAGGGTCAGGTCTTCACGAGTTTCCTTGTCCTTCCAATCCTCCTCTCTCGTTGATCCGATCTGGGTGTTCTTTTACCACATAGATGTGACCTAATTTGTCCATGTACACCCCTCCTTCATACTTGACTACAAGTCTGGGCACTATTACTGATTCAGTAGAGTTCACCATCCTTGCTACAGACCTATTTAAGCCATCCAGGTAAATAGGGATCCTTTGAATATTAGTGGATATATATTGAAGAGAGGTGCGGTATTTCCCCTCTACAGATGACATGAAGTTTTCCCTAGGGGCGGAACCTTGCACGTATTCTGAGGCCATAGGTATCTCCTCTTCTGAATCACTAGAGGTGTCAGTATAGATAGAGTGATGACTTCCTTGGGTTGCACTTCCTACCGACGAAATGACACTCCTCTGGCTACTTAGAACTTGTCTTGATCTTCATTCACCCTTCTGGGCCTATGTTGGCTTCTTATTTCCCCTCACTTGGCCCTTCAACTTCTTCCAACTTTGTCGTTAATTGACTTGATAGGTCATGGACGATACCACTTTTGGCGATACCAGTCAGACGATACGATACCAACATTTGCATGATACGATACCTTTTCACTTGACGATACGATACTTGTCCATTGCATGATACGATACTCAATTAGTGGACGATACGATACCTGGTCACTAGATGATACGATACTGGATTCCTCACGATACGATACCAAAACTGGCACGATAGGATGCCTCGGTATTTGGCAATACGATACCTGACCACTAGACGATACGATACTGGATTCCTCATGATACGATACCAGCTTTTCACATGATATGATACTCGTGCAAATGACGATACCAAAAGTTGTGATACGATACTGGCTTGGAGACGGTACGATACTGAATCTTTCACGATACGATACTAGAATAATGGACGATCCGATACCAGAGAAGTTAGGTGATATGATACCACTTTTTTGCACGATACAATACTAAATTGGCGATATGATACCAACGGTGCGTGCGATATGATACTTCTCGGTCGATGATACAATACCGTGATCGGGATGATACGATACCGAGTGAACCATGATACGATACCACCGGTTGGTCACGATCGCGATACCAACATGATGATATGATACCAGAATGGTATCGCGATACCTCAAGTGGGTATGCAACGATACGATACCAGGCGAGAATCCTAATACTAGGGAATTTTGGTATCGCGATATCAAAAATCAACCGATTGTGATACCTCAACCAAAATTTTGTGTAAATATGTCTAGTTCTCACCCCTCCTTACTCTTAATCCTCTGTATCCTTCAAAGGCTCTCCAAAAACTCTCTATTCTACCCCACAATATTGGAAACGATTCAAATCATGTGCAAATGTGTTTCTGAAGTAATTTTGATATTAAAAGCTTGTTGTAGCTTAGCTTCAAGGGTTTCTTGCCTAATATTTGAGCTCTCAGAGTTGCTTTTTTGCTTGTAGGGCACGATACCACTCAGGCGATACTGATTGCTGCTCGACACACGATACTAGTTCTCACACTTGTGTCAAATGAACTGATTTTTTTGGTTTTTATAGTTTTGGGATACCTGAGACCTACTCTACACTAATTTTGGCAAATTTTTTTGGGGATTTTCCTTGATGCTTCCAACTTCCTTCTACTCTACTCCTCTCTCTAACCTAACCCCAACTCTTCCTTTCCTTGTTTATTCTTAACCCTAAACCTAAAAACTCATTACACACACCTCAAGAGTGTGAAGTAACAAGTGCTAAAGTGCTTGACTACTTGCCATCGAATGAATTCACTTCTACAAGTACAATTTCTTCACTCCAGAGCTATAACCATCACGAAGGCACCTTGGTTAAGTTTGTTCCCCGGAAACGGTGCCAAAAATGTTTGTACCTAAGTCGTGAAGCCTTAGGGACTTGCATCGATGAGACTAAATCTCTATCGCCCCACAAGTGCATATAGTGATGGACCGATACACGTTTAATTATCAATCCGAGGAACCACATGAACCAAGCGTATGAGGACATGTGCGCACATGATGGAAAGTGAAGTGGCAGAGCAACAATGCATGTGAAAAGACTTATCTACCTCTCCAACTCACTAACTCTCTGAAAATGCATGTCGTGATACCACTTCCAGCAGCGAGCACAAATTCGAACTTTTCTCCCAACCCTGAACTCTGAATATGGCCAATAATGGGTGCCTTTCGGATCTCTCAACGAGACACATCTATTGGTGGTATTCTCACTCGAATATGACACATGCTCTTCAAGTTATGAACAAAACAGTGAATGGTAGGAAACACCAACACTTGCTCCGCAACTCATGGTTGTTGAAGAATCACTCACGAATTTGACATACAGACAGACATAAGAAAAGGAAAGATAAAGAGAAGCGGAATCAAATATTTAGAAAATCAAAAGCCTTAATGAAGGGACAAATTCATGACCGTTATGTACAGTACAGAATCTTGCAGAATCAGAGTTCGTTACACCGAATCAAACTGTATATACAGAGAGAACATGCATAAGAATAATAGAGAGGGAAGTGCGAGCTAGAACGTGCGTGAGAAGAGCACGCAGTATAAATAGAGCACATACAGAGGTCAAAGAGAGAGAGAGAGAGAGGAGAGAACAGAGAATGAGGAAGTGAGAAGAGGCCAGAGATCGCGTATGTACAGATGAATAACAGAGACCTGAAATGTCAGGTATTCATCTGAGAGAGATGGTAAACGGAAACTACTCAGTGTAGGAGAGTTTCTATAAGCTTGAGAAAGAAGAGGCCAAGCTAATTTGTACACATCTTCTCTAATAGAAAACACATGTTCATGTGGAAGTTCGCATGCACTGTTCGTATGTGAAGAACTCTGAGTATTTTCGTGTTACGGTAGAAAGTCCATTAACAATTAAGTTCGTTAACAGTTACAGTCCGTTCAATAAACGTATCTTTCAGTACTCTCTCTCAGTCAACGAATGTTTGGTCAATTACAGTTATCTCAGTAAACAAAAATTTCGATCAGTTACAGTTTATCTCTACTATCAGTTCATCAAAGGTTTCGGTGAAATGGATATGTACACACAGTACAAAGTCTAACCGAAAAGAGACATTTTGAACCGGAGAAGTTTTTTCTTAAACTTCAGAAAGTGTTCACTCAGTGAAGGAAGCTCACGCATCACTTCCTTACTTCTTGTATAAACACTTGAAGTAATTACAAACAGAATGGTAAGATTCCGATATAACTTCGGTGTCAGTCTGGTGACAGTCCGGTGAAGTTCCGGTGGAATTTTTCCAGTGAATTCAAAGCACAATTTTATATGTTGAGTAATAGTAACCTTGCTAAGCTACTGTTGATTATGGAGGTGTTCTAATATCGCTCTAGCTTAGCATCCTTCGGTGGCATGGCGATTTCCGCAGGCTTAACGAGGTTCAAGCCTTTGCCGCGATGGACACCAACAAGTGGTCTCAGAGTCGTGAGATCCCCAACAGTGGTGGCTCACACACACACTACAATAGCTCGAAAATGGTGGGAAGGGATAGCTAATAGTCCTACAGACACATTCCAAGCATCACACACACACACAAGATCATAGAGAAGGTGGAAATCAGCAGGAAAGAAGCAAATTTGAATTTTTGCTCTTCTTCTTCACAATGGCAAAAAAGTGTTTACAAAGAGTCACAAAGTGACTTATATACATGTGCCCTAAAAATGGTCCTTTCACATAAGCGACCGGCACTTTATTGATTAATTTACAAGAATTATATTACAAGGCTTCGTGGCTTGTGCATCTAGAGGACTCCTCTAGTGCATTTACATAGTTTCGAGGGAATTTCCTAGAATTTTGAAGAAGAAATTTTATGTCCATTAATTTGAAAATTTTGGGGCTCCTCTTTTGTGCCTCTTTTCTCTGCAACATAGAACTTGCATCTTAAAAACTCCCTCTCAGACACCTGCACCATCCAACCCACCACCTCTTATCCCACCATGCACCCCACTTCAACCCCGAGCAGGATCAATTTTAGCAGATCCTACTCGAGAGGGCTTGGACACGATGTTCAAGGCCTACCAGGCTCAACTTCAATAAGGGCCGAATGTAGTTGAGTTGGACAAATGTTATCCTAGAGCTAATTTTGAGATTGAAAGGGCCAAGCTTTGTGCAAAGATGGTAGAATTAGCCCAAGATATGTTTGATGTAAGCTGTCTTTTCAATCAGACAAACTCAGTTAAATGTGAGGTACATTTTGAAGGACTATTGGAGAGATTAGAGCAGTTGGTGGCTAAAGCAAAGACTTTAGCAACACCAAAGCCTCAAATTAGTGGAAGTGAAAGAAAAATATTACCCCCACAGGAAGCTTTTGTTCCCAACTCTACGGATGTTGGAATACATTCCGCTATAAATCAATACTCCCAAGAGTTCTTAAGAGTAATTCAAGAGGAGAAATGGGCCAAGGAGATAGAGGATCCTCCTCCAATTCCAGAAATAGATGATCGTCATGATTGATTCCCTCAAGACATTCCGTCAATCTACAAAGATCAAGAAGAAGTACAATCAAGTGAACAAGTAGACTTTGAATCCAATTCCTTACAAGAATCAAAGCCTATTCAAATGAGATCTCTCATAGTAATGGTTAGGATTGAGTAATCTGTTCTATCTAGGAACATTGAAATACTTAAGAACACTAAAGTGCAATGTCGTCTCATTTTAGATGAACTACTAAAAATCAAACTTGATTTGTGGAAGCATGTAGCAAACCAATTGCAAAAAGTTGATAATTCCCACTCTGAGATAGGATCACAAAAGAAAGTGCCAAAGATACCCATAAACAAGATAGGAAATATGAGTGAAGGAGAAGAAGGAGATACATATGTACCTATCACATACCAAGGATACACAAAGAAATCCATCATAGCCTCAAGGATAAGTGTTGCCATTGCCACCACTTCCTTATGGAAAAGATGGGGCAAACTAGCTTTATGACCTATGCAGATGAAGCTGCAAATGTCAGATGGACATATAGAGAACACACTAGAATTGTTAGAAGGTATCACTCTCACTAGTTGTGGTGTACATTTTCAGCATACATTTGTCATCTCTGAGTTTGGGAAGAACCATGACTATGAGATAATCTTGGGTAGACCATTCATGAGGCAATTGCAAATAATGCAAGATTGGGGAAATAGTTCCTTGTAATTACAACACTTAGGGGTAACTACCAAATTCAATCTCAAAGACTACTCCCATAGAGATGTACGACCCCTGCATTGGAACATTATCCATAAGACACAAGAAGATACTAAATCGGTGCATTCCATAGGTTCAGAACCTTCTTGGATGCACAAGGATACAAACTTATGGATGCATAAAGTTGTAGCAAAAGAAGAAAAGAGACTAGAAGCTAGAAACATAGGTGCCATAGAAAACCCTAGATAGCTTCAAGACCTAGGACACATGCATATGATATCTATAGATGAAGAATTTGAACCCCATGGTTGGGAAGCAATTTTAGCCATGAGGGACATAGCAGTAAATGAAGAGAAATGGACTCCCTATTGTGATGAAGGCAGTTATGAAATTTCAGTATTTATGTGTGAACCTATACTAGAAGGATGCAAGCCTAGTATAGATGTCCAAGAAGAAGCAAGCAACACGGAGTTAGAATCCATCCTTATGGATCCCTTTTGTGCTTACCAAGAAGAATATCTATACTTGGTAGAGGCTAAGACTCTAGAATAGGAAGAGTGTAAGCAGGACGTGATGTTAGCTATGTAGCTAGACATGGAGAGTAAGAAGAAGAAAAGAAAGAAAAATTCCACCACACAAGAAGATGAAAAGCATCCTTGTTTGAAGTACTTGGGAACTTCAAGAAGAACAAAATAGAGATAGGAAAATCATGGTAAGGATGCCAAGGAGATAAGTTCTCATAGGAGAGGCATATGATAATAAAGAGAAAAACAAGAAAATAGCAGTGACAAGGAATATGGAGAAGAGATATGTACATACATAGGACACAACCTGAGTGAAGAAGAAGAGCGAGAATGGATAAAATTTCTAAGAGAATATAGAGATATGTTTGCTTGGAACCGCAAGGACTTGAAAGGAGTGATCCAGATATCTGTTCTCAAAGGACCCGGACGACTTTAGAAGCCAAGCCGGCAAAACAAAAGCCTCACACCTATAATGATATTTATGTAGCTAAGATAAATGAATAAAATGATAGGCTGGTAGAAGCAAGATTATCTATGAAATTGAGCACATGAAATGGGTATCCCCCATTGTTGTAGTGCCCAAAAAGAACGGAAAATTTTGTGTTTGTATAAACTTGAAAAACATTAATGCAGCCACTATTCACGATTGTTGATATATTTTGGTCGTAATGTGTGTAAACACACTAGGACCGTTGTGGCATTTTTTCCCTCTTTAGGAGGTCTTTTCTCTCGGCGTGTATATACCCATTTAACCCTAACAAGCCACTTATCTTTGGACATTTTGTGTTGTGTGTTGTGCTCCAACCTTCTTCTTATTCATTGTGTTGCTCACGTGCTTCTGTAGACCTCAAACTCTAGCAATTGGTATCAAAGTAGGTCTCCAATTCATCTAGGGCATTGTTGACACCCCTCTAGTCATAGTCTCAGAATCGCATGATAATTGTTGAGCATACTCCCGATGATTAGGGGTTCAAAACTGCTCCGCTATGTGATATAGAAATTTTGATTTGAGCTTGTTTCGGCCTCTGAATGCACTATCATAGTGCTTGTGCACGCAATTTTGTCCTTTTGTGCCAAACATATATATAGGTTTCCATTCACCACTACAAGTGCCTTGAAATCTACTACAAGTCTAGTAAAGCTCAATAGGGTTGTTATGTTCAACTTTTCGAGATACAACCATTTTTTTGCATTAGGATATTTTAGTAAGTGGCCATGGCTGAAAGCAATGATGTCTTCTATATGTTGGCTATTGAGAATAGATTGGATGGTACTAATTACCTATTATGGGCATATATGATGCATCATGTATTGGTGGCAAAAAGATTGTGGAATATTTTGCAGGGTGTTGAAAAATGACCTATTACACCTGCAAATACTGTTATTGAAGGTGATGTAGATGGCATTGAAGATGACAATCTTCAAATTCCTATTTGTGTTCATGCTTTTGCGGCACACACTGTAGAGAAACTTTGATGGTATGACAGAGATGCTCAGACACATGCATTATATTTGCAAAGCTTTGGGATTACTTCTTTTGTAGATTGATCTATTTCCACATAGCTTGGCTCTTCCTTATACATGAGTGCTAGCTCCTTGTTCACTACATCATTCCCAAGGGGGTTTTCTTGATATATTTTGGTAGTGATGTGTGTGAACACACTAGGACTATCAGAGCACTTTTTTTCCTCTTTCGAAGTTTTTGTTCCCTCAGCTTGTAAATAAGCATATAATCCTAATGGGTCACTTATCTTTGGACATTCACTTGGTAATACATTCAGTATTGTGTCTTGTTCTCCAAGCTTCTTCTTCTTCCTTATGTTGTTCATCTACTTCTGCAGACCTCAAGCTCCAATAGAGATAATTATCTCCTTCCTATCACTTAACATCTATTGGATCGTGTAGTGGGTAAGGATGTTTACATCTTTCTTAATGGATTTTCAAGCTACAATTAGGTAGCCATCACCCTAGAAGATCAATACAAGATGAATTTTGCTAGAGAATGGGGAATCTTTACATCCCCTATGATGTCATTTGGGCTCACCAATGCACTAGATATGTTCCAAAGCTAATGTGTGATATGTTCAAGGATTTACTGAGGAAGAACTTAGAAGTCTATGTGGATTATCTCTACGCTCATTCCCACATAAGACATACCCACATCCTAGAGCTCAAACAGATGTTTGATAAGTGCAAAGAATATCAAGTGTGCTTGAACCCTGAGAAATGTGTCTTCATGATCAGAAAAGGTAAGATATTAGGTCATATAGTATCATAGAATTGAGTATCAACAGATGAAGATAAAGTGAGAGCAATAATTGAGCTGCCAAGGCCTAGAACGATCAAGGAAGTACAAGCTTCTATGGGTCATTATCTCATCCATGCCTACCACTCTTGTTGAACATGCCACTTTGAAATTAGAAAGAAGGAAGGAGTCTAGAACAGGAAGCTCAAGACTATATGCTCATTAGAGATAATCTGTATAAGCATGGATGAGATGGAGAAAATATTAGAAACAGCATGCCAAGGTATGGTGAAAGGACACTTTGGATCTGATTGAGTGAGCAAAGCAATATGATTCCTAGGTCTTTGGTGGCCCACACTTCATATGGATGTATATACCTATGTAAAGAGGTGTGCCACATGTAAGAATACTCAATATCCAATATGCATTCTCTATGTGGGGAATATACTTTGTAAGTCTTATCAACACCCTAGCTAAGAGTTCCCATGTTGAATACATAATCATAGCTATGGATTATTTGACCGAATTGGTAGAAGTGAAGGCTACTAGGAACAATGATGCACAAACAATGGCCAAATTTTTGTTCGCAAATGTATTCATGAGATACAAATTGCCTATAGAATTGGTAAGCGATCAACGAACCCACTTCTTGAATGACATCATTGAATATCTCTTACAAGATTTCATGCTTATTCACAAGAAGTCGGCACCATACCACCCCTAGGGAAATGGACAAGTAGAGAGTATGAAAAAGTTCATATGCAATGTATTGACCAAGTTTGTAAACAACAAATGCTTTGATTGGAACAAATAGCTACATCATGCTATCTAGGCATACAAAGTGGCCTATAAAAAGGTACTAAATGCGACCCCTTTTAGATGGTTTTTGGCTAGAATGTTGTGCTTCCATTAGATTTTTTGATACCCACTCTAAAGGTAGCACAAGAGCATCAATGGATAGGCCACGAGCTATCATCCAGGATCATGGATCTAGAATTCCTAGGAGAAACTAAACTAAGAGCAAAAACAAAATCTACATATCCAAGAAAATACAAAAGGCTTACTTTGATGCACATATAAACGATAAAGGATTGAAATGAGGTGATTTAGTCTTGGTTTACATTGTTGATGAAGGAGATGATTAGATGACTCAATGTGGTTAGGAAACAAGAAGAAGAGGAGAAAAGAATACAAGAAGAGGCTCAGGATGAAGCCATAGAACGTATAAAAAAAATTTAATTAAGAAGATAAAGTTGAAGTCAGCCTAGACATTATGATGCGATAAGCTTTCATCCTATGAATGTCCTTTCCCATTCAAAAACCCCACAATCTCACATGGAAATGTACCAAACTAAGAGAAATACCTCTCCTAGCATCATTGATAGACAAACATTCATTTCGGTTGAGCTAGGACAAGGCACAACATTCGAGTCCATCAGAGCCCTAATAGACTCAAGAGCTACTATTAGTGCCATACGTGTTCTTGTTTTTAGGACATGAACTTACGATTGAACCTATTGAGGCTTACCTCATAAAACTTGGAGGTGTGGAAACCCCTTGCATGGACAAGGTGGAAGTTCCCATCTGGATACAGGATATCCACATGATAACAAAATTATAGCAAAATTATTAATATTCCATGGTGATGATCTAACAGAGTCTATAATCTTGGTTCAAGATTGGATCTATGATCACTCAATCAAATTAAACCTTAGAAGTCATCTTCTTCAGGTTTGGGTAAGAGAGGATAATTAGAAATTAACATGACCAATGATCTAGACTCATCACAAGCTATTATTTCTTCTAAGTCCAACCTTGAAGAAAAAGATGGTGTATGTGTCCCTAGAAATGTTGTGCAGAAGGTCTCACTCTCTGATGAACATATCAATAAGCCTAAGAAGCTCCCTTCTATTCCAAAGTCAAACTTTTTATCAACAACTCAACTGATAAGGTGTACAAATCAACAACGGACTCATGGATCAAGAAGATAGATAGAGCCATGGTGGAATAAAAAGTCCCAAGAGTGTAGCAAATTTGGGTATGGAATGATGAACAAACACTGGCTCTATCCAATCCAAAGCCACCATCTAAGAAGTAGAAGGAGATGAAGCAAATATGAGCATCATAGCAAAGAAGAGTTCCATCTTCAAGAATACTCCAAGTTTGGGTACCAAAGTGGTTGATGAAGGCTTACCACAATAATGTACAAATATGGGTGACTAAGACTTGCTTCAGAGCTCAAGTCCCATCACCCAAGCTCTTAGTTTCTAGGTGCTCACATTCAATCCCAAGACCCTAGATATATAAACGTGAAGTTTTGTACCACAACCACTATGTAATATTATTCCTAGAACAACTTGGAAATGGGTACCTAAAAAGTCCCACAACCAAGTTAATTCATCATCAAGTATAATGTATAAACCCAAACTTAAATATTGTAATCCCATAAGGGAACTCTAGAAAGTCAAACCTTGTAACCTATCATCCATATCAATCTTGTAATGCATATAGGTGTCAAACTAATTCATGACCTCACATCATTAAACACTCAACACCTACACACCCACTTCCACAGTACACAAGGATGTAATGGAGACATGTCCGTATTGTAAACAAAAAAAGGTCTCAATGGGTTTCTTTGACAATACTAATGTGTTTTTCTTATTATAGAAGATTCACCAAGAGCATGAACATGTAGCAGGTGCCATGAAGAAAAGGGACATAGTGAAACTCAATTAAATGACTTCTATCAAACCGAACCTCTCTATACCACTTAGAATATGCATGCAACACTTTTCATTATTAGGGCAAGATAGGTTCATTCAGTCACACAACAAAATTTGATGCATTTTTTATCTAGAAGAATCAATAGGGCTCACCATAAACTTGTCACATTGGATCATCGATCAAATCCATGCAGCAAACACAAGGTTTCCATGCAAACTTGTACTCAATGGGTGTTGTGCTATTACAAGAATTATTTTCACATGCCTAGGTTATGATGTGCTAATAGAGCAAGCTCTCACTAGGTCCCAAGTGCAACTGTTCAAGTAAAGGAAGTTTTAAGTACCACAACCCAAAAGGATGTGAGGCACCATCCCTTGTGTGCATTCAAGAGTAATCATGACACCTGACATCTCACCAGCTAACGAACCAACATTCCCTCTATTCATAATCCACCTCCTGAGGTCTAGCATCAAATCCACAACACAACCATTCGCCATGCCCATTCCAATCGGTTTTGCATTCCCCATGATTGAAGGATTAGATGATTTAGGCACCTTTGATTTTGATCAAATCCTTCAAGGATTCCCATTGATAAATGTAGACATTGTATGTGAAACAAAATACAAATCAGAACGACATTGGGAAGAGGAACTACATTCAACCAAGTCACATGAACAAGAGAGACATGCAAGTGAAGAAGACAAAGAAGGAGATACTGAATACATCGTAGCTCTCAAAAGATTATGGAAGACCATGGAGAGTGTTTAGGTCCATAGTCGGCTATTCGAGCAAAGAAGTTTGGAATCATGGAGCAAATGTTAGAGGTAGATGATGTAGATCAATAGTTTATAGATTCTTTTTGTGCATTGTCTAAGACAGTAGGCATAATTTAAGTAATTGATCCCATGCTCGAAAAATTGAACATCCAGTATGATGAAATGCATGTCAACACATTGCAATGACTAGGAAAAAGCATTCACATACCCATAACTTCTTCTACGACATCAACCATTGACTGTATTGCCACTTTGGAACCTATAACCACTATAGAAACCATTTATGCATTCATGGAACCACTGTGCAAACTCCTAGTGTGCACATGCGTGTATGTGTGTGCATGTCATCCTGCTTCTCACTCACTCACTTGATCACTCATGGTCATCATACCATCCTCATGTATCTATGGATTGACATCTACGAGGTGGATCTCTACCATGGTGGTCCTTCCATTGTGCTAGAGTGAAAATGCATGACGTAGCTTTCCATGAAGTCTTCCAAGGTGGCATCAAGTCTTAGAGACTCTTGAAGCTTCTATTGAGAGGACTTTGGCAAGGCCTTCTCAATTCATATCTTTACCAAAAGGTCGTTTTTGACATGTGGCAAGAAAACAATAAGAGTTTTTGTATGCATATAAAGTTCATAAAATGATTCACTTGTTGGAGAATTTCTAGGCCAAAATGTCTGACAAAAGGAAGCTTTTAGAGCTTCCCAAGTGACAAAGTGTCCATCTACATGTTGATTATACCACTTGTCTGTAGGTCCATCAACGGTAGATGGAAACAAGGCCAACATGGTATCCTCTTGATTTTGCAATCCTCCTCCCTGACATAAGAATCTCCTTACATAGTCATTGGCATCCTCTTGCACTAGACCTTGAAAGTAGGAAATTTAATGTCTAACCTTGAGAATATATTTATAAGGCCATCCATTGGTAATTGGTTATCCTCAAAGATATTAGAGGTGGATTTGGATGCGATCCTAGTATTCTCTTTAGAAGGAGGTCTCTTGGCTAATTCTTGAGAAAAATCAATAGGGAGTTTAGGACATAGGGGCGATTGTTCATCTAGAAGGTTGATGAGAGGACCTTTCCCTATCATAAGTCTTTATGGGACTCTTGAGAAGACAAAGATTCCTTAGCTTCTTTGGTACTAACTTACCCTATACTAGGTGGAATCCTGACAAGGCTTAAAAATTGAGGAAAAGTAGAAAATATGAAAAATTCTACTTTCATAATGTGCCTTACAAGGAGCATGCAATGGTCCTATCAGCGATAACCATGGTGGTGGGGTGATGAGGGGCAACCAAAAATTTGGATGTTAGGTCTTCAAAAGTTTTCTTGTGTCTTCAATTTGGAACCTTTGGGAGCTTCCCCTTGTGGTTGTCTTGCTATTGCCTATGTTTTCAATTTGGCACCATTTTGGGATCTTATTTTTATGGTTGTTTGTCTTGTGGGTGCTTCTATTAGAGGGCACCCTCACCCCAAGGAGAGGGCAAGCCCCATGGAGGGCCTGCACCTTGAGGAAAGGGCAATCACCACATCGAGTATGAGCACATTATGCACTTTATGGTACAAGGGAGAAGCAAGACCAGAGATGACATTCAATACTGGGCTCACCATATGTGGATGGGTCGGAGCGTTGGACGACCATCCTACTAACTTTTCACCAAACTACATAAAGTACATAAAGAAATGCTTGGATGGAGTCATGGGTTTCTTCTATGAGAGTATAGAATTTTAATTTGTGTTTTCTTGTCATTATAAGCTAGCCCTTTGCTAAGTTTCCCCCTACTAGCTTATCTCTACACATTGGTAGAGATTTGATCTTAGTCATATCTCATTGTCTAAGACTTGGATTGACAGTCTATTAGATTCATTTGACTAATCTTTCTATAGATGTGAGAGCTAGCTCATGCAAAGAAAGACTTGTGAATGATGTGTGTGCAACTCTCCTCCCATGCTTTATATCCTCTTGTATTCTAAAAATAACAATGATCTAGTGCTACCATGTGGCCATCATGCAACACTCATCCCCATTACTACTGAATACCTTAGGATATCCCTCGAGCTTGGGACCTTAACTATGGCTGGCCCTTGTCCCACACACACATGGAGTGGTCCATGTGGACCAATGTCTGACACTCTCTCCCCCTTCGAAAGATCATTGTCCTCAATGATCAATGAGGGAAAGTACTTATGAAGCAGAGCTTCTCATTCCCAAGTAGAGTTAGTAAGTGATAATCCTTTCCAGGCTACTAGATACTACTAGATATCACAATTTCTCAACCACTTTTGTCTCTAATCTACTATCCCATTTAGAGTGCTATGAATTTCTTGCAAAGAAACAATACCCTCTATTAGATTATCCTCCCTAGAAATATATTTTTTAAGTTTACTGACGTGAAACACTGGATGGACTCTACAATCTGGAGGAAGCTCTAATGCACTTTCAGTTTGTCAAATACATACTTCCAAAAGTGCCCTATGAATCAGACATCCCTATCTAAAACTATGGATATCAGCAACCCATGCAATCTGAAGACATAATGTATAAACAATTCCACTACCTATGGAGCTTCTATCGTCTCCTGCATGTGTATGAAATGAGCCATCTTGCTCAGTCTATCTACCACAACTAGGATAATATCTGGCTTTCTTTGGGTCCACAGTAACCCCACTATGAAGTCCATGGATACACTATCCCAGTTATGATCTTGAATCTATAAAGGATGTAAAAGACCTTGTGTCTTTACCCTTCTGCTTTGTTGACTTGACACACAAAGGACATCTCTGGCTAATGCAGGCCACCAAAATGTTCTTCGAGCAAGCTATATTGCCATATCAACACCAAGATGCCCTCCACAAGGAACATCATGGTTATCAATAATGAATTTTCTTCTCAAATCTCGAGAATCTGGTATGCAAACCTTTCCTTTTTGTTGGACTAGTCCATTCTCCTTTGAGAAAATGGAATACAAACTGGACTTGTTCTCTGCTAGGGGAATAAACAACTGGAACTACCTCCTCTCCTATGATAGAGTCATCACTAATGGCTCTAATAATCTGTGACAAATGTGGATCTTCCACCTGTGCTTCCTTTATTTCTTAAAGCAATGAGCTTTCTAGAACTATAAAGCTCATTTGATACATTATCCATGATAATGCATCAGCTACTATATTCTCTTTGCCTCATCTATACAACATTTCCATGTGAAACTTCTACATGAGCATAGCCCAATGAACCTATCTGCCTCAAAGATCTGGCTGACTACAAAAGTACTTGAGTGTATGGTGATCTGTGTATACCTTAAATTTTGCACCATATAGATAGTGTCTCTAGACTTTAAGAGCATGCACCATTGCATACAACTCTTGTTCATGCATTGGCTGATTGCGTTGTGCACTACTTAATTTCTTGCTTTCAAAAGCTATGGGCCTACCATCTTGGCTCAAAATTGCCCCTATGGCTATGCCACTAGCATCTGTCTCTAACTCAAATGGTTTCTATGGAGCCTCTGGAACAGCTTGTTTCAGAGTATCAAAACTCTCTTGCTACTCTTGCTTCCATGCAAATGGAACTTTGCCTTGAAGTAAGTTCATCATAGGCACTGTTGTCGATGAATAAAAAGACATGAATTTTCGATAGAAACTAGAAAGTCCTAAAAATGAGTGTGATTGTCCATCATCTTGAGGAGTAGGCAAAGCTAGAATAATTGAGACCTTCTTGGGATCCATCTGGACCCCATCGATCGATATCACATACCCTAAATACTTTATCCTCAAAAGAAACAATTGAGTCTTCTCTAGATTTACAAAGAGTTGATTCTCTTTTAATACATTCAATACTTATCTTAGATAATTCTCATGCTCATCCACAGTCCTACTATACACTAAGAGATCATCAACAAAATCTACAACACACTTTCCAATGAATGGTCATAGAATATCATTAATTAACATCATAAAAGTAGCACGTGCATTAGTCAAACCAAATGGCATAACTAAGTACTCATAATGCCCAAAATAGGTCTTGAAAGATGTTTTATATACATCATGATCTTTTACCCTAATCTGATGGTTGCCACTCTTTAAATCTATTTTACTATATACAACGGCTCCACCTAGAGCATCTAAAAGGTCATCTATTCTGGGCATGGAATATATGTGCTTGATAGTAATCTTACTGAGTGCTCGGTAGTCGACACATATCCTATAAGATCCGTCATTCTTCTTTACAAGAAGAACTATTGCTACAAAGGGCAAATAGCTTGGTATAATCAGCCCTTTTTGTAGGTACTCATCCATGATCTTTTGGACTTCATTCTCCTCCTACATGAGCAAGTATATGATTTCTTTGTGCAGTATGAGTCCTTCGGACTTACCCTCACAGGGACGGCTTTGACTTGGTTCCAGCCATTGGATCCCAATCAATTTGGAAATATTGAGAATTTTTTTCAAGACTTCATTGGAGAATTCACCAAGAGAGGGATTAAACACAACTCTTCATCCTTTATCCATAGCTTCAAACAAAATCCCAATGAAACGGTGAAAATGGCTGCCCGGAGATTTAATCAATATGTTGATAGATGTCCAACAATAGAAAGACCCACTCAACAAAAAATGATATCACTATTCTTGGATGGATTGATGAACGGGACTTTGAGAACTTTAGTCTATGTGAAGCGGCTGCAGTCATTGAGCGAGTGTCTTCAAGAATGTATTGACCTAGAGGACAACCTAGCTGATGATCTTAAAAGTACACCAAGCCCTACGAAATCAAAAGACACTAGAAGTACAGTGACATCTAACTCTAGCAACATAGAGGAGTTAGCGGAACTGGTAGCCAAGAAGTTAGGAGTCCATGGATAGGGAAATTACCAACACCCATTAATGAGAATACCCATGTTGCGACGATGCAGCCTATGTGGTGGAGATCATCCATCTCACATGTGTGCAAGAGGAGGGATATGTGTGCCTCAAGCTTATCCATACAATAGGCAGCCACATCAATTAACTGCCTTGTATTGCTATATAGAACAAAAATACACTAACCACACTACTAAGAATTGCCCATTCAATAGACAGTCAAGACCCTTAAATCAACCTCAGTATAGGCCGTATGGATACCCTCCTAGAGAGCCAAGAACGGAGTTTCCAAGATACAATCCCTATCCAGGACCACAAGGAGCACCTAGACCATACGAACAAGGGCAATATGGACAACCTCAGCCAATGTTAGGATAGCAACCACCACTCCTGCAGAAGGTAGTGCCAGTTAAATATACTCAACCAGAGGAAAACATGGAGAGAGCCATAGTGCCAGCTATGCCATTAGCCAGTACAGAGTCAACGAATCAAGGATACGAGCAAACCCAAGGAGAGTACTATCCCTATGACACCAGTTTGTTGGATTATGACCAAGTTTATGACCCACAATACTATGGCTATGAGGGATATGACAACACCTACGGGCAGGAGTTTGCAACCCTAATGTACACCACACCCAAAGCACCAGTGCTTACCCTATGAGCCAATCTATTGTGGTTGCCTTTTGGGGCTATATTTTCCTCAAAGGTATTTCTATAACGAACCAAATCTTCCACCTTGAATTTGGGCCTAAACTATGAAGGAAGTGTGCTTAGTCATGAATCCACTTTATATGAATGAGATGAGGTTGAAAGTGGGCTAGAAAATAAGCTCAAAAGGTTAGAGAAAAGTAATTTGATTATTGAAAAACCTAACTCTTTATTGTATTTACATAGAGTGCTTATGTTTCTAGGAGAGATACTAAGAGGGCTCCACAGAAAACCACAACTTAGAGTGATAGACAGAGGCATTATCTATTTATCCCTTGTGGCCATGTGGACTTCTCCTTGGGGGAGTATTTCAACCACTCAAAAAAGGGCCATTCCATCTTGGCAATAACTTCTTCTTAGAGTTTTTCTCAAATTGTCTTGGATGGTATATCAAAACTAAACTAACTTTCTTAAGTTTAGAAATCCAAAGGTTGGTGACATGATCTTGCTTCCTCTTTTCCTATACCATGTTGAGCCTGTTATTTCCAAGCTTCTGTTTCTCTTCAAGAAGTCGCATTCTAATAAAGTTAGATGCCATAGCAACTATGCATCCTTGAATCTTTGGTTCTCCAATGCGAGAAGATCTTTGTAAAAAATCAAATGGATCTATTGCTTGTACTTCATACATTAGCTCAGATGGTGTGTGACCAGTGGTAGCTTTAGACAAATTCCTATTGGAAACTATACTCAATTTTTCCTAAGTGACAACATGAGTACTTTGTTTGTGCTTTCTGCCTAACCATTGGCTCTAGGGTAGTGGGCACATGATTTTCTATAAAAGATTTGGAATCTAGAAAAAACGAGGGCTAGTACCTCATTTATGAAGTGAGAATCCGTATATGTGGTGGCTTCAATTAGACAACCAAACCTATAGAGTATATGATCATACATGAATGATGCTTCCATTTTTTGGGATGTAATCTTTAGTTATTATTACTTCAATCCATTTTAGTCAATGGCTACTAAAAGATACTAGGCATTTTATTCGAGTGTAGCAAGGTGGATGGGAGCCATAAAATTTAGTCCCCAATGCTTGAAGGTTTGCTATGTCATGGAGATGTTGAATGGATGGTTTCTCTATTTTGTAGGTTTTGCTAGAGATCTTTGAGACGTGTCACATGCTTTGGCAAAGTTGGTTACATCATTGAAAAAGTAGCAAAACCACAACCCACTTTGTATGATCCTGAGTTTTGTGATGTGTCAAGGGAAGCATCCACTAGACTTCCTCGTATTTGCTAATTCTACTGCACTTTTAGTCTCATGAGGCATAAGACATTTTCTATACATCCCATCACGTCCTACCTTATAAAGAGTATTATTTTCCAAGATGAAATCCTTACTTTTGATTAGAATTCTTCTTCTTTCCTAAGGGGTAGACTAGAGGAGAATCTTCCCATTTTCTACGAAGTAGATTAATTCATCATACTAGGTGGGTGTGACATTTAGTTTGTATATGTTGATATCTACGAAGTCATCATCAAATCCTTTAGGTGCTTGAGCTGGGTGTTGAATATGAGAAAGATGATCATCAATGGCATGTTTTCTCCAATTCCTCTACACAATTTCAAAGTCAGATTCTAGGAAGAATAGTAATCACCTCCATACTCTCCTTGTTACTTGGGAGTTGCTCAAAGATATTTTAGCACCTGATGGTCTATGATAATTGTAAAAGTGGTTCCTAATAGATAAATTTTGTATTTTTTTCAAAGAAAAGACAATGGTGAATGTTTCAATTTCTATGGTGCTATAGTTTCTTTATTATTTTGAAGAAGCCTACTTGTAGTGTATGGATTGACCCAACTCTTGTGCTTCATTGGATTGGGTAAGAACTGCTTCTACAATAGTTAGGCTTACATCTACATGTAAATGAAAATTAGTAGTCTAATAAGGTGAGACAAGAATAGGTGCAAATGCCAATATTTTCTTGAGATAGGTAAAGGGCACCTCTTCTTTCAAAAACCATTGTAAATGAAAGCTCTTATTGTTCAGTCTAGAGAGGAGATGTGCTACCTCACATACATACATATGAGATTTATATGATATCTTGTATGACCTAGGAAGCTTTGAATTTCCTTAGCATTCACTGGTCTAGGCAATTTTAGGATTGGAAGGACCTTATCAAGGTCAGGTGCCATTCCTTGAGTAGAAATTACATATCCTAGCATTGTACTTTGAGTTGTCAAAAAGTGAAACTTGTTGGGATTGAGCTTCAAAGCAATCTCCTTACAACACTAGAACACTTTTTTTTATTTTTTCAAGTGACTTAGCACATTTTCCATTGGAATAATGCATGCTTCCCTTGAAATACTAAAAAATCATCCATAAAATTTTGGAATTGTAGGAGATTATTAAAGATAAGATATATGGTTCTGTTAAATGTTGTTGATACATTTTTGAGCCCAAAAGCCATCTTCATGTATATGTTTTTTCCCCAAGGTGTGATGAAGGCCATCTTGCATTGGTCCTAAAGGTGAATAGTTGATTGTAGCCACTAAAGCCATCCATAATGTTGTATAGCACATGACCGGATACATCTTCGATGACCAGCTCAAAAAAAGGGTGTGAAACCCATCTAGAATAGTTATCTTATTCACGATGCAAAAGTCAATGCAAAACTTAATTTTTTTGGACCTTTTATTGGATGTGATGACCATGGAAGGCAACCATCCTGAATGTTCCACTAGTACAATGATGCTAGCTTCCTCCATTTTTGCATATCATTCTTGACTATTTTTGCATATTTTGGATTTAACCTATATTTCTTACCTCTAATAGGTCAGGATTCTGATACCAGAGGAATGGTATGTATGCCTAACTCTTCAAGTATTCTCATCAAATCCTTATAGCTCCATGCAATCACATCCTCAAATTTACGCATGAACGAGGTTGCCTCTTTGAGTAGAAGAAGGTAGTCCCACAACCATTTTGCTAGTAGGAAACTCTTTGGGTTTCTTTGATTCCTATGTTGATCTCTTTCATTAGTTTTGAATTGATCAACTTGTTAGATGTCTCACCCTTGATCAACATTTCTCTTGTGGACGCAAGGCTATCATCAATTTCTATTGCTTTCTTTTTCTCTTATGTATAGAAGCTCTTCTATTGGGAAAATAGAATCATTGTTAGACTATGTTACCTTGTCTTCTTCTGTAGGTGGTCCAATTTTTCCTTCCTCAATGTATAGTTTCTCCTCATGTGGATCCTTGGCAACTTCTCTTAAAATGAATTATTCTGTAGTAGGTTCCTCTTCCTCCATGGTCTTAATTGTAAAGCATGAGACCTATTGAGTATCATCTATCCATTTTGTTATTTTTTCTAGGTCATTAGTAGTTAGATCTTTTGAGATGTTATTATGTTCTTTAATTTCAACATTTACTTCATGCAACAACTTTCCTTCTGGGGCATGAAATGCTTCTAGATTGATTGAAGGGAACGCCTACTTAGTCACCCAGCCTTAGCAGTTGCCCAAGCTAGTGGATATGACGCCCATGAAGGTGCCCAACTTGGTGGTCCACTCATGTAGAATGGCACCAATCTTGAGGGGTCGCCCAATTTCCAATCACAAAGGTAGGTGAAGGAGTGGCCCAACCCTCTATGGTCTGTGGTGGTGGAAATGTTGTGCATATCATGGCTCCACTATGGTCTTTTTGGTTAGCTATCTCATAGGCTTCTTTGATTTCTTGCTCAGATACGATGTTTTCATGTTCTGATGTAGGATTATGTATGTCCATTTCTTTGCTAGGCTTTCCATTTTGTTCTTGGTGGAGAGTTACATATGAGCTTTCAAAGGCTTCATTAGTGCCTCCCTCCAAATAAAGTTGCATAATGGTTGTCTGGACCTACGACCCATAGGGTGTTACTATTCCAATCATGTACAACTCAACTATGTCGTAGCCGCAGACTTTGACAAGGAGGTTCAAGGTAGTGGCAATCAAGGCGCCCTTACAATTGAAACTACTTAGGTAAAGGAAAATGTGGTCTTAACTCCTCCATTACTCCTATAGCACTCTTTTAATCTCTTACTCCATGGTGTCTATGAAGGGGGAGTTCTTCACAATTCCAAGGTAGCATATTGAAGACTGTTACAGAGATAGATTTAGAGAGATTTGGCAAGAATTTATAGTTAGTCATCCTTAGCTGAGAGGCTTTATCTTTGTAGTATTACCCTTCTTCAAGAAGTCCCTGCTAGTTGGTTCTAGCCAGAGGGTACCCTATTGTAGCATAAGGAATAGCAAGGTGTTTTCTTCTTCTCGAAAATATAATCATCTATTTCTATGTGTTCTCAAGTATTTATCATTGAATATCAATTGTTATTTCAAGTAAATATTAAGTGTACCCCATATTCTACAAGTAGTGCAATTGCCTTCCTTGCACACATGCACACACACACATACAAATTCACCATCCAAAATTGACTTGCATATGTAGAATGTATGATTTTCAATACATCACTTCATACTTAGTATCCATTTAAATTAGTTGGTAAAAATTTTAGCCTTATGCTAAGTATTCTTGAATATTTCTTCTATACACATTGGTTCTCATGCACATGGTTGGGGATTTAATAACATCCTCCTTATTTTGGTTGACTTCCTTGCAATGCCTTTCTACATTTTTTATTCATCTTAGTTGTCACTATGGCATGCCTCACTGTAGTCATCATAGGCTCCATGGGAGAAGAAACTCTTAAGGTTTGTGGACTTATATGTTTATGAGGAATGACTAAAAACATATGAATGGGTGTTGGGCAATTGCATGGGTACTCCTGACTATAATGATCCTTGGCCTCAAGACAATGTTTGCATGATAGGGCACTTTTTGAAAGACAACACTTGCTCTATATATGTCCATTATCCACAACACTATCACATATGAGTTTTAGGGTGCCTGGGTTTATTCTACCAATTTTTCTCCTTTCCCTGTGAATTCGAGTATTTCAAAAAACATTTTTTATCAAATTGATAAAATAAACCACTCAACTATACAGAGCCGTGCTGTAAACAACTTCATTCCGAGAATAGAAAGGGGTTTTTTCATCGAGAAATGCAACAATAGTTATTTCAACGTGTTAGAAAACTTTCTTCTTGGGGTCTCTCGCGAGAAAGAGAAAGCTATCTCATCTAAGATCATCTCATTTATTCATCCCCAATTGTCAGTGGATATACTTGTAAGAAAGTATTTACGCAATAGACCATAAGAGCAATAGCAAAGAAGATAATAGATAAAATAGTAGACAAGTCTAGATAGGCAATTACAAGGTATAGGTGTGCTGGCTCAGTTCGATATCTAGGGTAGTGAAAAAGTCAAGTATATATAGGATAATAGAGAGGTGGCGACCTCCAGGGATGGCTAGACATGGGTGGTAGAATGTGGGTGACCATCTCTCGTGTGATCTCCATATGTGACTTAGGTCACTTCAACCCACCTAACAAATATGAATTATTTCTGAGTCCGATAGGGAATATTCTATGGAATATTGTTTTTACCATCATGTCGAGGGCATTGCCCTCGGACTACTACTTGGGGGAAACTACTGACCCCCTTGGGACATCCCCCACACTAGCCCCCTAGGACCCCCAAACCAAGATTGCTCACCGATGCCTTGAACCCCACAATCGGGGGCACTCGCAACTCCCTTTCCTCACAATACCTTAAATGGTCCAATTTGACCTTCATCCAACATGCAAGTTGGGATTCCCATCAATTGATTAATACATGACTCGCTTCTCTCATAATGGGAGCCTTACAAAATGTGCATTACAACATAAAATCAAGAGGATTAGACATGGTCATATACTGACAAAATTAGCATAAAGAGTATCCAAAACTTGGATATTATCTCTTTTATTTGAATGAGATCCCATAAGACAATGGCAATCTTGATCCTCATGCCCATTTTTGCTATGAAATTGACATGTAAGTCTATTGAAAAAACCTAGAATATAATGATCATTACTGCTACAAATAGTGCACCATATTTGCCTTCATATCTCATGTGCTACATAGTTTCTCCACTTCCCAATGAAGTTGTGCGAGTAGATCATCATTGTGTCATGTTGTTTGAGAAGAAACTCTCTCTTTATACTGAGCTTGCTACACCTTTAGGGCTTTTGATTCCCATATGATTTGCTCAATAGGGTCCATGTGGCTTAAATACGTAGGTAGATTACCTTCTTCAAGGGGCTTATTCAATATCTAATGTAGTAGCAACAAACTCTTCCAAAGTAGAGTCAAATTTGAGAGACTCTCTTAATTCTTGTTGAGAGAAATTAGGAAGAGCCTTCTCAATCCATAATTTGATCATGAAGTCCTCATGCATGAGGTAAGCATGCAACCAGGGCATGAGCACGGGCATATAATTTATGGAAGACACTTTCCATAAATAAGAGAAGTAAAGAGTTAATTATATGCATATAATTAAGCATATAATTTATGGAAGACACTTTCCAAATAAGAAAAGTAGATAGGTGATAATCTCAAACAAGGAAAACAATCAACTTAAGCACTAGAAGCTCCTTCACTATCTGTACAAGAATTTGAGGTTAGCACAAAGACCCCCAAGGTTAATGCTCATGATCATACAAAATATTAGAATGATATGAGATTGCCAGAATCATTGTTGGATTAAAAATTAGGCAATATAGAAATTCTTCTAGGAAAAATACAAGAAATTAAAACTAAAGATTTCAAACCTACCTCCAGAGAGTGACTCCTTCTCTAGGTCACCACACTTGGACTCTTCCACTAGCTAGAGAACCAACTTTTCACATAAGGCTACACACGAGTGTTAGGTAGAATCATTATTTATATAGGCCATGGAAACCTCTATATGCATGGTGGGGGGTGAATTTGTCCACTTTCATCAACCTACACACGACAAAATTTTTACACTTATGTGTTCGAGTAGCTTTGATGTGAACATTTTCCCTATACAATAGTACTTTTTACTAGTGCTAGGTAGGGGTTTTTTCCCCCATGTTGCCACATACATGATTCACTCATATGTGGTGGTACTTTGTACTTAGGGATACTATTTAGCTCTTACTTCAGTTCTAATCATCATTAATTGAGAGAGCTATTCCATCCATCTCTCTTCTCTATGTGTCTTGGTGTGTTTGTGCTCCTTGTGTGTGTTTCTCGTGTGTGTCTCTCACTTTTACACACATCCAACAATGGTATTAGAGCACATTCAACTCCTTCTCAAGTTTTGGTTTTTCACATCATGGCATGCATGCACTTTTAACAGTGCAAATCTACTTTGGAGCATAGGACAATGATTTTCAGCAGCCAAAAAACATTTCCACTAGTTGCATTTTGTTTTACCCCCATCTTGAAGTCATTTCTGCAGTCAAAATCGCCATCAGAGTGATAGATTGTGAGCTAAAATTTTAGCACTCATTTCAACTTTCATTGAAGTAAAGAGTTTGTCACATTATTATTCTTTAGTGAAATGGCAAGCAACAATGACTTGTCTGGCATGCTTCAAGTTGAAGATAAGCTTGATGGAACCAACTATCCAATGTGGTCTTACATGATGAAACATGTTTGTTTTGTGAAACAACGATGGAAGGTAGATGTACATGGAAGACCCATAGGTTCTTCTACTTTGTAGTCTATTGTCAGAGATGGAGCTTCTTCTTCAAGTACAATGGTTACTCCTTCTCCACCTACACAGGAGCAACTTAAATGGGATGGAAAAGATGCTAAAGCTCATGCATTGATTATGTTTGCTCTGAAGTGACATATAGTTTCACACATTCGGTCATGTTCTACATCAAGACAAGCATGGGACACTCTTACTTTTTTGTATGTTGTGTGTAATGAAGCATGTGTTGCATACTTGATCAAACAACTTGAGGATGTATGTATGACTAAAAATGAGTCTTTGAATGTGTCGGTGACATGCATCAAAGACTTGAGAGAGCAATGGGTAAACATATAAGAGATTATTTCAGATGCATCACTCATCTCTACATTGTTGAAAGGATTACCAAAATCTTTTCAAAGCTTTGCCACTACACTCCGTTTGGTTGCAAAAGGGAATCCAAATATGTATGTATTTGATGAGGTTTGTCTCTTCTTTTGCAAGAAGAGCAATCTAGAGTGAATAGGAGTGGTTTGATTGAGGGAATGCAAACACTTGCTATCTCACAAAAATTATTGGAACATCTCGAAATCTCCAACCACATATGGCTGAACATTTGCGACAAAATATAGCTAAAAATGAGCATGAAATTCACCCCATGCACGATATACATGTTGATGATGTATTACATAATGAATGCATTTCTATCAAGAGCACACAAACTATGTCAAAGTGGCTGGAACAAACTTTGCACAACAACAAATTGAGTGAACCTTTACTTCATAGAACAAGATCAAGCTCTTGCCATGCATCAAGTAATTTTGTGGATTATTCTCTTATTGCAACAACATTTAATGAAGAGCCACTTAATTTTGAAGATGCATGTGACAATCCACATTGGATTAGTGTTATGCTATCAAAAATGGATTTCATATATAGGAATGGTACTTGAGAGTTGTGCGATTTGTCAAAAGGAAAAAATGTCATTGGTACAAAGTGGGTTTACAAGAATAAGAGAAGTGAGATGGTAGCATTGATCGCTACAAAGCTAGATTGGTTGCCAAAGGATATTTTTACAATAGCAAATTGAGTGCATCTTTACTTGGTAGAACAAGATCAAGCTCTTGCCATGCATCAAGTAATATTGTGGATTATTCTCTTATTGCAACAACATTTAATGAAGAGCCACATAATTTTGAAGATGCATGTGACAATCCACATTGGATTAGTGTTATGCAATCAGAAATGGATTCCATATATAGAAATGGTACTTGGGAGTTTTGTGAATTCTCAAAAGGAAAAAATGCCATTGGTACAAAGTGGGTTTACAAAATTAAGAGAAATTCAGATGGTAGCATTGATCGCTACAAAGCCAGATTGGTTCCCAAAGGGATATGCACATCAATATGGCATTAACTATGAGGAAACTTTTGTATCTACTTCACGTGTGACTACCATTCATACTGCGGTTGCATTGGTTTCCCAACGATGTTGGAAAGTACATCAATAGGACATAAAAATGACTTTCTTGAATGGCAATTTTCAAGAAGAGGTCTACCTGAAGCAGCCTCCTCGATTTTCCATGAAAGGGCAATAGCATATGGTTTTTCACTTGCATAAATCCTTATATGGTCTCAAGCAAGCTCCACGTGCATGGTATGACAAAATCCATAAGCACTTGATTTCTCTTGGCTTCATATGTAGTCAAATTGAAAGCACACTCTATGTATGTAAAGATGGGGCCGATCTTATTGTGCTTGTTCTTTCCTTGATGACATACGCTTGACTAGATCAGGTGATGCAAAACTTGACATCCTTGTGGCTATTTTGAAGCATACTTTTGATATCACTTATCTTTGTCTTTTGAGCTACTATGTTGGCATCTAGTTTGAATCCGTTGAGGGGGGGGAATTGTTATGCATGAAGCAAAGTATGTTGAAAAACTACTTCAACATTTTGATTTTAAGGATTTCAAGCCAATTTCTACACCAATACTGATGCATTTGACACTTCTCTTAATCAACAAGATGTGGGATGACTTATATATAAATGGAACACAAGGCCAGATATACAGTTGAGTCAAGTCATGCATAGCTCTAGCTCTAAGCATTGGCAATCGGTTAAATGTGTGTTTAGATATCTCAAAGGAACTTTGAATTTAGGTCTCTTTTATGGCACAATATTCAACCATGCTTGGATGCTTTTACAAATAGTGATTGGGTTGATTGTTATGATACTCGTCTGTCCACGAGTGGTAATTGCTTTGTCCTTGGAGACTCTTGCATATCTTGGTTGAGTAAGAAGAAACCTACAATGGCAACATCGAGTTGTGAAGCTGAGTACGAGGTAGTTTTCACAAGTATATTCTGTTGATATATTTAGTTTATGATGTGTATGAACACACTAGGAGCATTGGGCACTTTTTTCCCTCTTTAGGAGGTTTTCCTCCCCTCGGCTTGTATATATGTCTATTATCCAAATGGGCTACTTATCTTTGTACATTCTAGTAGTAATGTGGAGAAAATTCACTCCAATACACGCAGAGGAAGTTAGAGAACCCCTTCTAGAATGTGCCCTATAAGACACATGCTTATTGAAACCTGATTCAGACACAACTCAGAGATCCAATGGCTCTGAAAACTGGTCCACACATAGTAGACACTTATAGATTTCTAACAAGCTATAGAACACTCCATTTGAAGTTCATTTGACCAGGTAATCGACTACACAAAGTTAGACTACATGTCATCTCAGGTTAAGTAGAAGATTGAGGTTCACAAGAAATCTTTCCAGTAACTAGTAGAGAATAATCTGACAGAGATATTTTAGATATGGAGAGTAGGAGAGATAAGCTTTCCATCAAGATATCATATGCATTAACTGGATAAGTACATAGAGAGATATGACCTTCACAAGGTGGCTGTGTATAAAAAAGGTATGCGGCTGGAATACCTTTGTGCCTTGTAGCATCCAAATGAGGTACCATCTGATATCCAATTGGTGAGAGAATGATCAACATATGCTTCTACACCATCTCCTTGTCATCTCCACAAAATATCACATTCAAATGAGCTCTTTCTATGGGCATAGGACTTTTCACCCACCCTTGCATCTTCTCTCACCTCTTGACTTTCCACTTCTTGGCTTTTGTCCTTCCATTGCTTTGGACGGCTTTTTGTGCTCCACATCACTCCATATGGATAAGGTCACGACTTTTTCTAGTATTCCATCTCTCTATTTATATTTTGGCTTTTATATAAGTGATAATACATTTGCCCTTTTTAATTCAACACTCTACATTAAGGTTATGAGTGTTCCCTTTATATTTTTAGGGTCTAGCATCATTTTGAGCTTACAAAAAATACATAAATCATGAAGAGGTACATAATGAGAGGTGATTATGTGTCAAGCCTCACAATTGGAGCTTGCACATGTTCCATATTTTTCAACACTCCCCCTCAAGCTACAATTGGGAGTCCATGCTACTCTTCAATTCTTCTCCTCTTCATCTTTGCTTCTATCTCCCTTTGCTTGATAGCTTGGTGATCTCCCTCCTTTGCTTCCAACTTCCTTTGGCTTTTCTTCAGCTTCATTCTTGCTTCTTTGGCTCTTAGCAAGAGCTCTTCTTCAATCCCTAGCATAAACATGCTTCATACAAATCTTTACAATCAAATGAGATCACCTTGGCTTCATATACATTTGTTGCTTCACTCTCTTCCTGTGTTGTCCTCTCTAAGCATGTCTCTCTTCTTCTTTACCTTCATGGCTTCATATCTTCTAGGGTTGCATGCTTTGCTTTGATCCTCCTTTGTCTTTGGATCATCTTTGTCTTTGTCTTTGGGAGCAATCTTTGCATCTCCTTTTGACGTCGTCATGGTTGTCATGCCTTCTTCTAACTTCATGACTCCTTTTGTGCATCATGGTTGCTCCTTGCCTTCTTAGCACTCCTTCCACATTGGTGGCTCCTTCTAGTCCTTTGAACTCACCTTTGATGGCTGTTCTACTCTTTCTTTGACTCTTCCAAATCTAAAATTTGGTTTGGCTCCACTTTCGCTTCTTTGGACTCTTTTTGGATCTTCCAATCTATGCAAGTTAACTCCCCCTTGCTTCATAATCTTTGATTCATTCTTCATGGCTGATTTTAGAACTGTAAAAATCAACAATGGGCTGATCATACATGAACTCTTTCATGAGTCCTCTTCATGTGAAGCATTTCTAGCTTCCACATCTTCCAAGCTTTCTTCATCACCTACAAAACAACACAAGAAATGTGAATGTGATCAATGGTGCCTCTTGCACCTAACAAGGGAAGCCATTCCTCTTGGGATGGTCTTACTTTCCCTCACATAGGCTTGCCATTCCTCTTGAATGGTCTTACTTGCCATAGGCTTGCCACTCCTCTTGGGTGGTCTTACTTGCCTCAACCTTTCACTAGACCTTCATTTGGTCTATGGTGCTTCTTGCACCTAACAAGGCTTTCCATTCCTCTTGGGATGGTCTTACTTGCCTTTACATAGACTTTCCATTCCTCTTTGAATGGTGTTACTTGCCATAGGCTTGCCACTCTCTTTGGTGGCCTTACTTGCCTTTACATTTGGCTTGCCACTCTCTTTAGGTGGTCTTACTAGCCTCACACTTTCACAATACATTCACTTGATTATGCTTGGAACTTACCACCACACTCAATGTGGATTTTTAAAAACATTTACATCAACCTTTAGATTTGAAAATGCACTTTTTTTACCTTCATTTACCTCAATCAACTTCAGGCATGTTGTCACACTTTGCATGAGTGACTTTACCTTCTTTTTGCTTGCTTGTTGCTCCTTGCAACCTTGGGGGGTGTCTTCAAGTCCTTGAGTCTTCAACACTTCATGGAAGCCCTTACCTTGGAGTCTTCTACTCCTCCTTTGTTGGGAAGCTCAATTCTTGGCTTCACCTTTTCCACCTACAGCTTGGGTTCCAATCTTCAAGTCTTCAAACCTGAAGTGGTTGACAAACATGTAGCTTGGGCTCCTTCCTTCACTTTGGCTCCAAGCTTTGTGTCCTTGCATCATCCAAGCCTTGCACTTTTTCTTTGGCTTGTGCAAATAAGAAGCATTGCATTTACTTGATGTATCTACACTAAAGAAGCAAATGCTTTTAGTTATCATAACATAAGCATACATGTAGTTGCTTTTGCAACGTTACCTCAATAGGTTCATCCACAACAAGATACATCCATAAATTTCATACATACCAACCTTGCATCTTACCAATCTTCATGGCATCCAAACACATGTACTTTCAGTTCATCTATGGCTGAACATGACCAACCTTAAAAGCTTCAATATCATGCTAACAAAGATATCAACATAAGCATGCATACAAATCTCCAATCATTTGAGCATACTTTCAGCTCTCTTTGTGCCAATTCATATGGCTACATATACCTGCAAATTTCAGCTTATATAGACTTTATAAAATAGCCTATTACTCATCCAAACATGTGTATATAAATCCTTGACCACATGTGCATACATTCTTGAATGATAGATATCAATTATCAAATCAAAATTCAACTTATACTCAGCCTAAACATGGCTGTCCAAAATCATCATACATCTTGAGCATAACTTTCACAAGCATGCATACATAAGCATATCCAATGCATAAGCATATAATGCTACTATCAAGCTTACATATAAGCTTCAAACTTCAGCCATGTACATAATATAATGTTGCACTTCATTCAATTGAGTGCAATACCTCAAACATGCATACATTGCTCATACGCAACTCTATGTAGTTGCACATCCAAGATTCTTTGCTTCAATCTTCATCTCCTTCTATAGGCTGCTCATAAATCTTCAAGAAAGTGATTAGCATCACTTATAACATGCCTCAATGAACATACATCTTCAGTAGAGAGTAGGACAAGAGAGTGCATCACTTCAATATTACAAAATAACAAAATGTCTTACATATAAAGCTTTATCTCTGTAGCACATGAGTATTGCATACTCCACGAGCTCGTAGCTCCAAGCTTTCCTTTGTCATCTCTGCATCTTCTTCAAGCTCTCTTTGCACATCCATGGGCTCCACTCCCAATGCTCTACAAACAAAGCTCTAAATTCAAAATGTGGAGTAAATTCACTTCAATACACTCCAATACACGCAGCGGAAGTTAAAGAACCTCTTCTAGAATCTGCCCCGTAAGACACATGCTTACTAAAACCTGATTCAGACACAACTCAGAGATCCAATGGCTCTGAAAATTGTTCCACACATAGTAGACACTTACAAATTTCTAAAAATCTATAGAACACTCCATTTGGAGTTCATTTGACCAGGTAACCGACTACACAAAGTTAGACTACCTGTCATCTCAGGTTAAACAGAAAAATGAGGTTCACAAGAAATCTTTCCAGTAACTAGTAGAGAATGATCTGACAGAGATATTTTAGATACAAAGAGTAGGAGAGATAAGCTTTCCATCAAGATATCATATGCATTAATTGGATAAGTACATAGAGAGATATGACCTTCACAATGTGGCTGTGTATAGAAAAGGTATGAAGCTGGAATACCTTTGTGCCTTGTAGCATCCAAATGACGTACCTTCTGATATCCAACTGGTGAGAGAATGACCAGCATATGCTTCTACACCATCTCCTTGTCATCTCCACAAAATATCACGTTCAAATGAGCTCTTTCTATGGGCATAGGACTTTTCACCTACCCTTGCATCTTCTCTCACCTCTTGACTTTCCACTTCTTGGCTTTTGTCCTTCCATTGCTTTGGACGGCTTTTTGTGCTCCACATCACTCCATATGGATAAGGTCGCAACTTTTTCTAGTATTCCATCTCTCTATTTATATTTTGGCTTTTATATAAGCCATAATACGTTTGCCCTTTTAATTCAACACTCTACATTAAGCTTATGAGTGTGCCCTTTATATTTTTAGGGTCTAGCATCATTTTGAGCTTACAAAAAATACATAAATCATGAAGAGGTGAGTATGTGTCAAGCCTCACAATTGGAGCTTCCACATGTTCCATATTTTTCAGCAGGTAATACATTCAATATTGTGTGTTATGCTCCAAGCTTCTTCTTCCTTGTGTTGTTTGTGTGCTTTTGTAGACGTTAAACTCCAATAATTGGTATCAGAACAGGTCATCGTTTCATCTAGGGCATCGTTGACATCCCTCCAGTCACAGTCTTAGAGTCGCATGAAAATTGGTGAGCATACTCAGGGCGATTAGGAATTCTAAACAGCTTTGTTGTGTGGTGTCAAAATCACGATCTAAACTCGTTTTGGCCTCTAAACGTATTAGCATAGCACTTGTGCTAGAAATTTTGTCACTTTGTGCCAAAGGTATATACAACTTTTGGTTCACCATTATAAGTGCCTCGAAGTCTTCTACAGGTTTCGTAGATCTTTACAAGGTAATTCTGTTAAACTTTTTGATATACAATCACTTTTCTACATCATGGTATTTTTATCAGTGCCGGTCATGGCTAAAAGCAGTGATGTATTGTATATGTTGGTTATTGAGGATAAGTTTGATGGTACCAATTATCCATTATGGACTTATATGATGCATCATGTATTGATTGCAAAAGGAATGTGGAATATTGTGTAGGGTGTTGAAAAACATCCTATTTCACTTACAAACACAGTTGCTGAAGGTGATGCAGATGACCTTGAAGATGGTAATATTCTTCAGGTTCCTGTTCGTGCTTCGATTCTTGTTGCACCCACTGTAGAGCAAATTTGTGGGGATGGCAGAGATGCTCAGGTACATGCATTGATAGCCTTGTCTGTCAAACGTGCCATTATTCCTCACATTTGCTCTTGTAGAACAGCAAAGGATGCTTGGGATACACTTACTACTTTATACCAAGCAAGAAATGAGGCTCATGTTGCTTACCTCCGAAAACAGTTGGACAGTGAGGACATGAATGAAGGAGATTTCATGGACAGTTTTTTGACAAAGATCAAAGATTTGAAGGAGCATCTTCTTTTTGCCGATGAAGTCTTGCCTAACAATTCACTTATGGAGATTGTTATGAATGGTCTTCCATATTCATATCAGAGTTTTGCTTCTACTCTTCGATTGATGATGAAAAGCAATCAAAATGCCTTAACATTTGAGAAGTTAGTCTCTGTTCTGTTGCAAGAAGATCAGTCTAGGCAAAACATGTCCATTATGCTTGTTGCAGATCAAGCTTTTTTGAATAGTCAAAAGGGCAAAGATAAATGGAGCTCTTTTATTAGTGAGAAAAGTTTTCTAATTAGGTAGAATCAAAGAAGGAAGACAGAGACGAGAAGAAAACAAAAACGCAGAAATTGTTTTGCAAATATTGTAAAGGAAATAATAATGTCATAAAGAGTTGTCCAAAACTGACTGCTAAAGAGGCAAGGAAGAAAGAGGCTGGAATGGTTGTTGCAGAGGCTTCTACAACCAAAACAGAGTCTTCTAATCTTGTGCAGAATGAAGAATTGGTATTTACCACTATTTGCAATTTTGACTCATCTTCTCATGAAGAGTGTATGTCTACAGTAGACTCAAATGTTTAGTACTTTGATAGTAGGACAACCAAACATATTACCTAAAAGCGCAATTTCTTCACTTCACTCGAGCTTTCCCCTACAAAGAATACTATCACATGCGCAAAGAACTCCTCTTATCTTATCATGGGAGTTGGTAAGATCGTTTTGACTACTGCTAATGATAGTTCTTTTACATTATCGGATGCCATATTTGTGCCAAGTATCAAGAAGAATCTATTATCAGTTTTAGCTTTAGCCAAGATTGGCTTGGTTGTGAAATTTGTTGATGACAAATGTACAGTTTATGATCTCTCAAATGCCAATGTAATTATTGGTTCTAGCATTTTATGTCGTTGGCTATATAAACTCATATACTATGAAAAATCTGTGAGTGATTCAGTATGTGCAGTACATGATTCTCAGGCTATGTCAAATGCAAAGCTTTGGCATGCACTCTTTGTTCATCTAAATTTTTCTAGTTTGCTACATTGCAAAAATATGAAATGATGTCCTCTTTGCCCAAACTTGAGCCACCTGGTAAACATGTTTGTGAAGGCTGTATCTTGGGCAAAATGCAATGTTCCTCCTTCCCAAAAGATGGTTCAGTTCGAACTACTCAGAAATTGCAAATCGTTCTCAGTGATGTTTGTGGTCCTATACAGGCACCTTTTCGGAACTATCTTTACTTCGTGACTTTCATCAATGATTTTTTCAAGCATGCATACGTTGCAAAAATATGAAATGATGTCCTCTTTGCCCAAACTTGAGCCACCTGGTAAACATGTTTGTGAAGGCTGTATCTTGGGCAAAATGCAATGTTCCTCCTTCCCAAAAGATGGTTCAATTCGAACTACTCAAAAATTGCAAATCGTTCTCAGTGATGTTTGTGGTCCTATACAAGCACCTTTTCGGAACTATCTTTACTTCGTGACTTTCATCAATGATTTTTTCAAGCATGCATGGGTATATCCATTGAAAGCAAAGTTCGAAGTTTTTATGTGCTTCAAACAGTTTCTAGTTTTGGTTGAAAATCTATTAGCGTGTAAAAATGGACACCCTCCATTCTGATCGAGCGAGTGAATATATGTCTTCTGATTTAAATGCATTTCTAGCTCAACATGGGATAAAACATCAATGTACAATGTTGTATACACCTCAATAGAATGGAGTTGTCGAATGGAAGAACATGTCATTCATGGAGATGGCAAGGTGTATGGTCAAAAGTCAAGCTTTACCACATAATTTTTGGCTTGAGGCTATTATGTGTGGAGCATATGTACTTAACAGGTATCCCACTAAAGCATTCCAGTCTATCATGTTGGTGCAAAACAAGCCTACACACATTGGCTTGGAACATTGGAAGCTTTGGAAGACTTGGCTTGATTATCAAACTTGAAGACCACACATAAAGCTTGAACCCTTGAAGGATATATTCACATGGAACAATGATCATAGGAACCAATGCTTAATTGGTTATTACCTTTTATCCTATGTAAAAGTCTATATGACTTTAATCACTCATGTAATCACACCTAACTGAGAAAGTCGTGGAAATTTTGATTGATTGAATAGGTGAATGATTGAGAGAATATCTCACTCACTTTTAGGTACAAGATTCTAGGAGATTGACATGATTTTGAAATTCAAAATCCCACTCAATCTCTATATAATTTACAAGTCAAAAGTCGCGGGCATCCTTCACTCCTCCCGAGGCAATTCTGAGTCAATCTTTGAGTGTGTGAGAGCTACACCATAGCCTACACCTCTGAGTACCATTGAGCATCACATTACATGCCAATGGGAATGTACAATCATTAGATTTAATCAATATACATATATTCATAGTCTCTGTTTTCTCTGAGTGACTACCTCCAACTCTGTCAACTTCCAAGAGGCATATCTCAAGATCTACTGAACCAAATTGGATGATTCAAAGCACATTGGAACAAGCTTGAAGCATACTATATGCCTACAAAATTTGAAGGTCATTGCAACAACCATCTGGGAGAAATTACACTCGAAGTGATCTCTGGTATTTTTCTGTACAGTTCCTAAAATGTCGGGGATGTTCCTAAGTTTGCTAAATTGATTTCTCAGAGTGTAGTTTGTCATTTACTCTCATTCCACTTGCAAATGGAAGATTGTTAAGCTAATGGTTTATGTCCAAAAGCAATTGCATCAATTTTAAGTGTGCTGGTCACACTGAGTATAACTCTGAGCAGGTGTCAATACCAAAATAGCAAGTTTTTCAGGATTTTGAAGTCACAAGTAGTCTGTCTTGATTTGATCATTACTCATAACATTTGCAAAGCATATATATGGTTTCTTGGTATCATTTGGAAGCTCAAGGAGTCTACTAAGCATATCTGGAGTCAAAAGAGGGCAGGTGTGAAGCAGGTTTTGCAGCACCAACTGATCTTCTAAGTGCATCCAGCCATCACTCCCAACAGTGGTATCAGAGCAAATAAGGTAATCATGGGTGATGGTTTCCCTTCCTTCATTGACAAATTGGACAGAAATAATTACCAGGCTTGGTCATTAAGAATGAAAACCTATCTACAAGGGAGAAGCTTGTATGGATACATTTCAGGAGATGAGGAGTTGCCCTCATTCAAGACCAGAGGCCTACCTACAAAGGATGAACATGAGAAGCTCAACCAATGGTGTGCAAAAGATGCCTTGGCAAGGTCATATCTTCTAAACTCTATTTCTGATTTCCTTCTACCTCATGTAAGGAATTGCAAGACTTCCCAAGAGACTTGGGAAACCTTGTCAACATACTTTTCATCAAGCACAAGGGCCAGAAAGAATCAGCTATGGGTTGAGTTTACAACTCTTAGGAAGCAATCAAAACAATGTGTCTCAGATTTTGTCACCAAAGTCAAAGACATTGCAGACCAACTTGCAAGTGTTGGAGAGGAGATTGAGGAAGAACAAATAGTCAGACAAGTGATCAATGGACTAAAGGCAGATGACAAGTAGGAGAGCTTTACCACAGCAATGGACTTATACATGGACATCCAAGCACCTGATCTAACAACTCTGATTGGACAACTCTTTACACATGAAGCAAAGATCACAAAGAATGGAGAGCAATCAAAAGGTAACAATCCCTCTGCCCTATATACTGATAAGAAGACTAAAGACAAGGGTAAAAACAAAAAGGTTGATGAAGAAGGCTCTACCTCCCAAGCAAACTATGCAGGGAGAGGTAGATCATCTAGAGGTAGGGGGAGAGGAGGTAAGTCAGGTAGGGGGAGACCCTACAACCAACCTCCATGCAATATTTGTGGCTTGTCTAACCATACTACAGATGAATGCTACAAAAACTACAAGAACCAAAGAGGAAGAGGTCACCAAAGAGGAGGATACTCTCAAGGCAGAGGCAGATTCAATCAATCTCAAAGCTATCATGGCTACAACAATAATTACAACAACAACTACAATCACAATGGCAACTATCAAAGTGGATACAGGAATAGGAAGGATTACAACAATTATGCAGAGGAGCAAGATGATTCCTTGTTGATCATGAACATGACATCTAAGTCAGGTATCAATGATGATCACTTATTCTATATTGATTCAGGTTGCTCTAATCATGTAGCTGGAAATGTTGCATTACTTTCTGATTTGGAAGAACCCAAAGGCAAGCACCAAATGCAGACAGGTGATGACACTAAACATTCAGTTGTTAAAGTAGGTAATGTCAAAACTAGTGATGGTAATCAGAATCTATTGAGCAGAGTGTTGTATGTTCCAACAATCACCAAAAATCTGATGAGTGTAGGTCAGATTGTGGAAAAAGGTCTACAAGTCAGGTTTACTCAACATGGTGCATATGTGGAGGATCCAAGACATGGATTCAGAAGGATAGCCAAAGGAGAGAAATCAGGTAGATTGTTTACCTTTGAACTTGAAGACACTAAGAATATTGCTTTGTACAACTATAAGGACCAAACCCTATCAGAATTGGAGATTTGGCACAAGAGATTAGGTCACATTGGAGAGAGGACCATAAAACAAATGAGTAGGGATCAATGTGTGCTTGGGATACCTAATGTATCCAAGCAACACATGATATACAAGTGTGGGGCTTGTCAATTTGGTAAGTCACACAGATTGTCCTATACCAAGAAAGGTTTTATGCATGAAGATTATCTAGAATTGGTGCATACAGATGTTTGGGGACCTAGCAAGGAGCCATCCATATCTGGATCAAGGTACTATGTGTCCTTTATTGATGACTATAGCAGGTGGACTGTTTTATACTTCATGAAACATAAAGATGAAGTATTTAATTGTTTCAAAAGGTATCTTGCATTAGTTGAAAATCAAACAGGTAGACATTTGAAGAAGCTAAGGTCAGATGGTGGTGGAGAATACTTCTCCAATGACTTTGAAGATTTCTTGCAGGAAAGAGGCATCAAGAGGGAGATTACTACAAGGTACTCACCTGAACAAAATGGGGTAGCAGAAAGAAGGAATAGACTCATTGTAGAGACAGCTAGATCTATGTTAAATGAAAAGAAATTGCCAAATTATTTATGGGCAGAGAGTGTATCTACTGCCACATATTTAATTAACAGGTTGCCATCAAAGACACTTGATGGAATGACACCCTATGAAGCTTGGCATGGTAAGAGACCATCTCTGGATCATTGCAAAATCTTTGGTTGTGTTGCATATGTGCATATTCCCTCACAGGTAAGGGGAAAGCTAGACCCTAAAGCTGAAAAATGTATCTTCATTGGTTATGATTTGAATCAGAAGGGATACAGGTTCTATAACCCCTCAAACAAAGGCTTTAAGGTAAGCAGAGATGTCATCTTTGATGAAAATGATTCATGGTATGAAAATGAGTGCAGGAAAGTTAGCCTACCTTATGATATGGAAGAAGACTTTCCCAAACTTATCAGAGAAGAACCAATACAGAAAGAGGACACAAGCTCAGATGATGAAGACACCATCAACATTGAAGAGTTCAAGGCTTGGAAATCCAAAGGGAAGATGAAGATGAAGCAACTAGAAGACAATCCAGAATCCTCAACACAAGCTATGAGGAGATCTCAGAGAGAAAAGAAAAAGCCTATTAGGTATGGGTATGATACTTCACTTGTAACCAAGCACTCTGTATATCTTGCAAAGGATCTCTTGAATGAAGAACCAGGTACATTTGAAGAAGCAATCACTAAACCAGAATGGAAGGAAGCAATGGATGAAGAAATGGAGGCTCTCAAGGAGAGTGATACTTGGGACTTGGTACCCAAGAAGGACTCCATGAAGGTGATAGGATCCAGATGGATCTACAAACTCAAAAGGAATTCAGATGGTACAATAAACAGGTATAAAGCTAGGTTGGTAGCCAAGGGTTTTGCACAAACCCAAGGCATTGATTATGAGGAGACATTTTCTCCTGTGGCCAAGATGCCAACTATCAGAGTTATGGTGAGTGTAGCTGCATCCAAGAATTGGAACATGTACCAATTGGATGTGAAGAATGCATTCTTGAATGGATGGATATCTGAAGAAGTCTACATGTCACAACCACCTGGCTATGAAGATCCCAAGAAGGTAAATCATGTGTGTAAATTGAAGAAGGCTCTGTATGGATTAAAGCAGGCACCTAGAGCATGGAATTACAGGCTGACAACCTACCTCCTAGACCAAGGATTTATAATGAGTAAAGCAGATACTTCATTGTTTATCAAAAGGAACAATTCAGAGGTAATATATTTGTGTGTCTATGTTGATGACATCATTATTACAGGAAATGATGTTCAGGGAATAAGACACATCAAAGGACAGATGATGAAGGAATTCAAGATCAATGATCTTGGACTATTGAAGTACTTCCTAGGACTTGAACTGATCTACACAAATTCAGGTATATTTATTACTCAGAAGAAGTACATTCAGGACATGGTCAAGAAATTTAATTTGCAGGAAGCTAAAGTCTCAAACATTCCTATAGAGGTCAACCACAAACTCAGTGCACATGAAGGAGAAGAACTCAAAGATATTACAGGTTATCAAAGTTTGGTAGGTAGTCTTAATTATGCTACCTTAACCAGGATTGATATATCATATGGTGTTAGTGTACTTAGCCAATTTATGCATAAACCAAGAGTACCACATTTGGAGGCAGCCAAGAAGATAGTAAAGTACCTAAAGGGAACACAAAATCATGGTTTGTACTTTCCATATTCATCAGACATTGATATTAAGGTATACTCAGATGCAGATTGGGCAGGTTGCAAGGATGACAGGAGGAGTACATCTGGTTACATATGCTTTGCAGGTGATAAACCAATTTCTTGGTCATCCAAGAAACAACCCACAGTAGCTTTGTCATCTACTGAGGCAGAGTACAGAGGGCTAGCCAATGCCACTCAAGAGGCCATATGGTTGAAGCTTTTATATTCAGAATTGGGCCTATACACAAGGCCACCAATTATATTTGGTGATAACACAAGTTCTCTTCACCTAGCAGCTAATCCAATTTATCATGCTAGAACAAAACACATAGAGGTTCACTACCACTATGTGAGGGAGAAGTTACTTAGCAAAGAAATTCAATTGTCATATGTGTCTACTAATATACAATGTGCAGATTTGCTTACTAAAGCTCTGGATGGAAGCAAGCTATGCAGATTTAAATCCATGATTGGATTGCAGGAAATAATTGAAGACTAGAGATGAAGACTTGAGCCAAAGTGTTTGGCTTGAGGGGGAGCTGTTGGTGCAAAACAAGCCTACACACATTGGCTTGGAACATTGGAAGCTTTGGAAGACTTGGCTTGATTATCAAACTTGAAGACCACACATAAAGCTTGAACCCTTGAAGGATATATTCACATGGAACAATGATCATAGGAACCAATGCTTAATTGGTTATTACCTTTTATCCTATGTAAAAGTCTATATGACTTTAATCACTCATGTAATCACACCTAACTGAGAAAGTCGTGGAAATTTTGATTGATTGAATAGGTGAATGATTGAGAGAATATCTCACTCACTTTTAGGTACAAGATTCTAGGAGATTGACATGATTTTGAAATTCAAAATCCCACTCAATCTCTATATAATTTACAAGTCAAAAGTCGCGGGCATCCTTCACTCCTCCCGAGGCAATTCTGAGTCAATCTTTGAGTGTGTGAGAGCTACACCATAGCCTACACCTCTGAGTACCATTGAGCATCACATTACATGCCAATGGGAATGTACAATCATTAGATTTAATCAATATACATATATTCATAGTCTCTGTTTTCTCTGAGTGACTACCTCCAACTCTGTCAACTTCCAAGAGGCATATCTCAAGATCTACTGAACCAAATTGGATGATTCAAAGCACATTGGAACAAGCTTGAAGCATACTATATGCCTACAAAATTTGAAGGTCATTGCAACAACCATCTGGGAGAAATTACACTCGAAGTGATCTCTGGTATTTTTCTGTACAGTTCCTAAAATGTCGGGGATGTTCCTAAGTTTGCTAAATTGATTTCTCAGAGTGTAGTTTGTCATTTACTCTCATTCCACTTGCAAATGGAAGATTGTTAAGCTAATGGTTTATGTCAAAAAGCAATTGCATCAATTTTAAGTGTGCTGGTCACACTGAGTATAACTCTGAGAAGATGTCAATACCAAAATAGCAAGTTTTTCAGGATTTTGAAGTCACAAGTAGTCTGTCTTGATTTGATCATTACTCATAACATTTGCAAAGCATATATATGGTTTCTTGGTATCATTTGGAAGCTCAAGGAGTCTACTAAGCATATCTGGAGTCAAAAGAGGGCAGGTGTGAAGCAGGTTTTGCAGCACCAACTGATCTTCTAAGTGCATCCAGCCATCACTCCCAACATATCACTCCATATGAGGCTTGACATGGTCGTAAGCCATAAGTTGTCCATCTATGTATTTTTGGTTGTCTTGCATATAAATTAGTGTATGAACAACGCAGGAAATTGGATGATAAAGTAGTGAAATGTATTTTTGTTCGGTACAGTTCTGAAAATAAAGGCTATCGTCTATATCATCCATAGACTAAACACATTTTGGTTAGCCATGATGTTTTTTTTGTGGAAGATGTTATTCAGCCATTACTATCATGTACTAAGGAGACATCAGCTAGCTCCAAAGACATGTATGACACTTTGTTGCCTCTTTTTACAAGTGGACAGACTAATGCTGGTCATTGAAGCCACCGTCGACAGATTGTGTATACTACATGGTCAAGAATCTACATTGAAGCCACTATCGATGGTTCAGGTATACTACATGGTCAGAAATCCACATTGAAGTCACCATTGGTGGTTCAGGTCTCAAGAAGAGCCTCTGATGTGCAATTTATTTGAGCTCTATTGCTATCCACAAAAAGGAAGGGTAGAGCTTTTGGAGTTACTCTTCCTCAATAACAATGATGGTTGACACTGTTCCATCTCAAGCCCACTTTGAAGTCACTGTTGATGGATTCATGTCTCAAGAAGAGCCTCTGATGTGCTATGCTGCTGACTGTATCAATGGTCTCAAAGCTTTCAGACTCAATTAGAAATTACCATACTATGCCTACAATGTAACCTTGAATGCTGCTGATTTTCTACTGGAAATCAGTTTATCTTAGCTGATTTTTTTTATCTACTTATCTTATTCCTACCCAGAAAAAGAATTTGGCATACTTCTCTCTAACAGTGTTGGTTCAGATAATGATTTATCACATTGCTGTTACATCAATACACCCATCCATCTGAATTCTCGGAGCTGCAGTTCACATCGTGTGGCTGGAAGAGGACCATATATCATTGAATTGGGTCCATCTGAATTCTCGAAGCTCCAGTTCACATGGTGTGACGGGAAGAGGATCTTTCGGAGTGCACATCCCCCCTTGGAAGCCTTTGCTGAATGAATGAGTAAAGATCATAATTATTCTGCCGGAAAAAGCATCTTTTGGAGTGCTTGTTCCACTGGTAGGAGCCCAGCCTACGGCAGTATCTGATAGTCCACGTGCTTCAATGAAATTATCGCAACTGTCTAATGGCATTCTTTGACCAAGGCTGCCTCTGCTCCTGTTGGCCTTGTCAGCTTGCTCTGCAGTCTCAGCAGAGCAGCTCCAGTTTCTTAAACAGAACATCAAAGCAAGGCTTCAAGCCACCTCTGCTCTGTCAGTTGCTCTCTCAAAAGTATTTCCCTCCCACTGCCATTTGTCCATCTGCTCTCATCAAGGATTTCGAACTATTTATGATGTTAAACACACATTTCTTCACAACGGTCTCAGTTGTGCAAGACTGCCTCTGCTCCTAGAATATCTCCAACATGCTCTTGCCTTCAGATTTAGTGGAGCAGGTGGAGTTTCTTGTATACCACATGTGGAACTTGGAGCTGCCTAATACTCTTTTAACGGCTGCTTTTCCAAGTGCAGTGCGTTGTCAAGGGCCAGTTTTAGACTGATGGAACAGCTACACTACTCTTAGAGCAAGAATGAAAATTTACTTACAAATGCTTTCCATATCTCACGAAGTTTCAGAGAGACCTCGGAAACGAAGATGTGACGAGGATCATTTTTTAGTTTGAACAGAATGTACAAAAAAGACAAACATACCTAATGGAATACGAAATCAACGATTTTTTCAATATCTCACTAATTCAGAGTACAATCCCTCCAAATACCTCATTAGAATCGTGACATGGACTGCATGCTATAGGAAGCCTTACATCTGAAGATAGTCAATGCAGTGGCCAGGATTTCATCAGCATAAACAAAAACATAGAATGGGTAGAAGAGAGGACAGCAAGAAAAGTTGAACACTGCTCAAAATTTTATCAGCACGCAAGAGCTGTTCCTCCAGCTTCAATGTACATTTCCAATAGAATACAAGTCATGTATTGCACTCTCTTTGTTATACACGCTAAGCTGTTTCATATTTGCACACCGTGTTCACTCCACCTCAATGTGTGAACCTTGCCGTTTAACTTAAACCATTATGCATATTCCTTAACATGGAAATGCAGGCATGGGGCTACAGCCTACATCAACCAAGTATTTGTAGCATTATAAAGGCTCACTGCAAAAATAAAGAAACCGCGCCTTTAGTTTCCAACAAGGGAGCTGTCATCTTGATTTTTTTCAACATTTCAAACCTCAGATTGTGAACTCCATTACTCAAGAATTTCGGTACTTGTTCTTGTATGTAACTCCCTGTGCTTGTCGATAGGAACTCTTCACCCTAATTGATCTGCTGACAGATGAATCCTCTGATGCAATATGTTGGGTAATCTCTCTTGTTCTCTTTTTCAAAGCATCACTGTTTTTCAGTTTGAAAGGTTTTAAATATATCTAATCAATGTTATGCAGTATAGAACTGTAAAAAGAACAAAGTAAAGAACACACTCGCAGAAAAGAACTCGCACATTATCTTGTTGTACTTTTTTTCAAGCTGCTTCTGCAGAGCCTGCTCCCTTATACCCTTGGAGTTTAGGGACATATAGAGCGCATCAAGCTGTGATCAACACAAGACATATTTAACCAGTTCATCTGCAAAAGATAGCAAGCTGAATGTATCCATGTGGCATACCTCTTCCTTTGTACTGTAATATCCCCAATTCATCGTATCCTTGTCTTCTACAAAAATGCGTCCTTCTCGTGAGAAAAACCAGTAACGATTATGGTCTCTATCATTTCCCAAAGGATTCATTCTTATCATTCTTTTTTCAAGTTCTCGTTCAAGGTGTTCTTGCTGAAATAAGAAAATCATTCTTCGTTTCTTCATGTTTCACACATGAAACAAACAGCTTTCAGGAGGCACTGCCATAATTGCAGAATTACCTTTCTCTGTGATTCAATAATCCTCTTCTCCTGTAATTTCCGTTCTTTAGCTGCTTCTTGCCTAATTTTCCTTAATTCCTGCTGTTTTCTCTGCTCGTCCATCCTTTTTTTCTCCTTCTCAATGTTCTCCGCTTGCTTTATCTCTGCCTTCAGCTTTAGAGCTATCTGCCTTAACTTTGTTGACCCTAATGAGACTGTTTCTTTGCATGCACTGGACCAGTGTTTTCATAGTTGAGAGACCAAAAGTGAAACAAAATGTAAAAGGAAAAGAATCTGGTTCAAATTACCAGTTCTTAGGAGTTCCTTTGGCTATGCCATCCAAAAGCATTTCTGAGCTAGATTCTCCGATGCATGTGTCTTCAAGGAAACCACATTTGTCATTCTTTGTTGCCTTCTGCTTTTGGGAAGCAAAATCTGGCTCACATATGACTCCACCAGAACCTGGTTTCTTTAGCACCTCTCCCACCTTTTCGACCTTTTCGAAGTCTCTTAATTCTTTTCTGCTTTGTCCTGAAAACTTATCTTCTGTAGTAGAAATTGTTTCAGTAATAATTACTGCAGTATTTTGCTGCTTGAGAAAATCCTGTGCCTCTTTTTCTTTCTTGGACTTTTCCAATTCCTCCCTCCTTTTCTCAGAAATAATAACCTGTTTTTGCTCAATGTACGCATCCAACTGTTTTCTTATTGCAACAGAATTCAGAGTATGCTCAACCAAGTGACTCAATATATCAAGTTTTATAGATGGTTCCAACCGCCCATAGTTTCCTTTATTAACTGCTGATGAATACATGGCCACTTGTTCAAAACCATGGAGTTGCAAAAGAGCTGCAAGATCTTCCCTCCACGTCCAAATAGTTACCTATTTGAAACGATATGAGAAACTGTTTTTCAGTACACCAAAATTATTACAAATAATAATGCACTATATTTCATACTTTCATGTTCCCTTGCCTCCTCTTCTGAAATGCCTCCAGAGTGGGAGGGTCATCAAGAATAACTTTGATTAGAGCATAATGTGCCTCTTTCAACAACGTAGGGTCCACCTTTGAGCACTTCAAAGACATCTCAAACTGTTCTAATGAGAAATGTGACAGCCGTATCACTCTAGCAAACAAAGAGAAGAAATTCCATATCATCAAGAGAGGACCAATGCAATGCATAGGCAAAACAAAATCTGATGACCAAGGTGGCCGCTCCCCAAGTGACAGCTCAGATTGAGAAGGTTGTAAAAGGGTATCTTCAATTGGATAATTGATGGGCTTAACCTTTACAATCGGCTCTACACCAAAGAAAAGTTATCAGACTAGGCTTACATGACATTCAATATCCAACAGAATAAAATTACCTGTTCTCTTCTTGGTTTTACCATTCTCGGAAGAAAGGACAGCCCCTTCTTGTAAGAGCATTATCTCTATGCTCTTCTGTCTCTTGTTTGCCTGATTATTAGACTTTGTGCCCAAGACCTTGCGTTTCTTGCTCTCTTTTTCCTCTTCTTTATACTTTACATTTTGCTTCTCAAGATCTGCCTCTATTTTCTTTGGCTTTTTTACTGGCTGGACTTCAGATTCCATGAAGTTAATCTAAGTACAAGCACAAAGAGACCCATGAATACATTGCCTAACAGAATGAAGTCAGGTTGCATTGTAAGTGCAAGCTTACTGTAGTTTGTAGTTTCTCTTTGTTCTTTTATACCTCACATGATTCATGTTTGAGGAAGTTCTGAACTTCTGCAGGTGGAGTGGTTGATATGTCAAATCTTTCGCAAAGTTTCTCATGCACCATCAATGGTGCCTGGGTGTTCCTGTCTGTATTACCCTTGACAGATTCCCTAATGAAAGAACTCAACATTGCCCTGGTAAAAGGAGCCTTCTTACGAACTAAGCTATTGGTTGACTCGATTGAGGTCCCAATAACAGTCCCTTCAGTGTCCATGAATTCCACTTCATAACTGTAGCTTTCATTAGGATGTTCACCTTTTAGCACTTGCAAGACTTTGCATGGTTTAGTGCTATTTTCCTTTGCACATAATAACTCCTCCCCTGGTACAAACTGGGTTGTGAAAGCGTTTAGAATAACATTTATGAGATCCTCATTTCTGAGCATGCCTGCAAAAACAGCCCATGTAACTCAGAAGCATGCAAGACAACAAGAAAAATTTTTTACACATTGCATCAATGCAGTGATTGGTGAAGTTAATCATGTCTAGGTTACTGAATAGTGATGTAGAATCCAAGACACTTGAGCTTCATAATTCCCGACAACCAGTTAACTGACAATGCACAGCACCTGATACACAAAAGTTTGCCACTTGATTTAGAACCCATGACAAACAATAAAGATCATCGATTGAGGTGGTCTACGAGGCAAGGCAACCTCTTCCATTCAAAGAAATCAAGTCATGTAAGTTAAGAATGTGCGAGGAAAACTACTCATATTGACCCCTAGCCCTCTTTTTTAAGTCGTTTTGCATGTATTTGAGCAAGTTCAAGTATACTCGACTTATATTAGAAATCCTTCTGTATTGCACTTCTCGACTTATACTACAAGTCCTTGTGCACTCCTCAATTTCTCTGCTTCCTATTGCTCATTGCATCCATCTGCAATTTAGCTTTGACCTTGGTGATCAAACATTTGGTAAAGGTTCATTGATTCTCAACTTTAAATCTCCACATCTTAGAATTTGAATTGACTGACGTCAAATTGAATATCCTAGGAAATTTGATATAAGGTCCTTCTTTCAATATCATCAATACAGAATTATCTTATTCAATGTGGAATTTTAGCATGCTTCGACTGGAAGAAAGGAGAAAGGAAAGGGATAAGGAGAACTCACTGAATTGAACAAGCTTCAAGACAGGCCCCATAAACTCGTTAGGAAACTGCTGCACCGTTTCTGCTGCTTTGCGTTCTGATTCCAGGGCCTCCTCATAGGTTAAATCATTTTTGCCTGTAAACTTACAGCCCCATACCGGCTTCTTATAGAGTTTTACATGCTCCAAGTAATCTCTATTTGGAGACTGGTTAAGTACCACAATGGAGAGGAGCAAGTTCTGTAACTGAAGTTAATATCTTAGATGGGAACCTTAGAGCATGCAGATTCATCGTATGGAGTAATGAATGACTAGCAAAGTTCAAAAGCCAAAGTAATATTGAACGATCACTGTCAGGAGCTCGGTGGTAGGCACCGAGAATACTGACAGGAAGCTAATCGTATGCAGGATGAATGTGTGTGAACACTTGAAAAAAAAGATATTATGAATAGTGTATGATTGTTTTATTATAGCATTGATCCAAAAACAATTTCAGGATACTCATAATTTTTAAAGATTTCCTTCGTGAATCGAACTTGAAAGACATAATCTTTTGGTTTCAAGTCATTCGGCGGCCCGCAGAGGTTATATGGTCTCCTCTTCAGAAGAGGCATGGAGCAAAATGATGTAATCGAAAATGGATTGTAAGCGCCCTACTGTCTGAGCACTGCGGCATGAGTTAAGGAAATAAGGGCTGCGTGCAGAAGAACAATGTCATGAAGACAGCATTAAGCGCCTCAAGTACCTGATATGGAGCTGGCGACCTGCAAAGTTGGTGATTCGCACTAATGCTTGGAATGCATATCTCTTGTCTATGCAGAGTAGAAACTTAGCTCCCGATGTCGTTGGCACCTTTACTGCGCTGGTGCAAAATATTCGGAAAACGAATGCAATGACTCGGAGAACGTAACGAACAGAAAGTCTGACGTGAAGAAAGTTCCCTTGACTCATGCATCAGATAGATTCCGCCAGATAGATTCCGCCAGGAAAGACGCGGGGTTACTCGAAATCTCAGAGTCTCCCCAACGCCAGAATACAAGTATTCCTTCCTCTCTCTGATTATCACGGCTTTCGGGTAAGATATGGCGGCCAGAGAGAGAAATAGAGGGGAACAAACAGTCACTGGATGGCGAGCTCCCAACAGGTCCTCGAACGCTTCTTTCTTAATCACCTGCTACGATGTCATTCCTCTGTCTGAACCGCCACCTCACTGACGTGATAATCAAAAGGTGGTGAATCATTGTACAAGATCCTCAAACATCGAGATTTGTATACTAGCCTAAAAAATGAACGTTGAGGTTTTGAAACTTCCTCGTTGTTATTTACACATGGTACTATTCTATGTGGTGTTTCCTCATAGCTATGCAACACAAATCTTGGAAAGTCGATAAATCTTGGAAAGTCGATAATTCAATGTCGATAATTCAATGTTCAGTGTTTCCTCATAGCTATGTGGTGAAGAATAATCAGCGGATGTGCTTTGTACTCTTAGGTAGATGGTCAGGGTTCAAGTCCTTTAGGTAGATGGCCTGAACCCTTAGGTAGATGGTGAGGGTTCAAGTCTTGCGTAGGGCTGGATGCCTCAAAGTTCCCCAAGATGGGTGCCTCTACCTTACGAAGTTGGGTGTGTGTGTCTCTCCAAGTCATTGTACTCTCAAAAGAAAAATGTTGAGAAGAATGTTTAACACATGTCATTTTTTTTTCAAAAGGAAGTTTGGCAACAGTCTACACTGTTAAACTTTAATTAAAAGAAAGAACAACTCTACAAGTGAATGGCCTAGGACACATGAGAACATGAATCCTATAAAACATAGGTTGCTTAGAATTTATTAGAAAACATCAAAATGGGGACCACTTGCTTCTAATCTTGTTGCTCTCAAGGAAAAACACTCTATGATGTTTAAAAGACGGGAGCTTCTTACAATTGAAAATTCTTTTGCCTAAAAGGAAAAGAGATATTTCGATCGACCATTCTTTAGGAGGGTTACCAAAGTAGAAAGCATGCCTCTATTTCCAAATCTTCCATACAACCTCGTCTCTTGTAGCATTCCACAATGCTAAGGAACAACTTATTGCTTCACCCAATAATGCTTACTTCAAGTTGATTTTTCCATGCAGCAACATGATTCTCCCAAAGGCTTGCCAGATAGACATTGACTTGGGGCATGAAAAGAGGAGGTGTCACAAGTGTTGGGGCTTCACTCACTAATTAGACATGAATATATGATGAAGGAAGAAGAACGACAAAGAGAAGTGAAGGCAAAGCACTCAGAAAACTAAGCCTAAGTGAAGGGATAAATTCACTCTTGTAATATAGTGCAAAATTAAAGTTTAGTCTTGGCATAGAACTTCAAAACTTACGAGTTTGAGTCTAGGAGTATGTAGACTATATGTATATAAGTTAATTTGAGTTGAAGAACATAGAGAGAACTCAATTTTGTAATCCTTGAGTAAATAGAGTAAAGTTGGGGTTTTCTGTGAGAGATGTTGAGGAAAGTCTACTCAGTGTATGAGATTTTTCCATGGCTATGAGCAAAATGAGGCCAAGCCATTTTGTACACATCTTCTCTAATAGTTAACACATGTTTGTGTAGAAGGATTTGATCTAATTCCTCTTGTGTGTTGAATTCTAATTGATTTCATATCAGTGTGTAAGTTAGTTGACAGTTACGAGTTTTCTGGCCCACTTTTCCCTGATCTTCTTAAGGTCAGATCTCATAGTACAGTGTAAAGTTTTTCATGAGTGATAGCTCATTTTAAAGCTACTACCTTCAACTACAATTGATCAAAAGATATTTACAAAACGGGATGCATACTCATAGAAAGGAGTCTAACAGTGAAGGTATGTCAAATCGATGAAGTCATTTTTCAGATTTCAGACATAGTGCAAATGTTGAAGTGAATTCAGAAGATTTTGAAGTTATTACTTAAAAGTCTTGCTTGGTATGTGTTGCTTAACATTAGCAAGAACTTTTATTAGCAAAATATCAAAAGAATTTGTACGAATCAAGCTAATACAGATCAGATTTAAAGTTAGAAGAAAAGGCACAGATTTCTGAAAAGTGAAATTTTTTATTTCACTAAGTTTGGTGGTGAAGTTTTCAAATTGAGAGTGTTACTAAGCTAATGATGATTACAGAGGTGTTCTAATATCACTTTAGCTTAGTTCTTGTGGTTTTTCATACATCAACAAGTGGTATCAGAGCAGAAAGGTCCTCAGGAGTGAAAGGAGGAGCAGATACAAGAGGAATTGAAGAGTTCTTCATTAAAGAGGTGAAAGCTGAGGTGTTCAATAATAAAAGACCTCAGAAAAATGCTTCGAAGTTATTCTCAAGGGTAAAGATCTACAAAAGGTGCCATACTTTAACCTTATACTCACAGGTTGTAGCAGAAACAAGAAGACTATGGCAGATCATGTATCTATTGACAAATTGGACAGAGATAATTATCCTGCTTGGGTAATGAGGATGGAAGCCTTACTTATGAGTAAGGATCTAATGATATATGTGACAGGTGAAGAAGAAAAGCCTAAATTTGAAGATGAGAGTCAACCAAGGAAAGAAGAACTAGAAGCTTTGAAGTTATGGCAGAAGAGAGATGCAAGTGCAAGGGCTTATATATATAACACTATCACAGATCATTTGCTACCACATATCAGAGGATTAGAAACAGCTGAAGACATATGGAATGCTTTGGAAGATCACTTCCAAAACACTACTAAAGTTAGGAAGGCTAGCTTATGGTCAGAGCTCACCACATTTAAGAAAAAGCAAAATCAGAGTATTAGTGATTATGTCACTAAGATGAAGGACTTAGCGGATAGTCTTGGATCTATTGATGAGGATATTGAAGATCATAGGTTGATAGCACAATTGCTTGCAGGGCTGAGAGGAGATGAGAGGTGGAAACCTTTTGTACTCTCAACTGAACTTTCATTAAATCATTATGTGCCAGAATTAAATCAATTGCTTGGACTCATGCTCACATTTGAGCAAGAATTGAAGTCAGATGGAGATAAAGGATATAGTTCTGCTATGTATGCAAAGAATAAGAAGAAAAGTGAGAAAGGTAAAGCAAAGGATGAAGAAGAACTGACTACTCAAGCAAATTATGCAAGAGGAAAAGGTTTTGGCAGAGGTAAAGGTTGAGGAAATGGAAGAGGTAGAGGAAATCAGAACAATAATAAGAAGACATGCTGGATTTGTGGATTGAGCAATCATCTAGTCTATGATTGTTGGCATAATCAACAAGGATCAAATCAAAATCAAAGTAATAATGGCAGAGGAAGAGGTGGAAGGCTTCAGAATCATTTTCAAAGAGGAAGACAGAATTCAAGAGGAAGTTTTGGTAGAGGTGGTGGAAGAAATTGGAATCAGAATCAGTCTTACAACACTACCTATTACAACTATGCAAATGATACATAAAATGACAACTATACAACATTGATGATGAATTCAATAAGTACATCAGAGAAGGAGGATATCAAGGTATTCTATATTGACTCTGGTTGTTCAAATCATTTGTCAGGTAATATAGAATTGTTATCAGAATTGGAAGAAGGTATTTCAAGTCATACAGTACAAACAGGTGACAATACAAAACATAATGTGCATTCAGTTGGAAAAGTGAAGTGCAAGAGTGGAGCTGATTTGCTAACAAATGTTTTGTATGTCCCAACAATACCAAAGAATATGATTAGTGTGGGACAAATAGTGGAGAGAGGTTTTCAAGTCAGATTTACAAATGAAGGGGTATTTATTGAAGATCCAGAGGATGGATACAATCAAATTGTCTGTGGTAAGAAGGAAGGTAGACTTTTTACTCTCAAAGTGCAAGGGAATGTTGGTCAAGCCCTGATCACATATGGTGATGAAGTACTTACAGAGTTAGAACCTCTGGCATAAGAGGTTAGGACACTTCAATGAAAAAGGAATTAAAACCATGGTGGAAAATCAATTTGTAATAGGGCTACCAAATGTAAAAAGTCAACATATGATCTACAAGTGTGAAGCTTGTCAGATGGGAAAGGCACATAGGTTATCATTTCAGAAGAAAGGTTTCAAGCATGATGGTTTGCTAGAGCTCATACATACAGATGTATGGGGACCAACAAAAGAAGGATCAATCAATGGGTCTAGGTATTATGTTCTTTTTATTGATGATGCTACAAGGTGGATAACCATTTATGTTTTAAAGGAAAGATCATAGCTTTCAAACATTTTCATGCATATGCACAAAGAGTTACAAGTCAAAAGCTCAAAAGGTTGAGGTCTGATGGAGGGGGAGAATACTTCTCCCAAGAATTCAATGATTATCTTTGGAATGCAGGTATCAAGAGAGAAGTAACTTGCAGATATACACCTCAACACAATGGGGTGGTAGAAAGGAGGAATAGAACATTGGTTGAGTTTGCAAGAGCAATGTTAAAAGAAAAGAATTGCCCTAATGATCTTTGGGCTGAGGCTATAAATACAGCTATATATCTTGTGAATAGGTTACCCTGTGCAGCTCTAAATGGAATGACCCCTTATGAAGCATGGTGGGGTAAGAAACCAACACTTGATCATTGTAAAGTGTTTGGATCAATTGCTTATGCTTATGTACCATCACAACTCAAACATAAGCTTGAACCAAAGGCTGAAAAATATATATTTATTGGGTATGATGAAAAGCAGATGGGTTATAGGCTATGGAGTCCTCTAACCAAACAATTTATTGTTTCTAGAGATGTGACATTTGATGAACAGAAGAGTTGGTATGTAGATAAAGGTTGTAACCTTGAAACATTTGAAGAAGAGGTAAGAAGAAGTGAAAGAGGTAAATCACATATGCAGGTAGATGGAGATGAAGATCATATGCAAGCAAGCACATCCAGAGTTGTATCATATAGAAGAAATGAAGATGAACCAAGATTTGATGAAGAAGTATATCTAGATACATATGAAGAGTGTGAACCAAGGAGATCAACCAGAATGAGGAAACAGCCTACAAGGTATTCTTATGATACTTCTTATTTGACTCAGAAAAACTATGCTTACTTGATTAAGGAAGATGAAGAGCCTCAAAGCTATGATGAAGCAAAAGGTAAGGGACAATGGGAAGAAGCAATGAAGGAAGAGTTTGATGCACTTGAAGAAAATAAAACTTGGGAACTTGTTCCAAAACCTAATGGTAAGAAAGTGATTGGAAATAAATGGGTTTACAAAATAAAGAAGCATGCAGATGGAAGAATATCCAGATACAAAGCTAGATTGGTGGTTAAAGGCTATGCTCAAACTCATGGCATAGATTATGATGAGACATTCAGTCATGTAGCAAAGATGTCAACCATAAGGACAATCATTGCTATTGCATCATCAAAAGGATGGAAATTGAGTCAATTGGATATAAAGAATGCATTTTTGAATGGATATATATCAGATGAGGTTTACATGGAGCAACCTCAAGGGTTTGCAGATTACAAGTTTCCAAATTATGTTTGCAGATTGAGAAGAGCACTTTATGGATTGAAGCAAGCTCCAAGAGCTTGGAATTATAGACTTGTGAAGTATCTTAATGATCTTGGATATCAAAGTTCAAAGGCAAATGCAAGTTTACTTATTAAGAGAACAGATGAAGGTATGATCTACATTTGTATTTATGTAGATGACATTATAATTACAGGTACTTCAAATGAAGGAATCAAGGAGGTGAAGAGATTACTTGAGAAGGAATTTAAGATAAGTGATCTAGGAAAATTGTCATATTTTCTTGAAATGGAAATCACTTATGCAGAACATGGTATATACGTATCACAAGAAAGGTATCTTTTGAATCTTCTAAAGAAGTTTAACATGGAGAATTGCAGAGAGGCATCAACACCACTAGAGGTTAATCATGTGCAGAGTTCAAAGATATCAGAAAGTATCAATCTTTAGTGGGAAGCTTGATTTATGCTACACTAACAAGACCTGATCTTAGCTATGCAGTGGGAGTTCTTTCTCAGTTTATGCATTGTCCAAAGGATCCACATTGGATTGCATGTCAAAGAGTTCTTAGATACATCAAAAGAACTTTGAAGGAAGGATTATATTATCCATTTACATCAGATACAAGGCTGAGAGCATATAGTGACTCAGATTGGGCAGGAAGTCAAGATGATAGAAGGTCAACACATGGGTATATGGTATACATTGGAGATAAACTTGTGAGCTGGTGTTCAAAGAAGCAACATATAGTAGCCTTATCATCAACTGAAGCTGAGTACAAAGGACTTGTGGAAGCAGCAAAAGAAGTGATATGGATGCAGACTTTATTCAAAAGCTTGGATATTGATCAAGGCATACCTATCATACATGGAGATAATATGAGTTCATTGTATCTTGCAGCAAATCATGTATTTCATGCAAGAACAAAGCACATAGAGAGACAATATCATTTCTTGAGAGAAAAGGTAATGGAGAAGGCGCTTGAAGTGGTATACACTTCTACAAAAGATCAGATTGCAAATATTATGACAAAGAGCTTGGATGGAGTTAAGACAAGTAGATTCAAAGAGATGGAAGGCATAAAAGAGAAGAAGATTACATGAAGAAGTCAGACAAAGAGAAGTGAAGGCAAAGCACTCAGAAAACTAAGCCTAAGTGAAGGGATAAATTCACTCTTGTAATATAGTGCAAAATTAAAGTTTAGTCTTGGCATAGAACTTCAAAACTTACGAGTTTGAGTCTAGGAGTATGTAGACTATATGTATATAAGTTAATTTGAGTTGAAGAACATAGAGAGAACTCAATTTTGTAATCCTTGAGTAAATAGAGTAAAGTCGGGGTTTTCTGTGAGAGATGTTGAGGAAAGTCTACTCAGTGTATGAGAGTTTTCCATGGCTATGAGCAAAATGAGGCCAAGCCATTTTGTACACATCTTCTCTAATAGTTAACACATGTTTGTGTAGAAGGATTTGGTCTAATTCCTCTTGTGTGTTGAATTCTAATTGATTTCATATTAGTGTGTAAGTTAGTTGATAGTTACAAGTTTTCTGGTGCACTTTTCCCTGATCTTCTTAAGGTCAGATCTCATAGTACAGTGTAAAGTTTTTCATGAGTGATAGCTCATTTTAAAGCTACTACCTTCAACTACAATTGGTCAAAATATCTTTACAAAACGGGATGCATACTCAGAGAGATGAGTCTAATAGTGAAGGTATGTCAAATCGATGAAGTCATTTTTCAGATTTCAGACATAGTGCAAATGTTGAAGTGAATTCAGAAGATTTTGAAGTTATTACTTAAAAGTATTGCTTGGTATGTGTTGCTTAACATTAGCAAGAACTTTTATTAGCAAAAGATCAAAAGAATTTGTACGAATCAAGCTAATACAGATCAGATTTGAAGTTAGAAGAAAAGGCACAGATTTCTAAAAAGTGAAATTTTTTATTTCACTAAGTTTGGTGGTAAAGTTTTCAAATTGAGAGTGTTACTAAGCTAATGATGATTACAGAGGTGTTCTAATATCACTTTAGCTTAGTTCTTGTGGTGTTTCATACATCAACAACAAGTCCTTATTGTCATGAATGCACCATTTACACCACGAGGGGGCTTCGCAAATTTGTTAGTTTTTACATTGGTCCAAATTCCCTGGTGGAGGATTTGCCACATAAAAAATGATTTTTTATCTTGATGAGGGGAATCGATGCCAAAGGTATTGGAAATTAAAACCCCACTTAAAACTCAACCAATCCAGACACCATCTCCTATTAAGCGTGACATGAAAGTCCAGATTCTTCTTGAATCTCAAAATTTTATCAAGATTGTTGTCATTGTGCCATCTAAGGCTCTCAAGATGGGGGGAGTCATACCCAATAAGGAGGTGAGTCAAACACTTCCAAGCATTGAATCTACTCTGCAATAGGCACCATTCTTCATAGTCCACTCTCCAACTCAAGTCAATGTCCTCAAATCTAATCCGTTGGCATGTTTCTTGATCAAGAGGTGTTTCCACAAATAAAAATATTTGCTCCAAAGCTTCTTAGCTTTTTGGAGGTTCCAAGACTGAACACCTCTGATGCCTTTAATAGGGAACCATATCAAATCATTTTGTATAATATCAGCTTCCCATTTCCAATCTTCATTGATCTTGACAAACTATTTCACCTTGTTCCAACTCTTCCATGGAGAGCAAACTAAGCTCGAGCCTCTAGGATTCAGCCAAAAGGGGGAGAACAAAAGAGTGAGAAAATCAAGACCCTTTCACCTTGGAAGGCCCACAAATCTAAGATCGCTCTTAATTCTAAAAATGAGTTTGGCACAAGAGACATCCTTGTTGCTCCACGCTTTAACTAACCATTTGGCTGCAAACTTATTGGCCATGCCTTCAATGTCTAGAATGCCCAAACCACCTTGATCTTTTTGGCTTATGCAAGTAGCCCATTTAATTCAGGTGACACCTCTTCTGTTAGGGTCTCCCGTCAAGAGAAAGTTTTTTGCAAATTCTTTCCAATTTGACAATCTCTTAGTCCTCCAGTCTCCAACAAGAAAGAAAATAAATAATCAAAGAACGAAAGAGCATGTTAACCATCATAGCTCGCCCTGCCACATTGATTTGCATACCTTTCCAGTATGCTAACTTGTTCCATTGCTCACCCATCATACACTTACATATACACATGCACATACATACATATACACACTCATATACATGCACATACATACACATATGCACATACACATGCACATATATACATATATACACACTTACACATACACATGCACATAGATACATATACACACTCATATACATGCACATACATACAGATATGCACATACACTTACACATACATATGCACCTATATACATATACACACTCATATACATACAAATACATACACATATGCACATACACTTACACATACATATACACGTACATACATATACACACACATACACATACACACACATATGCACATGCACATACATACATATACACACTCATATACATGCACATACATACACATATGCACATACACTTACACATACACATACACACACATACACTTACACATAAACATGCACACACATACATACATGATACACTTATACACATACACATATGCACATACACATATACACATACACATATACACATACACATGCACATACACACATATACACATACATATGCACACACACATATGCACATACGCTTATACATACACATTCACATACACATACACATACACACATGTATATGCTTAAACATATCTAGTATATGCACATAGACACACACACAGATATAGGCATATACATGCATATAGACACACTTACATAAATATAGATATATACCTAAATATGCATACATACATTTTATACACACACTACACGTTAAATATAAACAACAATAAAAATCATTAAAACAAGAATTTTCATTAATTAGTACCATAAACACAATTCAAAACATAACTGAAATGAGAAAATATACAGATATAAAAAAAGTAATTATATCAATGTATATAATACATACAAATGTAGCTACAAAACCATGATGGCCCATTTGGCCTAAATGTGATGTATGACCTGACTCAACTCTCTTCTTTGTTGCCCCTCCATTTATTTAATGAAACAAAAAAACATAGATTGAATATAAAACATATGAGAATTACTAGTCATTGTAATATAAACTATTAATTTGTATACCTTCTACTGAGAAAATGATTCCTAAAGATGTAGTCGTCTGCAAAAATACTGCCACATCTCAAGGGGTATGTTAGGTCTTCTCTTATTTTGTTCTACCATACAATATCTCCTGTTATTCAATCTCAAACAAAAAAAGAATCAGAATATAAAAAAAAACTTTAAATTTACAAACATACGCATGCACATATACATACATGCATACACATACACATACACATACACTTATACATACATACATATCCACACATACACACACACATACATGCATACACATACACATATACAAACATACACATACATAGTAAATACATACACACACACATACATAGTAAATACATACACACACACACATACACTTACACATACATACCCACACATATGCATACACATATACATACATGCAAAATACACATACACTTATACATACATACATATCCACACATACACACACACATACATGCATACACATACACATATACATACATACACATACATAGTAAATACATACCCACACACATACATATATACATACACTTACACATACATACCTACACATATACATACACATATACATACATGCATACACATACACATATACATACACTTATACATACATACATATACGCACATACACAGAGACATACATGCATACACATACACATACATAGTAAATACATACCCACACACATACATATATACATACACTTACACATACATACCCACACATATACATACATGCATACACATACACATATACTTATACATATATACATATCCACACATACAAATACACACACACATACACATATACATACATACACATACATGGTACATACATACCCACACACATACATGCATACACATACCTATATTCATACACTTACACATACATACCCACACATATACATACACATACACATACACTTACACTTACACATATATACATATCCACACATACACATACACACACAGATACATGCAAACACATACACACACATAGATACATGCATACACATACACATACACACACACATACATATACACACACATGCATAGTAAATACATACCCACACACATACATTATACATACACTTACACACATACATGCATACACATACACATATACATAAACTTATACATAGACACCTACACCTATATATATGTACATACATACACATACACTTACACATACATACATACCCACACATATGCATATACAAACATATACATGCATACACATACATATATACACATAAACACACACATACATGCATACACATGCACATACACATACACATACACATACATACATACCCACACATACACATATACAAACATATACATGCATACACATACATATATACATACATGAACACATACATACCCACACATATACATACACATTACATAAATACATGCATACATATACCCACACATATAGATACACACATACATAATAAATACATGCACACATACACACATGCATCCACATATGCATACATACATACATACATCATAAATTTATAGTTTTGTATGTGTATTTATATGTGAGAATGTGTATTTGTGTATATGTGAATATATGTGTATGTGTAAATGTGTATATGTGAACGTGTATGTATGAAAATAATCAAATTATTAATATCTAGTACCTTTATTTGCTACATAATCAAATTATGATTGATCAGAGGGAACTCCACCACTGTCTCATAATCATGCAAGGACTACTTATTATAAGTATATCAAACTTTTAATTCTAATATTTGATAGATACATACATGACTGATATATGTTTTTTTATTCTTATATTATATCAGATTCTGATCAATCAGAGGGTACTCCACCACCTCCTATCCATGCATGGATGTCTTCACATTTGTCCTCCGATAGGAATTATGATGATTTTTACTATCAAGAGCATATTATATGTTGGTGTAATTTTTGTTATGGTACATATCAAGACCACAACTGGAATGTATTGAACATGAGGTAGAGTATGGTAGTCCCGAGCATGCACCACCTCCTGATCAATGTGATAGAGCTTGGGTATGTATTGATTCTATAAATTAATGTCATTATTTTCATTGAAAATCATATACAAAATCAAATTATACTTAATATACATATTTACTCGATGATGATGAGGATGATTCATCTAATAATAATGGTAATATACATCGTACATGTCACGGACTTATCATTTATAAATTACAAGCAGAGGTTTCTAGAAATCTTATACCTCTTGGTTTACAGACTAAAACGTATGAAGATTATGCATTTGCCAACTTGTGATCGTCCTCTAGTATAAACATATGATAGAAGAAGATATGGAGGATGGAATAGAGGACCACTTCCTTTAGATGGAGAGGTTTTTAACTTTTGGGGTAATCCGTGTATGATTGCTCCTTCCACTATTACTGGTGCTAGTAATGGTCTCTTTATTGTAGAGGATTTGTATGTGCATCCGAACTCTGAAATCACTCTTATGTCATTTTGTGATCCTATATATGGATGGGGAGATTGGCATCGACTTATACATTATGTTCAAAGCATGACTATTGATGCATTATGCTTGAATGCAGCCCCTCTTGCTAGTAGAGGGATTGTGCATGCTGAAAATGAAAGATTATATATTGATGGAAGACCTTACACGCATGGAAACATAGTAAGTTTAATAAACATAAGTCAAGGATATAATGTCACAAAGAAGGAGATAAGGAAGAGAGCTCACACACACACTCTCACAATCAAAGAGAAGCACTCACACACAGATTGAGGCAAGGAAGAATGATCTTCTTCTTCTTCTTCTTCTATTACATAAAGAGGAATGTACAAGAATGACCTAAAAACAAGAATACAACAAGTGCAATATATAAAGATCAGTACATAAGGAAAAACCTAATGTCCATGAATGAGTGAGCTGGCAAGAAACAAATGTGCCATCACTCTCGGTAGATAAATCTAATAAAGCTCAATGAAGTAACCTTGACATATATCGGCGTGACCACTATACATGTCAGAGAAACGAAAAACTAGTACGTGTCATTCTAGGTCATCACATGTTGAGCTTGATATCTCAACACTCCCCCTCAAGCTCAACGTCGTATCCTATAATCCAAGCATCTCCGGAAACTTCTTCAACTTCTCAGCTCCAAGTGCTTTGGTGAAAATATTAGCAACCTGCTCATCTGTTCTCACATTAACAAGATCAATATCACGTGCTAATACCTTCTCTCTGATGAAGTGATAATGTACCTCGATATGCTTTGTTCTGGCATGAAAAATAGGGTTCCGTGCTAACTGTATGCTGCAAAGATTATCACAATAGATAGTCATAGGCTTTTGCACTTCCATACCTAAATCTTCAAGTAGCATCTCTAGCCATGATGCCTCACATGTTGCCATTGCAGCACCTCTATACTCAGCCTCAGTACTTGACAAAGCAACAATAGGTTGCTTCTTACTACTCCATGTAATAGTTGCACCTCCAAGTGAGAATAGAAAGCCACTAGTAGATCTTCTATCTGGAGTACTACCAGCCCAATCTGCATCAGTGTATCCATGAACTTGCAAATCTACACCAACTTCATAAAACAATGCATAATCCAAAGTAGCACTCACATAACATAGAGTGCGCCTCAAAGCATCCAAATGTGGCTTCCTAGGAACCTACATAAACTGACTTTCAAGCCCAACAGTATAACTTAGATCAGCCCTTGTAATTGTGAGATATATAAGACTTCCCACAATTTTCCTATACATAGTAGCATTTTCCAATGCTTCACCTTATGTAGTATCCAACTTCAAGTTCTGATCTAATGGCATAGAAATTGGCTTACAATCAGCCATACCATACTTTTGCAGCATATTCAAGGCATATTGCCTTTGCGACATCCATATACCTGTTTCTGTATGTATAAACTCAATGCCCAAGAAGTCGCACAGCACACCAAGATATTTCATGTCAAATTCCTGCATAAGAAGTTGCTTTACCTCTTTAATGCTTTCTTCATTATCACCACCTACAATCAAATCATGATGCAACATAGATAGCCACAATAGTGATGCCATCATCACCCTTTCTTGCATATAGTGAATGATCTGCATCACACATAGAAACCCCAATGGTGGTTAAGTAATCAGCAATCCTTGCATGCCATGCACGAGGAGCTTGCTTCAACCCATACAAAGCCTTTTGCAACCTGCAAACATATTATGGATGCTTTTAATCTCCATATCCTTGTGGCTGGTCCATGTATACTTGTTCTTGTAACTCATCATGTAAGAAAGCATTCTTCACATCCATCTGATGCAAAGTCTATCCTTTTGTTGTAGCTAATGCAACAAGTGTTCTGACAATAGACATTTTAGCTACAGGGCTGAATGTTTCCTCATAATCAATGCCATAAGTTTGTGCATATCCTTTTGCTACCAAACGTGCTTTATACATGCTTATGCTACCATCAGCATTGTGCTTTACTTTGTAAACCCACTTGCAGCCTATGGGTTTCTTTCCTTGCGGCAATGGAACCAGCTTCCATGTTTCGTTTCCCTAAAGTGCAGCCATCTCCTCATCCATAGCTTTTTCCCAATTTGCATTACCAATTGCATCTTCAAAACAAGAAGGTCCAGCATCTTGTATTACCTTTGTCATGTAGGCACAATGACGAGCCATGTAACTATCATATGTCAATCATTGCACTCAATTACGCATCCTCCCAGATCTTCTTGGTCCTAGGTCAGTTCTCCTTATATCATCTGCATGTGCCTTTCTTACTCCTTGAGTCTTCACAGAGGACAATCCAAGTTCCTCATCAAGACTCTTTTATGAACCGCTTGAATCTCCATCAACATCTTCAAAACCTGCACATGTTTTATGACCAGCAGAGAGCTTTTCTTTACCTTTCTTGGATGTATTTGATGAATTTGTTGGACTAAAATTTCCACGCAATCTTCCACTCCATGGATTTGAGTTGGAACTATTGCTTGGTGACGCATCCGGTCCACTCAAAACTTGAGATTCCGAACTTGATTTTTTAGCATTTTCTTTGTCATTTGGTTCAAGATTCAGTCCTTCTTTGGCATCTGCATAGAAGCTTGACATTTCATCAAATACCACATCTCTACTCACCTTCACCTGTCGTGTTAGTGGGTTATAATATTTATATCCCTTTTGCTCAAGGGAGTATCCGATGAAGACACACTTTTCTGCTTTTGGATCAAGCTTCATCCTCAATTCATCTAGAACATGTACATATGCAATATAGCCAAAAACTTTCAGATGTGATAAGTTTGGTTTTTTACCTTTAAACTTTTCTTCAGGTGTAACTTGATGTACAGCAGCAGTCACAGTTCTATTCATGATGTATATAGTAGTATGAACAGCTTCTGCCAAATAATAATGAGGCATATTCTTCTCAGCCATCAAGGCTCTTGCTATTCTGCAATATGTTTATTTTTGCATTCAGCAACGCCATTCTGTTGTGGTGTGTACCTGCATGAAAACTGACATTGAATTCCATGATTTTTTAGAAAATTGTTGAACTCATTTGACATGTATTCACCTCTTCCATGAGATCTTAATGTCTGAATGTACTTCCTTGTCTTCTTTTCCACCATATCTTTAAAATTCTGAAAGTGAGTGAACACCTCACTCTTTTGTTTCATGAAATATACCCATACTTTGCATGTATGGTCATCAATGAAAGTAACATAAAACCTGCAACCACCCATAGATGTGGTCTTTGTTGGACCCCAAACATCTGTATGTACTATTTCTAGTACATTCTTACTAACATGCTTGTCATGTGGAAATGATGCTCTTGATTGTCTACCAAATTGACATGTTGCACGTACCTTTTGCATTTCTACAACTTTGAAATTTGGTAGTCCGTGGACAATCTCCTTTGACTGCATCAATTTCAGCCTTTGCAAGTTTGCATGTCCAATCTGTTTGTGCCATATCTATATATCTGCAATAACTCCTACACCTTTTGCAAACATGGCTGCATTCATTTCAGGAATCTTCACATTTAAGGTAAACATCCTACCCACTTTGTTTCCTTTGGCAACCAATCGTCCATCTTGCTTGTACTCTTCTACATATAATCCATCAGCATTGACCCTGACTTGTAATCCCTGGTCAACCATTTGTCCAACAGAAACCAGATTCTTTGTTATATTTGGAACATGTAGCACATCAGCAAGATGTTTTACCTTTCCATCCTTCATAGATAGTGCAATGTTTCCTGCACTCTCAATAGGATGTGATGTGTCATCACCTATTTCAACATATCCAAGAATTGGCAATTTTGCCAAAGTACTAAACCATTCTGCATGACTAGTCATGTGATTTCAAGCACTTGAATCAACATACCAGACATTATCATTCGATTTTGAAACACCAGCAGACATCGTATTCATCATGTGATGTTGAACCATGAACAGCTTCTCATAATCATCTGCACTTGTGGATTTTGATTCTTCAACCTGCAATCATGCTCAAAGTGTCCATGTTTACCACAATTCCAGCATCCTTTACTGTCATTACGTGAATCATCTCTTTGGAAATTTATACGACCCTTTGGCTCCCCCTGCCTCGAAACTGTCCTCTTCCTCCTGCATGATTCTATTGTTGACCTTGGTCTGGGTTACTGTTTCCTCTTCCACTTCCGAAACCTCTACCTCTGCCTCTTCCTCTGCCATAGTAGAATACCTGCTTAGAACTCGGCTTTCCTTGGGAGTTTGAATCCTCACCAAGATTCTTTTCTTCAATAATCAGCATAGATACCAAATCAGGAAAATTCAAAATATTTTCCTCGGTCTGTATAGAAGTTCTGAACTACTTATATGTAGCTCCTAAACCACGAAGGCACACTTCCACCTTATCATCATCATCTACATTCATGCCAATAGATGCAAGTGACTCACATATACTTTTGATTTTTAGATTGTAGTCACTTACCGACATTCTCTTTTTCTCCAATGTATGCAGCTCGTTCTTGAGTTGCGATTTCCGTGCCTTTGTATTGGTCTCATACAAAGTGACCAAACTGTTCCAAGCCTCTTTCGGAGTCTTGGCATCCTATATGTGTCCAATCATGCTATCATGTATGCTAACAGATAGCCAGTACATTACCTTTTGTGCTCCTTGATTCCATTCCTCATATGCTCTTAATTGATCTACAGTCTGATTCCTTTCTGGTAACTGTAGAGCATTTTCATTCTCTCCTTCGATGTACTTCCAGTAGCCTTTTCCCATAAGGAAATTCGTCATTCTGAATCTCCAAGGATGGAAGTTGTTCTTGTCCAGCTTATCGCTCATAAGCTGACTCATTCCATCTGTGTTTGTCGTTTCTATAGCAATCCACAACATTGCAAAACACTACAAGCAGCACTTTCTGCTTGAACACTGTCACACAATGACGTGACAGTTTGATCTCAGAAAAACACAATTTTTGTGTATCAACAGTACACGGAATCGCTTGAAATTTTGGATCCAAAATATATGAGTGTTTCCGAACACAACGCAAGTTACAGTTTTTGAAACTCACCTGGTTTCCTACGGGCTCGAAACAGAGGTCGAGATGGCTACGAAACTTTGATCTGACAAAAACGAGTGATCCTAAAGGGATAACTCACGAAAAAATTTTGAGGTCTTCTACCTTCACACCGATTTTCATAGCAAATGGAGGTCATTTGTGAATCGCGTTTTCTCCATGCCTTGCTGCGTACTCTTCACCGTCGCTTTCTCCACGAGCTCTCTACAGCCACGCTGGCTCTTATACCATGTCACGAGGAAGGAGATAAGGAAGAGAGCTCACACACACACACACTCACAATCAAAAAGAAGCACTCACACAAATATTGAGGCAAGGAAGAATGATCTTCTTCTTCTTCTTCTTCTTCTTCTTCTATTACATAAAAAGGAATGTACAAGAATGACCTAAAAACAAGAATACAACAAGTGCAATATATAAAGATCAGTACATAAGGAAAAACCTAATGTCCATGAATGAGTGAGCTGGCAAGAAACAAATGTACCATCAGTCTCGGTAGATAAATCTAATAAAGTTCAATGAAGTATCCTTGACATATATCGGCGTGACCACTATACATGTCAGAGAAACGAAAACTGGTACGTGTCATCTTGGATCATCACATGTTGAGATTGATATCTCAACATATAATAGTTCAATAAGTGCACATTTGAGGAGTGTGAAAATGGTCACAAATCACCATACATGAGTAGAAATGTAGCAAGATACATAGTTGTCAATGCTATTACTTCATTACATGTTGGTGATGAATTATTAGTGAATTATGGATGGCATAGACCTCCAAGAGCACCCTTTAGCTAGAGAGCAATGAAAATTTTCTGTCCACCTATCTTGTGTTGCATTGAAAACTCTAATTGATTGAAACACTTTTTAAATTAACTTACATATTTAAATTTATGTTTAAAGTTTAATTTTCATTTATTTATGGAATACTAATGAATTTTATTTGTATGTGTAGATTCCTATGTATGACATTGATGATCTTCCACCACACGATTCAAAGTTGCTAGTAAGACCTCATTTATCAGAAGCTTCCATGAGGAGGCTACACAAAAGTGATCCTGCTGAATATGCAAGATTGAAAAACCTATACTCAAAAGAAGATAAAGTACAAGATTGTTGTGATAATGATGAAGATGATGGCATGGCAAGTTTTATTGAATATTGGTATCAAAATGACAACGAAAGCATTGATATTTCTAAAAATGAGAAATATCTTCGAGAAGAATGTCTAAAGCATATATATGAAAGAAGTCGCTCAACATGACTAAGTTCAAGCTTACTTATTCTCAATCTTCAAAATCACTTTGGATGGAGTAACGTATCTGTTTCGGCACTATTAAGGTATAATTTATAATTTTCTATTTATTTACTTATTTATTTATTTATCTATTCATTTATTTAGTTATTTATTTATTTTAATTCATATCATCTTTTTTCATGAACTTACAAGTTACTATTTGAGAAGTTTCTACCAAGCAAGAATATTCCTCCTACATCACACGATGAAATGAAGAAGATAATCAACAATCTTGGTATAGATTATCATATATATATGCATATGTGTGTGTATATGTATATGTATTCATGTGTATTTTATATATATATATATATATATATATATATATATATATGTGTGTGTGTGTGTGCGTGTGTGTGTGTGTGCACATATGTGTGTTTCATGTGTATATGTGTTTGCATGTGTGTGATATATGTATGCAAGTGTGTTTATAATTGTGTATGCATGTATATGTATGTGCGTATGTAGGCATGTATGTGTGATGTATGTAGGCATGCATGTGTGATGTATGTAGGCATTTGTGTGATATATGCAAGTGTGTTTATAATTGTGTATGCATGTATATGTATGTGTGTATGTAGGCATGTATGTGTGATGTGTATGTATCTACATGTGTGTTTTATATATATGCATGTATATGATGTGTATATATCTTTATATGTATTATGTTCCTCATTGATTCGAATAGCTATATATAGAGGCATAAGGTTGGGAGGAGAGACATCTCTCTAATATGTGGTGGGAGGACTAGATGCAATGTGTATATATACTTCAATCATATGGCAAACACATATGGGTATGGAAGTACAAAAAAAGTATGGTTAAAAATACAATATATGCATAGAACACTACATATATATATATATATGTGTGTGTGTGTATGTGTGTGTGTATGTGTGTGTGTATGTATATGTATATGTGTGTGTGTATGTATATGTGTGTGTATGCATATGTGTGTGTATGTGTGTGTGTGTGTATATATACACACACACACACACACACATATATATATATATATAGTTATATATATATATATATATATATATATATATATATATATATATATATATATATATATATATATATATATATATATATATATATATATATATATATATATATATATATATATATATATAAACGTTAAACCCTAAACATAACAAATAAAAGCAATGCATACCGTGTATTATCACGACAATGTGCCATAAGTATGCGCATCTCTTTCAGGCACCATTTATGGGACCACCTAGTGCCAAATTCTGTCTCCAATGAACAAAGCACATATTTTTTATCTCTTTCATAAAACTCACTGCAAAAAGAAAATAAATCATATAAGTAAAACATTAAATATTTATCTCAATTTATATGTAAAATTTATACTTAGTCCCATTTCAAGTGAACAAAACGTAGCTAAGAGTCACATAGAGCCCTCATTCTTCTTTTTAGCTCCAATCCATGTCTCATATATCGTCAAAGTCTATATAACACTCCATCTCTAGGCTACCTATGCATGTCCTCATAGGCACCTCTATTGTGGTCTCACGAGCTAGAGGTGATATAGGTGTCCTAAAAATAAATAGGTAAAAATGAATTAAAACATGTGTTATGATATCATTAAAAATCTTAATTTATGAAAAGAAACATACCTATAAGCAAATGAGTCTCATCCCACATATGGAGCCGCAGAAAAGCCTTCCTCTAGATGATGGGTCAGCATCTCTATGGTGAAGTCAAGTTCCTTATCGGGCATGTCTGCATACTCATGCATGATAGCCCCTAAGCAATCTGGCAGAACTTTACATCTCATAAGATTTTTTGTGAGGGTAAGTTTTGCCTTTCTCTCCCTAACACGATCCATAATATCTGTACATATAAAACAAAATGGATTAGATCTATATATATATATATATATATATATATATATATATATATATATATATATATATATATATATATATATATATATATATATATGTGTGTGTGTGTGTGTGTGTGTGTGTGTGTGTGTGTGTACATATGTGTATATATGTATGTATGTGTATGTGTGTATGTATATATATGTGTATGCATATGTATGTGTGTATGCATGTGTATGCATGTGTATGCATGTGTATGTATGTGTGTATGTGTGTGTATATGCATATATGTATATGTGTGTATGTATATGTATGTGTATGTAGGTATGTGTATGTAGGTATGTGTATATGTGTATGTGTGTATGTGGGTGTATCTATGTGTGTGTATGTGGGTGTGTATGTGTGTATGCATGTATGTATGTATGCATGCATATGCATGTGCATTGTGATGCATATGTATATATGTGTGTGTGTATGTGTATGTGTGTATCTCTATGTGTGTGTGTGTATGTGTGTATCTCTATGTGTGTGTATGTGTATGTGCGTGCATGTATATGTGGGTGTACATATCTATGTGTGTGTCTCTATGTGTGTGTATGTATATGTGGTTTAATGTATCTATGTGTGTGTTTTTATGTGTATATGTGTGTACGTTTGTATGTATGCATGTGTTTGTGTGTGTATGTGTGTATCTCTATGTGTGTGTATGTGTCTCTCTCTATGTGTGTGCATGTATATGTGGGTGTATGTATGTATGTGTGTGTATGTATGTGTGTGTATGTATATATGTGTATGTATCTATGTGTGTGTTTTTATGTGTATATGTGTGTATGTTTGTGTGTATGCATGTGTATGTGTGCATATGTGTATGTGTGCATATGTGTATGTATCTATGTGTGTGTACGTGTACGTGTACGTGTACGTGTACGTGTACGTGTACGTGTACGTGTACGTGTACGTGTACGTGTACGTGTACGTGTACGTGTACGTGTACGTGTACGTGTACGTGTACGTGTACGTGTACGTGTACGTGTACGTGTACGTGTACGTGTACGTGTACGTGTACGTGTACGTGTACGTGTACGTG
>CM035411.1:170202483-170277483 GCA_020310875.1 Ceratopteris richardii | reverse complement strand
ATATGTGTGTATGTGTGTGTATGTGTGTGTATATGTGTGTATGTTTCTGTATATGTGTGTATGTCTGTGTGTGTATGTATGTGTGTATATGTGTATATATGTGTATCTATGTGTGTGTATGCATATGTGTGTATGTATGTGTATGCATGTGTGTGTATGCATGTGCATGTATGCATATGTGTATGTGTGTATATGTGTATATCTGTGTATGTATGTGTGTATGCATGTGTGCATGTGTGTGTATGCATGTGAGTGTATGCATATGTGTGTATGTATGTGCATGTGTACCTACCTCGGGACTCGCTTGCAACCGGTACACTCGCTCTCACTCGCTCTTCGTCTTCATTCGCTTGATCGATCCCAACACAAATGTGCTAAGAAAAAGCTAATTTTTTTTCAACTCTCAGACCATCGCTTATGCGATGCCCAAGCATCGCAGGCATTTTGCTTGTTATCAGGATCTTAACTCACGCGCATACAGAGTTTATGAATGTTGAAAATACACTGAAGAGATAGATATGCAAGGAGAGGAGATAGAATGCAATATTGGGTGCAATCTCCTCGCATGCACTCTGTTTCGACAGTCCATAGAGTGCATGTATTTATAGGATTATGTGGTCCAAGACGTCATTCTCATAACCAATCATTCGCCCTCTTTTTCCCCATCTATCAGAAAGAACCTCAACCATATTAAAGTCCCCACAAAGAACGAGATTGAGCATCAAAGAGTCCAATGATTGCCAAGTGGCAAGCTTTTATGAATCCATATTGGGGGCATACATGGAGACTATGGTTAGTTGTAGAGGACCCCCAAAGGAAGCACCAATATTCCACTGATGGTTCTGATCCACCAGGGTATCCACAAATCTAGGGTGTGTGATGGAGAGCCAAACATGGGATGATGAAATACATTTCAATCTCTTTTGAAGGTACTCCCCATCAATTTTGATCTCCTGAAGACATATGAAATCTGATTTTAGGCCTTTATCAGTGATCACTGGCCAATAATGGTTGTTCTTGAGGTTAGACAAACCCTCAACATTGAAATAAATTATTATCATTATTGGAGGTTAAGTTCTTGCAAGGAGGGGCCTTGTTCCTCTTCTTATTTTTCTCATCATGTTTTTTCTTCAAGGTGGAGGGGTCTTGACATGAGAGCTTATCCTTAAGGGGGCTCTTCCATGATATCTCATCCATAGTGAAAACATCATATAATTTCCCTGCAATACTAAAATCAATCTTCAATGATAGTTAACTTGGGATGGAAATGATTCTCTGTCATTGTTGCTATATTTCATGTTTTTTGAGATGAAGATCCAATTACAGAGCCTACTATTGTAGTCTGATCATCATCCAAAGACTCTGATTTTGGAGCCTCCTCTTGGAAAGAAACATAATAAGAATCATTGGATTCTCTACACAGAGATGATGACTGACCTTATCATGTACTAGTAGCTGACCTGAACTAGTAGCTGACCTAAACTAAGATGCCTTTTCCTCTTGTGAAGATGTCATTGAAGAGGAGGATTAATACTCGATGTGCAGGTTGATGGTGTTAATACAATAATGTTATAGATACAAACCTGATATTGATTAAATGCACCAAATATGCTATGGAGTTGCGAGATGCTTTAATATTGTCATCTCTATGACCAGAATCTTCCTTGAGTTTGAAGTGAATGGTACTATAATCAAACGGATGTGGATGCAATCCTTCTTTGATAAGAAGGAGCAAATGCACAGCACGTCTGTTTAATAAGCAATAAACACTTCATAAATCTAAACCCTCTTATATTGAATGTGCAAAACATGGACCGATTGCTAATAATCTATCCGAATGCACAGGTTGCACTGTTCTGATGTCGAAAATTGAACAAGAGGATTACTATGAACATGTGCTCTGTGTTGGAGTTAGGCGCCTACAGAAGCACACGAACAGCATAAGGAAGAAGAAGAAGCTTGGAGCACAACACACAATGCTGAATGTATTACCACTGGAATGTACAAAGATAAGTAGCCCATTAGGGCAATAGGCGTATATACAAGTGGGGGGGGGGGGGGGAATCTCCTAAAGAGGGAAAAATGTGCCCTAGCGTTCCTAGAGTATTCACACACATCAGTACCTAAATATATCAACAAATCCCCCTAGGAGTGATGTGGTGAACACGAGTTGGCACTCATGTATAAGGAAGTGCCAAGCTATGTGGAATCAATTCACAAAAGGAAGTAAGCCCAAAGCTTTGCAGAAGGCTTCAAACTTCTCCCTAGGCAGAGCCTTCGTAAAAAGGTATGCAATGTTCTTCTGCGTGGGCAGCACATATGCCAAGCTAATCTCCCCAGCAAAGAATCTCTCCCTCACATAATGATAATGCACATCAAAGTGCTTAGTGCGAGCATGGAACACAAGGTTCATCGCAATTGCCAATGCGCTCTGACTCTCAGTGAAGATGGTGGTGGCAGAAGACTGGCCAACACCCAAATCAGCCATAAGGCATATGAGCCACACACACTCAACAGTGGCTATGAAAGTTTCCCTATACTCAGCCTCAAAAATGGAAGTGGCCATAGTAGGCTGCCTCTTTCTCAACCAAGATATACATGAGCTACCAAGCATGAAGCAAAAGCCACTGGTGGACATACGAATGTCACAGCAACCAGCCCAATCACTCTCAAAAAAAGCATGCAAATCTGGCAGTAGTAATCCCCCCTTGGGATAAAACAATCCAAGTAGTCGGGTACCACTCAAGTAGCGAAAGATGCGCTTAACCGCTTGCCAATGCTTGACACCTAGGCAATGCATAAACCTGCTCATCTATGAGACAGCAAACTGAATATCCAACCGAGTAATGCATAAGTAAATCAAGCATCCAATAGCCTATTGATAGAGAACAGCATCAAATGCATCTCCAACATCATGAAGACTCAATCCCAAATCTGTCTCCATAGGAATGGCAATAGGCTTACAGTCTTCAAGGCCAAAATGCTGCAATAATGTGTCAACATATTTTGTTTGACACAAAGCCATTCCACCATCAACCTGCATAAACTGAATGCCCAAATAGTGATGCAAATGCCCCAAATTAGACATCTCAAATGAGGCATGCAAATCAGCCTTAAAATCAGCAATATGACTGTTATAAGGACTAGTGAGCAGCATGTCATCAACATACACCATAATGATCAGAAGCACATCATTAGCACGCTTAATATATAAGGTGCTTTCGGTTGGATTGTTCTCAAAACCATGTGCAATGAGATAGGCATGTATCTTTTCATACCAAGAACATGGTGCTTGCTTTAAACCACATAATGTCTTCTTTAACCTGCACAACTGGTTTTCATGCCCTTTTTGCACAAATCCACGGGGTTGAAAAACATACACTTCTTCATGCAAGTCACCATTCAGAATTGTTGTTTTAATGTCCAACTGATGTACATTCCAACCATGATGAGATGCAACTGCACAGATGCTAGGAACAGTAGTCATTCGGCAAGTAGGAGCAAAGGTTTCATCAAAATCAATGCCTCTTTCCTACGCATAACCATTTGCAACAAGCCTAACTTTATACCAGTCAATTGTTCCATCAGGTTTACGCTTCAACTTGTATACCCACTTAGTGCCAATGGCCTTCTTGCCAAGAGGCAAGTCACATAAAGTCTAGGTATCATTTTTCATGATAGCATTATATTCAGATTGCATTACAGCCATCCAATGTTTAGAATTTTGCGCTTCATCAAATGAAATAGGTTCAGTCTCATCACAGAGACTAGAGGCAGCCATAGCATAGCAATCTGATGCAAAAGAGGCGCTATGAGAGCTTGTCCGAGTATGATATGATAGACGTGCATCTAATTTGTTGTCATGCAAAGTCTGCACCAGCCATTTTGGCATAGTTTTTGCCTGCTCAATATCAGCTCTCTCATCAATAAGTGCATCATGTAAATCTGCATCAGAAATGGAATGATCTGCATCATCACATGAAACCTGCAAAGGCAGAAAAGTTGCCTCATTAGGACCAGCACTTGACTGTCCACCTGTAAAAAGAGGAAGCAAAGTATCATACATGTCTTTGGGGCTAACAGATGTCTCCTTAGTACATGAAAGCAATGGCTGAATAGCATCTTCCACAAAAACAACATCATGGCTAACGAGAATGCATTTAGTCTGTGGATTATACAGACGATAGCCTTTACTTTCAGAACTGTACCCAACAAAAATACATTTTATTGCTTTATCATCTAACTTTTTGCGATGTTGTTCAGACACTAATGCATATGCCAGACAACCAAAAACACGCAGATGAGCAACAGATGGCTTCAACCATGCCAAGCCTCATATGGAGTGATAGACTGGAGCGCTTTAGTGGGACACCTATTCAGTACATATGTTGCACACATAACAGCCTCAGGCCAGAAACTATGTGGTAAAGCATGACCCTTGACCATACACCTCGCCATCTCCATGAGTGACCTGTTCTTTTGTTCAACAACTTCATTCTGTTGAGGTGTATACAGCACTGTACACTGATGTTTTATCCCATGTTCAGTCAGAAATGCATTAAAGTCAGAAGACATATATTCCCCCCCTCGATCAAAACGGAGAGTGCTCATTTTACATGCTGATAGATTTTCAGTAAAAACAAGAAACTGTTTGAAGCACATAAACCCTTCCGACTTTGCCTTCAATGGATATACCCATGCATGCCTGGAAAAATCATCGATGAAAGTCATGAAGTAAAGACAGTTCCCAAAAGAAGGTGTCTGCATAGGACCACAGACATCACTATGTACAAGCTGCAATTTCTAAGTAGCCCGAACTGAACCATGTTTTGGAAAGGAAGAACACTGCATTTTGCCCAAAATATAGCCTTCACATACATGTTTACCGGGTGCCTCAAGTTTGGGCAAAGAGGACACCAGTTCAGATTTCTGCAGGCGTATCAAACTAGCAAAATTCAGATGACCAAAGCGTGCATGCCAAAGCTTTGCATCTGGCATAGCCTGAGAATCATGTACTACACATGCCAAATCATTTACAGATCTTTCATAGTCTATGAGCTTATACAGCCCACGACATAAAATGCTAGAAGCAATAATGATGTTGCCATTTGACAGATCATGAACTATACACCTGTTATCAACAAATTTCACAACGAAGCCAATCTTGGCTAATGCAAAAACTGATAACATATTTTTCTTGATCCTTGGCACAAACAAAGCATCTTACAAAGTGAAAGAACTACCATCAGCAGTAATCAAAATGATCTTAACAACTCCCATAACATGATAGGAGTTGTTGGCACATGTAACAATATTTCCCATAGGGGTAAGCTCGAGTGAAGAGAAGAAACTACGTTGCGAGGTAATATGTTTGATCGCCCCACTATCAAAGTACCAAACATCTGAGTCTGTTGCAGATTTGCACTGCTCATGAGGTGATGGATCAAAACTGCAAATAATAGTAAACGCCCAATCTTCTTCCTTCACAAAACTAGAAAACTCTGTTTTCAGTGTAGAGGCCTCTGCAACAACCATTCCGACCTCTTTCTTCTTTGCCTCTTTAGCAGCCAGTTTTGGACAGCTCTTGATGACATGATCATTTGCTTTACAATATTTGCAAAGCAATTTCTGCTTTTCTGATTTCTTCTCATCTTTGTCTTCCTTCTTCGAATGTGAAGCATTTGTAGATTTCTGCTTACTAGTGGAAGAGCTCCATTTACCTTTGCCCTTCTGACTAGCCAAGAAATCTTGATCTTCAACACACATAATAGACTTGTTCTGCCTAGATTGGTCTTCCTGCAACAGAACAGAGACTAACTCTTCAAATGACAAGGAATTTGGATTTCCTTTCATCATCAAACAAAGAGTAGAAGCAAAACTCTGATATGAATCAAGAATACCATTTAGAACGGTCTGCACAAGTGAGCTATCTGGTATAACTACATCAGCAAAAATCAACGTTTCTTCCAAATCCTTGATCTTTGTGAGAAAACTGTCCACAGAATCACCTTCATTCATGTGCTCACTCTCCAATTGTTTTCAGAGGTAAGCAACACGAGCCTCATTCCTAGCCTGATACAATGTGGTAAGTGTATCCCAAGCATCCTTAGCTATTCTGCAAGAGCGAATGTGAGGAATAATGGCACGTTTGATAGACAAAGCTATCAATGCATGTGCCTGAGCATCTCTGCCATCCCAACGAATTTGCTCTATAGTAGGTGCAATAGAAACAGCAGCATGAACAGGGATCTGCATAATATCATCTTCGACACCATCTCCATCAGCTCCAGCACCTGTATTTATAGTACTTGTATTCACAGGTGTAACAGGACGTCGTTCAACACCCAACACAATATTCCATAGTCCTTTTGGGACCAACACATGACGAATCATATAAGCCCATAATGGGTAGTTGGTATCATCCAACTTATCCTCAATAGCCAACATACGGAATACATCACTGCTTTCAACCATGGTCGGTGACTAAACTTTGATGCAAAAAATTGACTATATCTCAAAAAGTTGAAAAGAACTACCCATATGAATTATGCTAAACTTGTAGAAGACTTCGAGACACTTATATTGGCGAACCAAAACTGGTATATACTTTTGGCACAAAAAGATGAAATAGGCTGCACAAGCGCTGGGATAGTGCGTTTGGAGGTTGAAACGAGTTGAGATCGCGCAGTGAAGCTTTTTCTTATCTCTGAAACACCCTGAGTATGTTTACCAAATTTCGTGCGATTTTGAGACTTCATTCGGAAAGGTGTAGACAACGCCCGAGGTGAAGCGTCGACCTACTCTGATACCGATTGTTGGAGTTAGACGTCTGTCGAAGCACGCGAATAGCACAAGGAAGAAGAAGAAGCCTAGAGCACAACACATAATGCTGAATGTATTACCAATAGAATGTACAAAGATAAGTAGCCCGTTAGGGCAATAGGCCTACATACAAGCCGGGGAAAAAAAACCTCCTAAAGAGGGAAAAAGTGCCCTGATGGTCCTAGAGTGTTCACACACATCACTACCTAAATATATCAACATTGTGCTAGATAATATGCAATCCCTCTTTGTATTGATAGGAAGCTAAATTCACTAAGTGATATGATAAGGGCAATCAAGCAACATATATCATATAACTTTGAGTGATGTGATAAGGGCAATCAAGCAGCATATATCATATACCTTTCAAGTAGCTTAGAGCAGTAGCATTATCATATAGCTTTGAGTGATGTGATAAGGGCAATCAAGCAGCATATATCATATACCTTTGAAGTAGCTTAGAGTAGTGGTTTGCTTCACCGAATGTTGTATAAGTAACCAAGTTGTGCCGAAAGCTATGTCGAATGCTACAGACAATATGCACCATAGCTCTATGGTTCCCTCTATCAGATGTCTGACTTCCTTCTTTGATATATGCATTGGTTGATTCAGAAGGGATAAGAGGACCCTGACAGATGTGGCGAATATGTGTGAACCTATTATGCTACCAATATGGGGGAAGTACAAGTGTTGTCCAAGAGGAGTAGTGCTTTGACAAGATTGATTACAATGTCCATAAATAGATGCCTAGGAGCCCTCTAATGGGCGGTGGAGGGGCAAAAAATAAAATCATGGTTATGACAGAAAGTAGCTTGTTGGATTGATAGAGTTTCCTGAGGGCAAATATCCTAGGGCAATTTGGCCTATTTCACACAAACCGATGGAACTTTTCGATGGTTGATCCTACATGATATTTGTCCAAAGATCATGTACTTTTGGGGATGATCATGTGAATCGATAGATGATCACTTAGAAGTTTGACAAGGGGTCTTTTATCCTATTTGCTTATAGCCTCTGATCGTTGAGAACCAAGCCAATCATTGCACCTATACATGAGCACTCCATCCTCATCAATGCATTTATTGAGGCCACATGGGATATTAATTCATAAGGTCATATGATCATAAATGGTCAACAAGGGTATTATGAGAAGTACCAACTTTCCCACCAAGAACACAAACACAAGACATAATTGATTTCCGCTTTTACTATCATGTGGGGCTTTTCCAAAGTATGTCATAACTTTAAGAAAGCGAAAACAAAAAACCATTGGCTATAAATACCCATGCATCCATGTGAAGTAAGGCACAAATAATCTTGAGGTGGTCATTATAGAAGCACCAATTCTACACATGCATATATTTGGAACCATCAATCTATGTATCTCCTCCTTAGCTCTACATTGAGAAGATAACAAGATAAACAAGGGAACCTATTGTGGGAGGTGCAAACAAACAATGGAGATAAAGAGTCTTGCTATGGAGCAAGGGATTCAAGATAACCACTCCTCTCATAGACACTCTATGAGCAAAGGCAAAATCAACAAGGATTATCTTTTGGATGGGCATGACTTTATCTAGATATGCATATGAAACAACAAGACATTGCGTGATTTATTGAAGTATAAAATTCATGAAAATGTATGTCTTATGTAAAACAAATAGATAGCAATAAAATGCTTCCTAAAAATGCATCTTTATTTACTAGGACAAAGATATACGAGTGAGACTGTGGGCAACAAACCTAAGAGGAGTGCATCCAATAGGAAATCATGGACGATCTTGGAGCAATCTATAACAATGTGTGGAGTGGTGGTGTCATCTTTTAGGATTATTAGGTGCCAATACACAATATGGATATGAGTAAATCCCAATGGTCAACAACACAACATGGGTTATCCCATGGTACTATGGCCCATGCCCATGTCTTATCAATAGCGATTGAAGTGATTATAAACAAGTGCATCAAAAACATTTACTTCCATATGAGAACCAAGGTAGTAGAATAAGAATTTTATTATCTTAATCCATACTAAAAATCCACATTCCGTCAATGGAAAATAAGTAATACATGCACAAGTCACACATGTCTAGCTTCATCTCAGGAGTGAAGTTTTCACTTTCACTAGTGCTTCCTGATCTTCAATTGAATAGAGAATTGACTTGGTAGTAAAGAAATCACAAATCGAATAGAATAGGGAACAACGAAATGCACCCTATGCTCAAAGAATTGAGCCATTGAAGAGATGTCAAAATTGTTGATCATCCCATTTACATGTGCAATAAAATGTCCAAATGTCAGTCAACGGAAAGGAGGCATGTGCAATTCTAGAAGGTTGAACAAAAAATGACAAATCATTCAATAAAAAACATCTATTATAATAGGCAACCTCAAAGATGATAAATATCAACCAAGGCTTATGTATCTTTTAGAGACACATATATGGATCCAAAAAGAGATCCATTGCCTTATGGAGAACCCTCTAAGCTAGACCGCAATATGAGCAAGGGAATTAGGAGACATCAAGGTCAATCATAGATGACCGACCACTATCTCCAAAAAATGTCGGTTAAACTCAAAGAAAAGTGCAAGAGCATACTATGCCGACATATGAGCCATGTCACAATGATAAAGCATGAAAAATGCACTTGCTTCAAGAGGCCCATGTTATGTGGTGGTGGCCATCTCCTAGGAAACGTTCCAAACCATCTAAATCTTCACTCTAAACATTAAAGTCCACTATGAGGATTGTGAAAAGAACATCTTATTAAAGGTTGTCCAAAAGCCCTCATCACTCTATGTATATGCCACTTATATGGTGAAAGTTATTGGAAGTGGTAGTTACTAGTGATTCTAAAGAGCAAGTTCTTCTTCAAGCCACCACCCAAGCACAAAACTAAAAACCTAGAAACTGAGAAATTAAACGACGACTAGTATTTCTCCACCTCAATCCATGGAAGCATAAATCCCAAGTGACAACAAGGCTAAAAACATCTGTTTTGGAAACAAGAGAAGGAAGATTAGTAGGAAGTCGAAAAAGAAAATGAATAGCCCAAAAAAAGAAGCTACATGATGCACTTATTAAAGCTTCAAAGAAAGATACATACCTTGTGACTCAGATCCAAGTATCCATGAACCAAAATGTAGGTTCAAACTTGGTGGATCATTTTCGCAAAGATCTAGAGATTATTTTCAACGCATACTAGGAAAGGATAAAAAGGACAGGAATTGAAATTCAGAATCTTATCGTACCATAAGATTTGTTTTGAAGGATTGCACCAATAAGCTAAGGACTGCCCAAGAGTTCGTGAGAATGATAATGCTTGGCAACCGTATGAAAAACATAATATGAAGTAGTATTGGTTCACATAAGTGAGAATGGATTAAGATCACTAGAAAAAGTAGAAAAATATAAGACCCCAACATGTTGATGCATGTGTACATTCAAAGTTGCTACTTTCTCACTATGGTTTCCTTGCACAAACTCGTCATGAGACTTCTCAGCTCACAAACAAGTATTATCCACAATTATATAATATGCACATAATAACATCAATTATATCATCGATCTGAAGAAACGGAATTGCAACATGGATGTGAATGGTAAAACTATGCATCCTCCATGAGATCCCGCCCTTCAAAATGACATAACACAGCGTTGTTATAAATGTATAACAGAGAAGGTTGATTACTTGCCTGCAGAGCTGGGAGACGCCATGGTAACCAAACAGATGAATGTGTACATAGAATGTACAGTATACCAATAGAGGTGCTTGGCTACTTACCTACAGCGCTTAGACATAGCCTGGTAATCAAATAAGATGATACATACAAAATGAATGCCACAGTGAAATAATTCTTCGTAAGTGGCCAAAACTTTCTATTATTTAAACAGTTCTATGGAACGAACTACGGAGCATCTGACAAAACCTCGGAGAATACTTGACAAACTCGCTATGCGATACATGCAAAGAAAGTGTGTTGAACGATTCATCGAAGCCTATAGTGGCATGTATCCCTAATGAGTTCAGGCATTAGTTATCCAAGTAAACCAAACCACAGCCCCGTACCTTGGTCGAAGCACAGCCATTGAGCTAACGGCAGTTCGACCACAACCGCTCAACAACTTATCAGAAAAGGATGGAGAAGCCATAAGCAAAATGAAGCATCTCGCAGATGGGTGGTGTACAAATACACCGTTTGAAGAGAGATATGAGAAGCGCAGCATAATGACTAAATCAAGCTCTCTCACCACGAATTCGGCGAGCGAGCTGAATATCCTTAGGCATGATAGTAACACGCTTGGCATGAATTGCACAAAGATTTGTGTCCTCGAAAAGCCCGACCAAGTATGCTTCAGAGGCCTCTTGCAAAGCAAGAACAGCGGAACTTTGGAAACGAAGATCGGTCTTGAAGTCCTGTGCAATTTCCCGAACCAGCCTCTGGAAGGGCAGCTTTCGGATGAGAAGCTCAGTACTTTTCTGGTACTTGCGAATCTCCCGCAGAGCCACAGTTCCAGGACGGAACCTGTGAGGCTTCTTCACGCCTCCTGTAGCAGGAGCAGACTTGCGGGCGGCCTTTGTCGCCAACTGCTTCCGAGGGGCTTTACCTCCCGTGGACTTACGTGCCGTCTGCTTGGTGCGAGCCATTGATCACGCTGACAGAAGACGAAAATCGAACAATATACAAAGAGCTTCGAAGAGCTAGATCCCCGACGACGATGATGGAGATTGGCTGCAGTGCTGTGTTTAAAGAACAAAGTCCCGCCCCTTCGAGATGGCCGGTTTGTAGATCCAACGGTCCACATTCATAATCGTCAAGCTTGGCCCTCATTGGTCCACGCTTGGATTGGCCCTTCTCTCATATCAGTGGCTTTTTTTTCCTTTGGTTTTACAAAAAGACTCTCACTTTGTATAAACAAGACAAGACGTCTACAAGCAAATACTAAACAAGACAAGACAACTACAAGCAATACACAAAAAGATTTACAAAGCTCTCATCTTTGGAGGTGGGGAATCCATTCAAATTTGATGCAATGGACTTGTCATAGGGTTATAAGTGCCTCAAAAAGAAGCTCTTGATTATGTTATTGAGGAGATCATAGGAACTTCCTAATGTCTCTAGACAATTTTTTAAAGGTTAGAAATAATGAATATATATATATATATATATATATATATATATATATACAAGAGACTTAGGAGGAGACAGAAAGAAAATTAACAAAAATGTGGCTTTGATGGGGGATCCATCTCCTTTTTAGCTCGTCTCCTTGGATTAGAAAGATCATCAAATGTCTAAATGAGAGGATATACCTATAGCTCTTCATTCTTTTGACCTGAAGTGAAAGGAATTTCTCAACAAAAATTAATTTCAAACTGATTCCAAAATTGCCCTCCATCTCTTCTTCCATAGTCTCTTCTTCCATATCTTCCATAGTGCTTCTTCGATTACAACATTCCAAAGGGTTGAAGAGCAATCCATGGCCTCTCCAAGGATAGTCTACCTCCAAGAGACCTTCACATGTAGCTCTATAATACTTTGCCCATAATGCTAGACCCTTTACTCTTTGAACACACATAAAAGATATGCTAGGATGCCTTGCTCTTCTTCGTGGCATTTCTTGCACCAATGGGGGGCTTAAGTTGCTTACGAGTTCCAACATTTATCCAAACACTTATGTGGAGGATTTTCCATAGAAGAATTCATTTCTTCATCTTGATTGATGGATGCCAAAGGAATTGAAACGTAGTCTCCCCAAGAGATATAGGACCATTGTCCACACCATTTACACTCCAAAGTATGTGCAAAGTCAGCCCTTCTATTGAATATGGGGATGTCTTCAATGTTGTTTTCATTCCCCCACAAAAGGCTCCTTGTGTGGGTATGTTATATGAAGTGTCGCAGCTTCAAGGTTTCCTTGACCCACTCCTTTCAATTCTTATTTTAAGTAGGAATAGTTTTCATAGTCTAGCTAGAGGTTGTTGTCTATGTCTTCTTCTGTCGTCGATTAGATTATTTCATAGTTTTGGAGTTGGAAACAATATCCAAATTCACATGTTTTAGTATTATAAATTATACAATATGAAATACCAAATCAAATACGTATAGTGATATAATGAACTCTAATAATGTGCAAACTATTTATTAATGATACAAGAAAATCATGAATTACTCAGAAACACAAAATGAATTAAAAATGTAAGATGTAGGTGTTTCTATTGGCACAGAAATTATCAATGTGAATTTATAATTTTCTAGTTAAAACACATTTTGTGTTAGAATTGCACAAATATGGTGAATCGCATGCCAAGTAGAGAGAGAGAGAGAGAGATGGTGACAAGGAGAGATAGAGAGGGAAAAATCCCAATATGTGCATGCATAAGAATGAAGGTTTGCCTTGATTAAAGTGACCATTGGTACCCCTTTTTATACAAAAAGAGAAGGCATTTTGGCCAATCATAAGAATATAAGGATTCCTTTCATAGATGGAGGTGGTTCACATAAGATGAGAGTTCAAAATCCAAAAATCTTCCCCTTGAGCTTGATTGTACATAGCTCTTTAGGGACTATCCTTTCCTCATAACTAAGCTAGGTTGGTACAAATTTATGTTGCTTTTCCATGTACAAAGAGAGTGGTACAAAATTTGATTATCCTTCCCTCAAAAGACTCATGGGTGGTACAAATTATTCCTTATAGTCACTACATATCATTGTAAATTCTGTTTTTTATAATCTCGACTCCATTTTGTTCAATTCAAGGAGTCCTCAAGCTTGAGGAGTATTATAAGTACTCATGTATCAAATTTTGTATTTTTTTGCGCTTATTTGAGCCTCCAAATAGGTTTAGGAACTTGTTTTTTAAATAGGTTGGACACTAGGTCTAGACAGGACCAAAGCTAGTGAACAACTATAAAAAGAGCTAGAGAGCTCATCTATGGGAGAGTCGTTTTGGGAAATGAAGTGAGAAAAAGACTTTTTAGTCATTGTTTTATCTAATCAAACATTCCATTGTTCCATTTCTTTGTCTTATCATGTGTATGTGTGCATATCTCTGTGGATGCTCGTGTGCTTCTCACTCACACACTTCTACTCTCACTTGCACATGGTCATCATACCACCCTCATGTCTTTTTAGATTGAAAATTATGAGGTAGATCTCCTCATGTTGATGCTTATCATTATGCTAGAAAGATACCAAATTTGGTGTTGTTGTCAGTGATTGAGCTTTGAGGATGAGCGTGTGATGGTAAGATGTGGAGATTTGATATTAAAATGGTACTTAATTATGTATTTTCTTTACTTTTCTTACTTTTTATGCCATCATCACCATCCTCATCATCTCCCACCTCCATCTCCTTCTTCGCTAAATTTTCAGCTCTTTATCAAATCCCCATCTCTACCTCACCCTTTCCTCATTTCACTTGTGAGAGTGAGAGAGAGAGAAAGAGATTTCATGTGATGTTTTTGCATTTTTCTTGAGCTTCCTTGTAGGTACTAGCATCCACAGCAGTTGTAGCACCACCACCATGTATAGAAATCCTTTGTAGAGACCTCGAGAGGTCCTTTGTCAATCACAATTGTTGACCTTCCAATTGCTTAGACGCACGAACATAGAGGATAGTACGGAAACAAAATCTCACAAAAGTACTCAGAGAATAGAAAGAGACAAGAGACTTGACACCAGATTGGGTACTATCTCCCCCACATACTCTGATGGACGAGTCTATCAGAGCATGTGTATTTATAGGTATTTCTTATTACATCTTGAATAGAAGATACATGAGGGTCACGCTTTGAAAAGCGTGCTTTTACTTTATTTATAAAATCGTGATTTTCTTTTTTTACAAAAATCTTGCTTTCTAAAGCGATCTATTATTTTTACAAAAATAATTATCTTCTAAATATTCTTTTAAATGTCTCCAAAAATATTTGAATAGGTCCATGTGTATTCACACCCTCATGAATCTTCACCTGCTAACTCAAAACACAAAACACATTAAAAACCTCAAGGCATTAAAATCCATTTAACATTCCATTATTCCATAAGGTATAACATGGCTCCCAGTTGACGAGCAACTCACCTCAATTGATAAGAATAAAATAGACATGGATGGCCAGTCACATATCCATCACTGAACAATCATAAGCATGTTCCATGTAAAAAACACATGCATGGAACTAGAAAACTAGAATTTAGTGTGATTGTGAATGATAAGCAGAAATCAAATGGTCATAATGTGGAGTTAGTGATGTCTTATGAATCCATTGAGATTCTTCAAGTGAGTCATTTTCATATTTAACCAAATATCTATGATATTGATTACGTGTGCATGTAGTAGTGACATCATAATCAAGTATTTTCTTTAGAACTAAAATTTTAGCATCCTCTTCAAGTAAAGGAGGGCCATCTAAAATAGGAGTGAGTGGTAATGTTCCTTTAAATTGCTTCAATAAACTAATATGAAAAGAATTATGTATATTCCAATCAGAAGGTATATCTAATCTAAAATCATTCTCATTAATTTTTTGAATAATACAAAAAGGTCCATAATAATGTGGTGCAAGTTTAACCTTAGGATGTTGTTAAATATTTTTCACACATCATTTGATATTCGTAAACATACAAAATCATTTTTATTAAATTCTTTAGCTAATCGTTTCTTGTTAACATTATGCATGTAATGTTCTTGACTCCTTTTCATGTGCTCATGAACTTCATGAAGCGTAGAAATATGATCTTGTGCAAAAGAATCAGCCATAGGTAGGTCAGTTTGAGTGATAGTCATGGGAATGGGAAGCTTTTTACCATACACAATTTCATATGGTGCACATCCAATAGTGTTATGTATTGTGTTATTATATGCAAATTGTAGCAAAGGAAGTTTCTGATCCCAATTAATTGGATTATCTAAAGAATAACAACGTATAGTACTATTTATAGCTTCACTTTGCCCATATTTTAGGATGAAATGCAGAGCTAAAGTCTATTTTGGAACCTAAATTTTAAAATAATGCAACCCAAAAGTGATTACAAAAATGAACATCTTGATCGGATAAATTAACTTTTGAAAAACCATGATGCCAAAAATAATATTTAATAAATAACTTAGCAGCTTGAGGTGAAAAAAGAGTCTTTTTACAAGGAATGAAATATGGTTGTTTACTAAACCTATCAACAATTGTCCAAATCATATCATTATGAGATGAATTTGAGGGAAGACCAGTGATTAAATCCATAAAAATTTGTTCCCATGGTCCATTAGGTATGGGAAGTGGCATTAATAATCCAAATGCTTTACCATGATGGCGTTTCACATGTTGACACACAATGGAATGGGAAACATACTATGTGATATCCTTTTCCATATTTGGCCAAAAGAAGAATCCTTTACATGTAGAAATAGTACTTTGTATGCCCCTATGAATATACATTGGTTGATGCATCTCTTTCATAACAAATTCTTTAAAACCTTGTGTAATGCATAACTTGTGTTCGAAATACAAGAATCCATTATGAAAAGTATATTGATCCTCACTAAATGTGGCGAGTTTATTGAACGCATTCCATGTTTGTGAGAAATACAAATCAGATGCATAAGTAGAAATCATGTCATGAAATGAATGGATATGAATAGTGGAAATATTATTAATAGAAACAATATTGGTTTGTGGGGATGGGAAACGATTAAGGGCATCAACCACAACATTAATTTTGCCAGGTTGATATTGACTCATAAGCTGAAAATTTTGTATCAATGAAGCCCATTTAATATGTCTGTCAGAAATCAATGGTTGATTATAATAAATGCTTAATAGCTTGTTGGTCTGTTTTGATTATGACTTCATAACCCATGAGATAATGTTTCCAAATTTTTAAAGCATGCACAATAGCTAAAATTTCCTTATCATATGTACTATAGTTCTTTTTAGAAGGTTTAAGTTCCTACTTTCAAATGCAATGGGATGATCATTTTGCATTAATACATCACCTATACCTAAACCATTAGCATCTGTAACTACATGGAAAGGTTGTGCAAAATCTGGTAATTGCAAAACAGGTGCATAAGAAAGTGCATGTTTGAGTTTTTCAAAAGATTGTTGTTGTGCTAATCCCCATGCAAATTTTAACCTTTTCTTCAATAATAATGTGAGTGGAAGTGCTAAAGAAGAAAAACATTTTACAAACTTTCTATAAAAACTAACTAACCCAAGAAAAGAGCGTACATCATTCACAAAGTGTGGTACAAAACATTCTTCAATTACTAATTTTCTTTGGATCGACATGAGCAACTTGACTAGAAACAATATGGCCTAAATATTCTAATTCCTTTTGGAAGAAAGAACTCTTTTTAGGATTGACATAAATTTTGCTTTTGCATAACACATTAAGGAGAGTTGTTAAATGCTTTTCATGGTTATCATCATTCTCATTGTAGACAAGTATATCATCAAAGAAAACAAGAACAGAAGCTTGGTAATCAAGAAAAATGTTATTCGTCATACGTGCAAATGTAGCAAGTGCATTGGTGAGTCCAAAAGGCATTACCATGAATTCAAAGTGACCACTTTGGGTTCTGAAAGTATTCTTGTAAATGTCATTTTGTGTCATTCTTATTTGATGATACCCAGATTTAAAATCAATTTTACTAAAAACACGTGCTCCATGAAGTTTATCTAGCAAATCACATATCTTAGGAATAGGATATCTATTTTTATTTGATTTTATTGAGTGATCTATAATCAATGCACATCCTATAAGTCTTGTTCTTTTTCTCTACTAAAAGAACAAGTGCTCCAAAAGGAGAAGCACTAGGCCTTATTAGTCATTTATGGAGTAAATCCTTTACTTGATTAGCTATTTCTTCTTGATGTAAATATCCATGCCTATAAGGTGCTTTATGGGGAGGGGAACTACCAAGAATTAAGTCTATGTTGTGGTCAAGTGATCCCTTAAAAGGAGGCAGTTTAGAAGGAAAATCAGCCATAAAACAATCTTGATAAGGATCCATAAATGATTTATGTGCATCAGGAAGTGTATGTGTATAATCAACTACGTTATTGACAAAAATAATACATGAATTATAGCCTTTCCTAAGTGCATGTTTTACTTGAGTATGAGTATTTAATGGAAATGGTTGGAATTCATGCATTGCAAACAAACAAATATCTTGATTATTAAACTTAAAACTCATGGTGTGTGTATGATAATCAATGCATAGGTTATACTGATGATGAAAAGGCATACCAAGTATAAGATCATAGGACTATAAAGGAGCAATTAAGAATGTGCATTCATCTATGTATGAACCTATAAAAATCCGAACTTTATGCAATTCACTTGTAACATTGTATATATTTCCTTGAAATGCAGCCTTAACTTTATACATAGAAGGAAGTGGGTTTAATTGGAGATCTTTCACTAGTGTATGAGAAGTAAAGTCATATGAACTACCATTATAAAATATTAACAACTTTACCATTAATAGTACCTTGCATGCAAAGTAACGAATGTATAGAAATTTCGTTACCCAAGGTACTTAGATTCTGTTCCAATGCTTCTTCGGTCCAATCAAGTTGAATGTCTTTAGGAACCACCTCCACGTTGTGTACTTGAGCTGAAGGCTTCATGACATTAGTTCGGAACCTACATTTAGCTTCAGTATGACCAAACTTACCACAATGCCAGCAAGTGATACGAGGTCTCTTTTGTTGAGCATCCATCATTGTAGTTTAAAGGGTTGGAGGTTTGGTAGGTTGTAAAGCGGGGGTCTTGGGTACTGGTGAGAAACTGGATTGAAGAGGACACTGAAAAGTAGGTGGACATTGGAAAGTAGATGGGCACTAAGAAATTGGATTGAAGAGGACACTGAAAAGTAGGAGAAGAAAGACTAGTGTAGGGATGCTTGAAAGGAAAATTGGGTTTGATTGGTGGTTGTTATTGACGCGTTTGTTGTAAGCGAATGGACTTGGTAATGGATTGAAACTCTTTCTCAACATCATGTGCAAAAGAAATACCTTCATAGAGGGTCGTGGGATGTAGGGTGTTGAGCTTAGCCTTGACTCCCATCTCCAAACCATCTTCATACTTTTGTTGTAAGTTATCTTTAGGAATCCTTTTAAGTGAACAATTAAGTAATAGTCATTGCCAAAAATGCTCAGTATAGGTAGACACAATATCTCCATCTTTCCATCCAAAAGTTGTCCATGATCGATGTGCATGTAAGTGGAACTAAGGAGGAAGGAAGGACTCCTTGATCTTTTCTTGAAATGCTTTCCATGTGGTAGGATGATCGGTGCTATGGTGTAGAACATTCCACCATAACTGGGCCTTACCCACCAAATAATTAGTAACAAATTTCACTTTTTCACTTTCAGAGTAAGATTCATCAAAATAGAAGTCATGAAACTGAGATAGCCCTGAAAGAACAAATTGGTCATCCTTTTGCCCATTGAATCAAGAGAATTGGATTTTTTTTGCACCAATCTTGGACTACGTGCTTTGTTCTTGGGCGGTAATAATGACCTTCACCACCCTAACTAGGTTAGTGTCATCACTTTGGAGTTGTTGGAGTGCAGCATCACATTCTTTTATTTCGTTTTGAGCATGTTGGAGTTCTTGATGCAAAAGTTCTAACTATTGTTCAGGCATCACCTCAGGAAGGGGTGATGTACTAAAATCCTTGGTGCTATGAGTAGGGTTCCATGGCCTTATGTAGAGAACCAAAACCTACGTGTAAGCATAGGAAAAGAATTATTTAACAAAAGTTTATATTATTAAATAATAATAATATTATTATTAATAATAAGTAGAAGAATGAGAATAATAATAATCATAAATAAATAAATAAATGAAATAAATGAGAGTGTTTTAATAAATAAATAAATAAATAAATAAATAAATAAATAAAAGAGAGTTTTTAAATTAACAAATAAATAATTAAATAAATAAGGGAAAGAGAGTGTTAAAAGTTATGTTAAATATTTATTAAAAGGAGGGGTATCAAAAAGAGGAAATAGGTTAGTGGATAAGGCTTATCTCTTGGAACTATGAGGTTGTGGATTCAAATCCCCTACATATTAAATAAGGAACTAAGTAGGTAAACTAGGGAAATAACTAAGCCCTTATTGCCACTCATATGTTAGAATTGGTTTGCGTGTAGCCAATGGAACCAAAGGGAACCAAAGTGAACCAAGAGAACAATGAGTGTCAGTGAAGCCAAAGATGCCAAAATTATGCCATAGTTCTATGCCTTAGTTGACACCTTGGAGTAAGCTAAAGGAGTAATCGAATTGATATACGAATTTGATAACCGAGTTGAACTCGAATAGTGAATAGTGAGCACAGTGAGCATAGGAGGTATAGGGGGTACAGTGAGACAGTGTGACATGGTGACAGGGGGTATGGTATGACAGTGTGACAGGAGGTATAGTGTGATAGTGTGACAGGGGGTATACTATGACAGTGCATGACACCAAATTCTAAAAAATTAACCGACCAACCAAAGCAAGCAAACTTGATAAACGAAAACATGGATTAGATGGTGGAGACGATTGCCGAATCATGAACGAAATGGATGTTGCAAATCACAATTGGATGCCAAAACCATCTCCGCAAATGCCTTGGCTTTGATACCACTGTTGACCTTTGGATCCTGCAGATGCATGAACGCAGAGCATATTACAGAAACAAAATCTCACAAAAATACTCAGTGAATAGAAAGAGACAAGAGACTTGACACCAGATTGTGCACAATCTCCCCTCACATACTCTTATGGATGATTCTATCAAAGCATGTGTATTTATAGGTATTTCTTATTACATCCTGAATAGAAGATACATAAGGGCCGCGCTTTGAAAAGCGTATTTTTGCTTTACTTACAAAATTGTGATTTTTTATTTTTACAAAAACATCGCTTTCTAAAGCAATCTATTATTTTTACAAAAATAACTAAAAATACTATCTTCTAAAAATAACTATCTTCTAGATATTCTTCTAAATATCTCCAAAAATATTTGAATAGGTCCATGAGCATTCACACCCTCATGAATCTTCACTTGCTAAATCAAAACACAAAACACATTAAAAGCCTCAAGGCATTAAAATCCATTTAATGTTCCATTATGCCATAAAGTATAACATGCCACTGTTGACCTTCGGATCCCACAGACGCACGAACATAGAGGATAGTACAGAAACAAAACTCACAAAAGTACTCAGAGAATAGAAAGAGACAAGAGTCTTGACACCAGATTGGGTACAATATCCCCTACATACTATGATGGATGAGTCTATCAGAGCATGTGTATTTATAGGTATTTCGTATTACATCTTAAATAGAAGATACATGAGGCCATGCTTTGAAAAGTGTGCTTTTGCTTTATTTACAAAATTGTGGTTTTCTATTTTTACAAAAATGTCGCTTTCTAAAGCGGTCCATGTTTTTTACAAAAATAACTAAAAAAATATTATCTTCTAAAAATAACTATCTTCTAAATATTATTCTAAATATCTCCAAAAATATTTGAATAGGCCCATGCACGTTCACACTCAAATGAATCTTCACATGCTAAATCAAAACACAAAACACATTAAAAACCTCAAGGCATTAAAATCGATTTAACATTCCATTATTCCATAAAGTATAACAACAATAGACTGAGGCTTTTGGTAAAACAAAGTGCACCATGCTAGTGTAGGAACAATGCACATCATGAATATGTAAATATTTTTGAAAAAATCCCATTTTTTATTGTCCATCACGATAGATACGTGTCAATCACAACACATAGTTATCCATCGTGATTGATAGATCACGAGAGACAAGGTGTCCATCATGACAGATTTCCTATCCATTACGATAGACATAGTCACACAACAGATAGAAATTTATGCAGAAAAGTGTCCATTGCGATAGACAGGTCTCACGATAGATAGGTGTCAATCACCACTTTAGTCAATCACAACATACAAACTTTACGACAAACTTAGTCCATCACAAAACCATCACGACAGATAGCACATCCATCGTGATAAACAACCATCCATTGCACAAAAGACACTACCAATCACAATAGACATACCCCAATGAACAACCTTGTCCATTGCGATTGACATCCTTGTTAATCATGATAGACAAGAAAATTCGACTAAAAATTAAGGTTTTTATTTTTTGCAAACTTTGAACAAATTTTTGGCATGATTCTCTAGTTGGGACAACATCGTGATTGTCTCATAGCATCGTGATTCTCTTAGATAATTGTGACATTTTCACACAATCACAATTGCTTTAAATAAGTACATAAATATCCCAAGAGGTTTTGTTTGTTGTTTTTACCCCCAAGAGCCTAAATTGACATAACTTTCTCATCCAAAATCTATTTTTTGAAATCTAGAGTGGGATTAGGAAGCCAAGGGAGCTCAAGAAGAGTTTTTGGCAATCAAGAAGGAAAACGGGTCTTTAAAAAATGTTTGAATCAAGATTGACTATCAAATAAATTAAAATTAAAGTTTGATATAAACTTGGGACTTTACAAGTCCATTAAGAGCCATTCAAGGGTGCCTAAAGCAATGTAAAGTGGAAAACAAAGAAAGATTTGGGGAACACTTACTGGATATCAGAGCACTTTTCGAAGCACCAGATTTGAGGTTGGAAGAACTCTCAACCCCCTAAGTCAATTTCTAGTATAGGCTAAGTGGGATTAGTGATAGTGATTAATTAGGGTGACATTAGGCACGAATCAAGTCTAAGAAACCCTAATTACTCAAGTTCAAGCATAAGTTCGGATATTGTTGTGACATGCCCTAAAGGAAACAATCTTAAGTGGATCGATCACATCTCAAAGTGTGATAAATCTCAAGTTCCTAATGAAGAAAAATTGGTAGACAATATTATACTCAAAAAATTTATAAAAGAATAAGTAACTGATATAAATGAACCTGGCAATGCGGTTGTGCTTGGGAAACATTGGGCTAGTCAAATAGGCATATGAACCTTAGATCAAGTAGATACCTAGGCTGGGATAGACAAAGCATCAGATCTTCTGAGGCTAGTCTCAATCGCACAGCTAGGTCATGGGTCCAACAACTTAGTGATTATCCCTATGTGCTAAGCTCAAAGACTAGTGACTCAAAGATGTCTTTTAGCATGGAACGACCCACACGTAGTTCAGGCACTACCTATTTACAAACACCAGAAGGTCCCTAAAAAATGCACTTGGAATCTATCAGGACCAACCAATAAGGCGCTCACATTTATGAGGATTGGTTGCGAAGATTAGTCATCCAACTTAAAAACCCAGATCAACCCTTCGGAGTTGAACACCCTATGGTCAAGTTTGAAGAGGTTTCATACATTGATAAGCAAGGAACCATGTATGTGTTAATCAGCTTACCAGACAGGACACATGAGTTTGCAAATGTGATCGTAGGAAATGAGATTTGAGACCTAGAGCAAGGAGACATAGGAAGAGAACCCAAGACTCCTCGAGGTAAATTTGTCTTGACTAGAGTGAAAACACCATAGTGGATTCCCCAAGACAACAAAAGCATAGAATTATTATTGAATAGAGAAACATATGAAGCCTTTTGGAGATTCAAATCGGATCAACTTAGTGAAGTAGGTGGATTCACCATATACGAGTTCAAAGATCCTCAGATACTAAGTAAGTTTTCTATCTAGATAACACTTCAGAAAGGATGTTCTTGGTAACGGAGCATGGTAGGCATGCTTAAACATGGAAGGGAAAATTAGTTTCCCCCCACCTAGATCGAATGTATCTTATGGTCACTAAGGAGTGGGATCATCTCACATCCATGATACCTATAAGGAAAGAACTAGAGAAAGACCTGAGGTGAGCTTTGCAAACCCCCTTAAGTAAAGAACGGTCAGGATTAGAAGTAGAAAGAACACATCAGGAGAGACACAAAAATTTGAGACATCAAAGAGGAATGGATGAGTTTCCCTTGCCTAGGCCTAGAGAATACCCTAGGATCTTGAGACTTACACAACTGGTGAAATCCATGAAGAATTACTTCGATGGTACTGGAGACCCATATGATCATGTAGTAGAGTTTAGACAAGTACTCAAAGCGGAACACATTGAGGACTTGTTCATGCAGTATAACACTTTTGTTCTAACTATGAAAAACAGAGCCTTGACATGGTTTCAACCACTACACTGAGGCCAATCCAAAAATATTGATCAGTTCCTAGAAGCCTTTATCATTGAGTTCTCTAAAAGTGGCATCAGACACAATACCTCGTCTCTGATGCATAGCTTCAAGCAAACACCCCAAGAGATGGTTAGGCTAGCAAGAAGAAGGCTTAGAAAAACAATTCTGACTACAATGGACATAATAATCAATGAAGAACAATGGACACCACACTATGATGAAGATGGCTATGAAATTTTAGTCTTCACAATAGAGCCAATCATGCGACCATTAGTCCAACCAAGTTTCAAGTTGTCCCTTCACAAAGCATATGCATCCTACTAGAAGAGCATGCCAAATTTTTAGCATCATATGCCAAGTTAGAAGAAAAGTGTGAAGAGCTAAAAAAGTAGATAATAGGGCCTGCCATATAGGTATCAAAGTCCATCCCTCTCCCATAAAACACAAAGGAATTAGAGAATCCCATAAAACACCTTCGGTAATAGTGGAAGAAGAGGTGGTTGAAATCATAGTAAAAGAAACCTTTGAGGACCCATATGAACTAGTACTAGTACCCAGAGGACGAACCACTAAGGAGGCCCAAGACATGTTCGAGATTGAAGCGCTCCAATGGCTTAAAAAGCTAAACAAATAGGTTGAATGCATGATAATTGAGTAGCTATTCAAATCCAATCACTCATCAATCTTAAAGAGACAATTCTCAAGTCTGCCTATTTTCAGAACGTATCTCATCAAAGACTCATCACCACATTAGAATTGCAATATATGCCATATTTTGTACTTTTTGCATACTACAATGAAGCAATTAAAAAGTGTTACCGTTTGTGTCCATGTGAAAGGACAAATGGCCACTGGACACTTCTTTGCATACGTTCTTTAATAAAAAATATAGTGGCCTAGTCAGTCACAGACTGTAAGTTTGACCGCATTTGTAAGACCTAAGAAGTCTATCTTCGTGCTCTCTATGTACTGTGTTTTCTGCGTATTCTGTAGTCTCAGTGCGGAGTACCATGTGTGGCCTTAGGAGCTCGATTTTCTACTCCAAGGATATTGTCGTGGAGACCGCAAGAAGGGGAGTGCACTGTGGTGCATCACTATTGAAATACTTCACTGGTATCAGAGTAGTTCGACGCAAAAGCTTTGTTTCTTTTGTGTGAGAAAAGTGAGCCCCCTCTCCACAGGTTTCTCCAAGGCTTACGACTAAGGCGACGACCAAGGCATAGACCTTGGCATACCTTGTCATCCGAGTCCCCGAAGTCACTGTTGGCACCATTGGTTGCACGCGAGGGAGGACCTCAATGATCAAGGAATATAGAGCTTCTCGGTACTTCTCGGAAGGTCACCCATCCCAGTACTGTTCCCCCTAGAGCTCGCTTAACCGTGGCAATCTCTAGCCACTAAGCTACACTTTTGTGGTGTCTAAAGAAGGGGAAAGACTAAGGTTGACATTACTTTGAACATGTTTTGGTCCCTCAAAGCTTCATTATTTGCTTTCAAAGCCTATTTCTGAAGCATTTTTGGGGTGTCTTTTGGAGCCGTTTTGGAGTACTTCCGCACATAGTTATCTTCACACAGTTCTAAGAACATCAAGAAGATTGTTCTTTGTACTTCTCCGACATTAAATATCAAACTTTGGGGGTATGTTTTCAGCCACATACGCAAAACTATAGGTTTCTTGAAAGATTTTAGTTTTGGTGGGAGCACTCGCTGCAAATTTGTGAAGGTTTTTTGAGGAAAAAACATCACAGTTGACAGACACTTGCAGGTGTTATTGGTTAGCTTTTGGGTTGTGCATTCAACCTTTTACTGTCATTTTACTGCATATATTGAGCACATACACATTATGTATGCTTCTGTGGATACCGCTTATGTACGTCCATGTGGTCATTGATATAGCGGTTACGTTCTTTGCATAAAGCTTTTTACATTTGATAAAGAGGGTCATGGTGAGGTTTTCTTAACTGGGAGACACCCAGATGTCGGGGTCTCTTTGGTGATGTAGCTGGAAGACTTACCCAACCTCGCCATAGGAGATGTATGATAGTTGTTCATAGGTGCTCGATAAGCCTACTTGGCTTCTATTGGGTAATTGATTATATGCAGTGGAGTCAGTGATTCACTATGCAGGCAAACATGTCAGTACTTGCAATTTTATCATATTTTGACACTGGTCATACGCTCATTTTGCAGAGGATACTCTGGCAAAATTTTTCCAATTTTTTGGTTTTGTCAACTATACAGTGGTCGATTTACTCCTTGATACACTTATTCGTTGGTGTTCAGACTCTTCTAGCTCCATTATCATTCCATTCAATTCTCTACCATCATGGCATCAAAGGTCTCAAGCACATTCGGTGGATCAAGGGCTAGTGCTAGTGTTCCGAGGAGGAGCTATAACTTGCAGGGCAAAGACCATTTTGAGATCCAAAAATTTGATGGCACAAACTTTTCTCTATGGAAGAATCAAATTAAAGATGTGTTGTTTCAAAGGAGGCAATGGAAGCTAGTAAATGGAATTTCAAAGAAGATGATTGGGATGAGTTAGATGAAATGGCTAGGTCTACCATTTGCTTGCACCTAGCAAATAATGTTTACTTTACAGTATTAGACTGTGAAAGTGCAGAGGAGCTTTGGAATAAGTTATGCAATACATATGAAAAAGAGTCAACATCAAATAAAGTCTATTTGATGAAAAAAATATATGACCTTTGTATGAAGGACACAGATAGTGTTGTTGCTCATCTAAATGAGTTTGATGCTATACTCTCTCAGTTACAGGCTCATAAAATGGATATGGATAAGGAAATGAAAGCAATATTGTTGTTATGCACCTTGCCTTCATCATGGGATACATTTTGCACAACTATTAGCAATAGTGCACCTAGTGGTAAAATCATATATGATGACATATGTGGAGCACTCTTGAGTGAGGAGATTTGTAGAAAATTTATGGTTGGCACTCAGAGTGGAGATGCATATAATGTTCATGATTCTTACCAAAGAAAGAATCAACAACGTAGTATGAGCAAGAACAAGGAAAAGAATGGTCAACGGAATAAGAGTAGAAGTAAATCAAGGAAGATGGATATCAAATGCCATTATTGTCATAAGAAAAGACACATGAAGAAAGACTATTATGCATTAAAGAATGCTAAAGGTAAAGGACAGAATGTTGATGGGCATGTTAAATAGTTAACTGCACCATCTACTTCGACTGTGAAGATTGAAGAAATTAATGTTGTTTCTGATGATGCTGATGTGTTGACACTTGATAGTACTTTGTCAACTGAGGCTCTTATGGCTGATTCTCTTTCCCACATCTAGCTGCTAGATTTTGATGCTTTTTTCCATGTAAAACCACATAGAGAATGGTTCTCTAATTATGCAACAAAGTCTCTTGGTACCGTGAGACATGGTGATTCTTACCAGTGTGATGTTGTGGAGATTGGAGATGTGGTTGTGCAGTTCATTGATGGTTCAAAATTTACTATACATAATGTACGCCATGTACCTCAGTTATCATGCAGTTTGATGTCAGTTGGTCAACTTGATGACCTTGTTTACAAGGTGGTTTTCTATGCTCAGTCCTTTTGCATATCAAAGGGCAATATGGTTATTGCAAAAGGAAGCAAAGTTGGCTCACTTTATCCTTTATTTGTATCACATAAAGAACACTTGTTAGTTGTTACTAAACAGCCTATGGCTTGTATTTGGCATTGTTGTTTGGGCCATATATCTCATAGTGGAATGGAAAATCTTTCTCATTCTGGATACTTACCTGTGTTATCTTTCTTTGATTTTTTATTTTGTGAGCATTGTCAATATGGAAAGCAAGCTAGAAATGTGTATAGAACACACATTGACTTTTTCAATTCAACCTTTAGATCTCGTTCATACAGATGTGTGTGGTCCTATGCCCACTAGGTCCTTAGGTGGTTCTCTTTAATTTGTCACTTTCATAGATGATGCTACTAGAAAATTTTGGGTATATCCTATCAAATCAAAGGATGAGGTATTCCCTACTTTCAAAAAATGGCTTGCTTCACTTGAGACTGAAAAAGGAACTAAGCTTAAGGCTTTACATTCAAATAATGGGGATGAGTATACCTCACATGAATTCAGCCTTTTTTGTCAGTCTAGAGGGATTCGTAGAGAGTTTATAGCTCCTTATATCCCAATACAAAATGGTGTAGCTTAGAGGATGAATAGAACTATTCAAGATAGAGTAGTCTCTATGTTGCATCATGCAAACCTCTCATAAGGTTTTTGGGCAGAAGCAGTACTGACTGCAGTTCATGTGATTAACCTTTCACCTAGTACTGCCAAAGGTTTGAAAGTGGCACAAGAGTTATGGACAAGGAAGCCACCATATTATGATCATCTTTGAGTTTTTGGGTGTGAAGCATATGTTCATATACCAAAGAATCTTAGACGAAAGTTGGATCATAATTCAAAGAAATGCATTTTTCTTGGATATGGTCGAGAAGGACAATTTGGATATCGCTTATGGGATCTTGAAACACGATCAGTGATCAAAAGTAGTGATGTCATTTTCAATGATTCTAAGATGCATAAACAACCCATTAACAAGGTTGAAGTGAGAAGAGTGGTGTTTGAGGATACTAGTCCTCCGGTTAGCATGCATAAAAATGTTGCACATAGGGATGTTCAAAAGAGTGTCCATTCAGATCAGTCTCTGCATATTCCTGTTTAGCAACCATTGAGACGTTCTGCACATGTCTCACATCCATCCCAAGTTTAGATTTTGTTATGCTAACAGATGCCGGTGAGCCCTCTTGCTACAAAGAGGCTATGCAGACAGAGGATCATGTCAAGTGGGAGCGTGCCATGAAGAGTGAGTTGGATTCTATTCACAAGAATGGTACTTAGGATTTGGTACCTTTGCCAAAGGGCAGGAAAGCTTTACCATGTAAATGGGTATATAAGCTGAAATTCACATCATATAGTGCTTCTCCAAAGTAAAAAGCACTACTTGTTGCAAAGGCTTTCAAGCAACAACATGGTGTTGATTTTGAGGAAATCTTCTCTCCAGTGGTCAAGATGGCTACCCTGTGCATGGTTTTTGGATTCGTTGCAATGGTGGACTTAGAGATAGTCCAAATGGATGTGAAAACTGCTTTCTTGCATGGAGATCTTACAAATGAGATCTATATGGAACAACTAGAGGGTTACGTAGTTCCTGGCTAGGAAAGTCTAGTTTGTAAGCTTAAGAAGAGCTTATATGGACTTAAACAATCCCATAGACAATGGTACCAGAAGTTTGATGCTTTTATGAAGTCTCAAGGCTATTCTCAAAGCAATGAGGATCATTGTCTCTACACAAAGAGATGCTCAGGTGGCAGCTTGATATGCTTGATACTTTATGTCGATGATATGTTTATTGCTGGGAAGTCCTCTTATGATTTGTCAATTCTCAAAAAGAAGTTCAGTCAGACATTTGATATGAAGGATTTGGGGGATGCCAAACATATTCTTGGCATGCACATTACTCGTGATAGGATCAAAAGATGCATATACTTATCTCAAAGTGAGTACATATCCAAAGTACTTCACAGGTTCAATATGCACGGTGGAAAGGCATTAAGTACACCTTTACCCAAATATGTGAAATTGAGCAAGGATGATTGCCCCAAATCAGATGAGGAAAAGGAATTCATGACCCAAATTCCCTATCAGTCTGTTGTTGGTAGTCTCATGTATGCTATGGTAGGTACGAGACCATACCTTGCATTTGGAGTGGGAGTTGTGAGCAGATATATATCTAATCCTGGCAAGAAACATTGGGAAGTGGTCAAGATTATTTTAAGATATTTGAGTGGCATTAAGGACAAGTATCTATGCTTAGGTAGAGGGAAAGCATCCATTATTGGTTACACAGGTTCTGACTATGCTGGTTGTGTAGACAATCGTAAGTCTACATCAAGGTACATTTTTCATTTTGTTGGAGGTGCTATCTCTTGGAGATCTGGTCTTCAAGAATGTACAACTATTCCCACCACATAAGCAGAGTATGTTGCAACAAGTGAGGCATGTAAGGGAGCATTGTGGCTTTCTCATCTTGCTTGTGATATGGGTTTACCTCAGCATGTACCTCGTTTGCTCAGTGAAAGTCAAAGTGCCATTGCTTTGGCTAAGAGTTTGATCTATCATGCAAATACCAAGCACATTGAGGTAAGGTATCACTTCATTCGAAATTGCTTAGCCACTAAGCGCATTATTCTTGAGAAGGTTCACACTCGAGATAATGCTACAGATGCTTTGACTAAAGCTCTACCATAGGATAGCTTTCGACACTATTATCACTTGATGGGGGTTACTTGAGTCATGATTTTACACAGTCACTTGTATACTATGTAACATGCCCATCAAGTGGGAGGTATAGTTTGTATACTTACACTTAGGTATTCTTTATCATTCTTTATTTTTCTCCCATAGTTACTTTGGCCATATTGGCCTTTAGTGGGAGATTGTTATCGTTAGTGTCCATGAGAAAGGCCACCAAATGGCCACTGGACACTCTTTGTATATGTTCTTTAATAAAACATATAGTGGCCTGGTCAGTCACATACTGTAATTTTGACCCCATTTGTAAGACCTAAGAAGTCTGTCTTCGTGCTCTCTGTGTACTGTGTTTTCTGTGTATTCTCTAGTCTCTGTGCGGAGTACCGTGTGCGGTCTTAGGAGCTCGGTTTTCTACTCCAAGGATATCCTTGTGGAGATCGCAAGAAGGGGAGCACACTGTGGTGCATCACCATCGAAATACTTCAAAATGATGACAAACAATGAACCAACTTTTGCAACTCAATTCGAACCCAAAGATCCTTTGAGTCTACAAGAAAAGGTACTATCTTCAACCTAATTGGCATGCATGATTACTCTTGACATATCCAAAAATGATGCGCACTTGGTTCAACACACCCTTATATATTAAATATAATCCATGCTATTGCCCTATATCATGTGGATGGCCTTGGCTTGAATTCACAATAAAGGTGAACACAACTAAGGCTTGCTCAAATTGGATCAACTATCCTTACTTCGTGCCACTGAAAAGACCACCAACCGTAGCTTATATGGTCTCAACCATCTACCACTAGTCATCGCACTGTAAGAACATACTCGACATTGTATCCAAGATGTGCATGAAAATCTTTGAGCTAATGACGGTGGTGTTCAAGACTCTTAAAAATATTAAGGCCCTATACATTTCTACTCCAAGCTTCAATGAAGGTAATTATGATATAAGCTAGACCCCCTCTGTTAACACAATATTTGCGTAGCACTCTCGCATCAAATACCTCCCTGCTTGTTATAAGGAGATGTTCTCTACAGGTTTCTATGAATACCACTCAGAAATCTTCATTCCTAGATCCACCCATTTGCTTCACTTATTTTCTATAGAATAGGCCTTACATGAAAAACAATTATATATTCCACATTTGACTTACCAGGTCCAATAGATTGGGATGTTCTAATGATAGATCTAGCAAGAGGCCTCCGATTGAAGGAACATAATTTGGCTACAGATGTCGTCGAATCTAATATTGCACACCCCATACAACAAAGGTATGTGACAGATGACAAATGCGAGAGATGGGGAGTGCTAGCAGTAGCAAAGGAGGTCCAAGTGGCTTGATGAGGCAAGGTAGCATGAGACAGACCAGTCAAAGAGATTCATGACAAAGTGAAGGCCAATCAAAACCAACCATGCAAGGAAGTCAACATTGAACAACGATCCGAAAACTAGGCCTACTAAATTTCCAAAATCCCTATTCATTGTAAAACAGTGATTTTAGTCACGGTTGCCTTCATGACATAATTGGAAGAACCAAAGTACCTATTTGGTTTACAAGTCTCTCCACGTAGTAGAAAAATTTGTGAGGACATAGAAATAGAAGAAATTCCATCGATAGTGGACTTTGAGGTACATTTGTTAGTCGAGGAGGAAGAGATCATGTTTCAAGATGAAAAGGTCTTTAAAGAAGACAAGATACACGATGAAATAATAGATGTTATGTTGTATGAGGACGATGATAAAAAAGAGTTGTCCATACCAAGAGATCTAGAAGTCACCAATGTAGAGATAGATATCCTCTACACATCAAACCTCCAAGAGGATGCTAGAATAGAGTATTTATGAAGCAAACACTTGTATGCACTAATTTGTGTTTATTTATTTTGCTAGGTTTTTTTGTACACTACTATTTTTCTATATTACCATTATTATTGTATTCTAATTATTTGAGTTATTGTTGTAGAGCATGATGGGAGATAGTCCATCGACATTCTGCATTCCATGACAGAGAAACAATTTATGGGTTTATATCTTAGGTGTCTGCTTCTTATATGGCTATAGCATCACACTACTGGATCACTCACGGTAGCACTCCCCACATCCTCATTCCCATTGGCGGCACACTCATCTATACCACTCCCTTTGGTAGGACTACTCCCGCTAGAGGTACTCCCTTTTGTGGGGCTACTCCCTCTGAAGGTACTCTTGGCTTTACAACTCCACCATGACTACCCTCTCAGTTCATCCCCTAGTGGCTTCAACAGTCAATGTATGCATTCGATACCACAGTGCGATAAAGATGCTAGCCCATCTTGTTCATCACATCAATCAAGGTCACAATCTAGAAGAGAAAGTTCTAGAGGTGGATCTATAGGTGGCTTTAGAGGAAGCAGATGTTGTGGAGGCAGTGCAACGAACATTGTGTCTCTCACTTCTACTTCTAGAGCGAGTACCTGAGATGTAGGTATGCCACATATTACACCACATACACCTTGGGTGCTCAAGACCATGACAAATCCAAGGTGCACCGTATATGTGATGGAGCTCTAGTAATGGATGTTGCCAGAAAGGCCATGCATCAACACATACAACTTGCAGAGGAGGCTTATGGATATTTTCATGGATTGGTTGCACTGTTGGAGGACTTGGAGGGATGCAATGCTGTCATTTCATGGGAGTATTGATGATGAGATGAGCTTATAAACTTGGTTTGGTGTTTTTTAGTTGATGTTTATAAATATCATGTCAATTTGTCTCATTTCATGAATGTACTTTGTTGGAGCATTGCAGTTGGAATTGTGGTAAACCTAGATACTTTGAACGTGATTGCATGTTGAAGAATCAAAATAACAGAAGGAAGCAAAACAACTATGCATCCACAAGTGCAGATGACTCTGAGAAGTTGTCCATGATTCAACATCATATGATGAATACAATGTCTGTTGATGTTTCAAAATCAAATGGTAATGTCTAGTATGTTGATTCAAGTGCTTCAAATCACATGACCATTCATGCGGAATCGTTTAGTAGTTTGCAAAAATTGCCAATTTTTGGATATGTTGAAATAGGTAATGACAGAGCACACCCTATCGAGCATACAAGAAACATAGCATTGTCTATGGAGGATGGGAAGGTAAAACATCTTGCTGATGTGTTGCATGTTCGAAATATAACAAAGAATGTGGTCTCTGTTGGACAAATGGTTGACTAGGGATTACAAGTTAGGTTCAAAGGTGATGGGTTATATGTAGAAGAGTATAAGCAGGATGGATGATTGATTGCCAAGGGAAACAAAGTGGACATGATGTTTACCTTGAATGTGAAAATTCCTTAAGTGAATGCAACCATGTTTGCAAAAGGTGCAGGATTTATTGTTGATATAGAGATCTAGTACAAAAAAATTGGATATGCAACTTTGCAGAGGCTAAAATTGATGCAGTCCAAGGAGACTGTCAATGGACTACCAAATTTCAAAGTTGAAGAAATGCAAAAGGTATGTGCAACATGTCAATTTGGTAAACAGTCAAGAGCATCATTTGGCACGAAAAGCATGTTAGTGAGAATGTACTAGAAATAGTACATACAAATGTTTGGGATCCTACAAAGACCACGTCTTTGGGTGATTGTAGGTTTTATGCTATTCTCATTGATGACCATAGACAAAAAGTATGGGTGTATTTCATGAAAGAGAAGACTGACGTGTTCACACACTTCTAGAATTTTAAGGCTACGGTGGAAAAGTAGATAGGAAAGTATATTTCGATATTAAGACATGATGGAGGAGGTGAATACATGTCAAATGAGTTCAACAATTTTCTTAAAAGTCATGGAATTCGACGTTAGTTTTCATGCAAGTACACATCAGAATAGAATGGTGTTGTTGAATGCCAAAATAGACATGTTGCAGAAATACCAAGAGCTTTGATGGCTTAGAAGAATATGCCTCATTGTTATTGGGCAAAAGTTGTGCATATTGATGTATACATCATGAACAGAACTCCAACTGCTACTGTACATCAAGTTACACCTAAAGAGAAGTTTATAGGTAAAAATCCAAACTTATCACATATGAAAGTAGTTGGTTGTATTGCATATTTACATGTTCCAGATGAGTTGAGGATGAAGCTTGATCCAAAAGCACAAAAACGTATCTTCATTGGATATTGAGTTGAGCAAAAGGGTTATAAATGTTATAACCCACTCGCGTGATAGGTGAAGGTGAGTAGAGATGTGGTGTTTGATGAGATGTCAAGTTTCTATTTAGATACCAAAGATGGGCTTAATCTTGAATCAAATGACAAAGAAAATGCTGAAAAATCAAGTGCAGAATCTCAAGTTTTAAGTGGACCAAATATGTCACCAAGTAATAATTCCAACTCAAATCCATGGAGTGGAAGATTGCGTGGAAATTTTAGTCCACCAAATTCATCACATGCATCCATGAAAGGTAAAGAAAAGCTTTTTGCTAGTAGCAAAACATGTACATGTTTTAAAGACATTGATGGAGATTCAAGCGGTTCAGAAGAGTCTTGATGAGGAACTTGGATTCCCTCTGTGAAGACTCTAGGAGTAAGAAAAGCACACACATATGATACATGGAGAAGTGACATAGGACCAAGAAGATCTAGGAGGATGCAAAACTCAGTGCAACGATTGACATATGATAGTTGCATGGCTCATCATTGTGCCTACATGACAAAGGTAATATAAGATGCCAAGCCTTCCTATTTTGAAGATGCAATTGGAAATGCAGATTGGAAAAAAGCTATGGATGAGGAGATGGCTGCACTTTATGGAAATGATACATGGAAGCTAGTTCCATTGCCACAAGGAAAGAGACCCATAGGTTGCAAGTGGGTTTACAAGGTAAAGCACAATGTTGATGGTAGCATAAGGAGGTATAAAGCACGATTGGTAGCAAAAGGATATGTACAAACATATGGCATTGATTATGAGGAAACATTCAGCCTTGTAGCTAAAATATCTAGTGTCAGAACACTTGTTGCATTAGCTACAACAAAAGGATGGACTTTGCATTAGATGGATGTGAAGAATGCTTTTCTACATGGTGAGTTACAACAAGAAGTATACGTGGACCAGCCACCAGGATATGAAGATTCAAAGTGCCCATAATGTGTTTGCAAGAAAAGGCTTTGTATGGGCTTAAGCAAGCTCCTCGTGCATGGCATGCAAGGCTTGTTGATTACTTAATCACTATTGGGTTTTCTGTGTGTGATGGAGATCATTCACTGTATGCAAGGAAGGGTGATGTATGCAAGGAAGGGTGATGATGGCATCACGATTGTGGCTATTTATGTTGATGACTTGATTGTAGCTGGTGATAATGAAGAAAGCATCAAAGAGGTGAAGAATTTGACATTAAAGATCTTGGTGTGTTGCGCTATTTCTTGGGCATTGAGTTTATAGAGACAGAAATAGGTATACAGATGTCACAAAGGCACTATGCCTTGAATATGCTACAAAAGTATAGTATGGATGATTGTAAGCCGATTCCTATGCCATTATATCATAATTTGAAGTTGGATACTACATCAGTGAAGCATTGGAAAATGCTACTATGTACAGGAAAATTGTGGGAAGTTTTATATATCTCACGATTACGTGGCCTAATCTAAGCTACACTATTGGACTTGAAAGCCAATTTATGCCACATTTAGATGCTTTGAGACACACTCTACGGTTTGTGAGTGCTACTTTGGATTATGCATTGTTTTATGAAGCTAGTGTTGAATCACAGGTTCATGGATACACCGATGCAAATTGGGTTAGTGGCATTCCAAATAAAATATATACTAGTGGCTTTCTATTGTCACTTGGGAGTGGAGCTATTACATGGAGCAGCAAGAAGCAACCCACTGTTGCTTTGTCGAGTACAAAGGCTGAGTATAGAGTTGCTGCAATGGAAGCACGTGAAGCATCATGGCTTGAGATGCTACTTGCAAATTTAGATGCGGAAGTGCAAAATCCTATCACCATCTATTGTGATAATCTTAGCAGCATACAATTAGCATGGAATCCTATTTTTCATGCTAGAACAAAGCATATCACAGTACATTATCACTTCATTCGAGAGAAGGTATGAGTAGGTGATATTGATCTTGTTTATGTGAGGACAGATGAGCAGGTTGCTGATATTTTCACTAAAGCACTTGGAGCTGAGAAATTGAAGAAGTTTTGAGAGATGCTTGGATTACACGATATGACGTTGAGCTTGAGGGGGAGTGTTGAGATATCAAGCTGAACATGTGATGATCCAGGATGACACGTATCATTTCTCATTTCTCTGACATGTATAATGGTCATGCTCGTATATGTCAGGGACACTTCATTGAACTTTATTAGATTTATCTACCGATAGTGATGGCACATTTGTTTCTTGCCAACTCACTCATCATCGGACATTAGGATTTTCCTTATGTACTGCTCTTTATATCTTGCACTTGTTGTATTCTTGTTTTTAGGTCATTCTTGTACATTCCTTTTATGTAATAGAAGAAGAAGAAGAAGAAGAAGAAGAAGAAAATCATTCTTCCTTGCCTCAATCTGTGTGTGTGCTCCTCTTTGAGTGTGAGTGTGAGTGTGTGTGTGAGCTCTCTTTCTTATCTCCTTCCTCGTGACATTTATGTCATGGGCTCTATAAGCTCATAGACTATGAAAAGTTCATGAATGATTCAGCATGTGCAATACATGATTCTCAGGTTATGTGAGATGCAAAGCTTTGGCATGCACTCTTTGGTCATCTGAATTTTGTTAGTTTACTACACCTACATAGATCTGAAATGGTGTCCTCTTTGCCCAAACTTGAGGATAAACATGTCTATGAAGGCTGTATTTTGGGGAAAATGCAGCGTTCGTCCTTCCCATAAGATGGTTCAGTACGAGCTACTAAAAAATTGTAGCTTGTTCACAATGATGCCTGTGGTCCTATGCAGACACCCTCCTTTGGGAGCTATCTTTACTTTGTGACTTTCATTGATGATTTTTCAAGGCATGCATTGGTATATCCATTGAAAGCAAACTACGAAGTGTTTATGTGCTTCAAACAACTTTTGGTTTTGATGGAAAATATGTTAGCATGTAAAATGGGAACCCTCCGTTCTGATCGAGGAGGGGAATATATGTCTTCTGACTTTAATGCATTTTTGGCTAAACATGGGATAAAACATTAGTGTATAGTGTTACATACACTTCAATAGAATGGATTTGTTGAAAGGAAGTACAAGTCACCCATGGAGATGACAAGGTGTATGGTCAAAAGTCAAGCTTTACCACATAGTTTTTGGCTTGAGGCTCTTATGTGTGCAACATATGTACTTAACACGACAATATGTACTTAACAGTTGTCCCACTAAAGCATTGTAGTCTATCACTCCATACGAGACTTGGCAAGGTTGTAAGCCATCTATTGCTCACCTATGTGTCTTTGGTTGTTTGGCACATGCATTAGTGCTTCAACAAAAATGCAGGATATTAGATGTTTAAGCAGTGAAATGTATTTTTGTTAGGTACAATTATGAAAGCAAAGGTTATCATTTGTATCATCCACATAATAAATGCATTTTGGTTAGTCATGATGTTGTCTTTGTGGAAGATGTTATTCAACCATTACCTTCATGACGAAGGAGACATCAACTAGCTCCAAAGATGTGTATGAAACTTTACTGCCTCTTTTTACAGGTGGACAAGCTAGTGCGAGTCCAAATGAGGTGATTTCTTAGCCTTTACGGATTTCACATGATGATGCAAATGATTCCATTTGTTATGCAAATTTACATGATGCACTTATTGACCAGAGAATTGATATAGAGGAGGCAAAAACCATGCCTAAATGGTTGGTGCAGACTTTGCAAGATAGCAAATTAGATGCATCTTTGTCATATCGTACTCATTTAGGCTCTGATGGTGCTTTTTTTTGCATTAGATCGCTATGTTATGGCTGCCTCTAGTCTTTATGATGAGAATGAACATGTTTCATTTGATGAAGCACAAATTTTAGAAATTTGGATGGTTGCTATGCAATCAGAATATGATGCTATTGTGAAAAATGGTACTTGGTCTTTATGTGACTTGCCTCTTAACAAGAAGGCCATTGCCACTAAGTGGGTATACAAGTTGAAGCATAAGCCTAATGGAACAATTGACAGACATAAGGCTAGGCTTGTTGCAAAGGGTTATGCTCAAGAAAGAGGCATTGATTTTGATGAAACCTTTCCTCCTACATGCCAAATGACTATTGTTCATAGCATTTGTGTACTTGCAGCTCATCATGGTTGGAACGTACATTATTTGGATATTAAAATTGCATTTCTGAATGGTGACTTGCATGAAGAAGTGTGTTTTCATGAAAACAAAGGTTGAAAAAGGCATTATATGGTTTGAAGCAAGAATCACGTGGCTTAATATGAAAAGCCACATGCCTATTTGATTACACATGGTTTTGAGAACATTCCAATTGATAGCACCTTATATGTTAAGCATGAAAATGATGTTATTTTGATCATTGTTTTCTATGTTGATGACATGCTGCTCACGGGTCCTCATGAGAAGCATATTGTTGATTTTAAGGCTGATTTGCATGCCTCATTTGAGATGTAAGATTTGGGGCATTTGCATCATTATTTGGGCATTCAATTTATGCAAGTTGATATCAGAATAGCTTTGTGTCAAACAAAATATATTGACACATTATTGCAACATTTTGGCCTTGACGACTCCAAACCTATAGGTTTATGGTTGAGTCTTCATGATGCTTGAGATGTATTTGATGTTGTTCTCTATCAACAAGCTATTGGATGCTTGATTTACTTAGTCATTACTTGGCCAAATATTTAGTTTGATGTCTCACAGATGAGCAAGTTTATGCATTGCCTAGGTGTCAAGCATTGGCAAGTGATTAAGTGCATCTTTCACTACTTGAGTGATGCCTGGCTACTCGAATTAATTTTTCCCAAGGGGGGATCACTACCACCAGATTTGAGTGCTTTTTCTGACTCTAACTGGGTTGGTTTCTATGACACTCATGTGTCCCATAGTGGTTTTTGTTTCATGCTTGGTAGCTCATGCATATATTGGTTGAGCAAGAGCAGACTGCTATGGCCACTTATAGTTGTGAGGCTAAGTATATGGCAGCTTTCACAACAACTGTTGAGCATGTGTGACTCGGATGCCTTATGGCTGATTTGGGTGGTTGTCACTCTTCTTCCACCACCATCTTCACCGACAGTGAGTGCATTGGTTTGTGAAGAACCTTGTGTTCCATGCTCGCACTAAGCATATTGAGGTGCACTATCATTATGTCAGGGAGAGGTTCTCTGCTATGAGATCTGTTTGACATATGTGCCCACACAAGAGAACATTGCAGACCTTTTCACAAAGGATCTACCTTGGGAGAAGTTTGAAGCTTTCTACAAAGCTTTGGGCTTACTTCCTTTTGTGGATTGATTCCACATAGCTTCACACTTTTATACATGAGTGCCAACTCCTTGTTCACTGCATCACTCCGAGGGGAGATTTGTTGATATATATAGGAAGTAATGTGTGTGAACATACTAAGACCATCGAGGCACTTTTTTCCCCGTTGAGGAGGTTTTTTCCCCCGACTTGTATATATTTCTATAACCTTAATGGGTCACTTATCTTTGTACATTCTCGTGGTAATACGTTCAGTATTGTCTGTTGTGCTCCAAGTTTCTTCTTCTTCCTTGTGCTATTCATGTGCTTCCAGAGACCTCAAACTCCAATAGCTACACACATAATAACCTCAATCCAAAAGTTATGTGGTAAGGCCATACTTTTGACCATACCCCTCACCATCTCCATGAGAGACATGTTCTTTCTTTTGGCAACTCCATTTTGTTGAGGTGTATATAATAGTGTATAGTGATGTTTTATCCCACATTCAACTAGAAATGCATTAAAATCAAAAGACATGTATTCCCCCATACATCAAAATGAAGGGTGCCCAATTTACATGCTAAGAGATTTTCAGCCATAACTAGATTTTTGAAGCACATAAACACTTCAAACTTTTCTTTCAATGGATACATCCATGCATGCCTGGAAAAATCATCAATAAAAGTCCTGAAGTATAGGTAGTTCCCAAAAGAAGGTGTCTACATAGGACCACGTATATCACTACAAACAAGCTGAAATTTATGAGCAGCTTGATCTAAACCATTTTTAGGGAAGGAATAACACTACATTTTGCCCAAAATACATCCTTGAGAGACATATTTACAAGGTGCTTCAGGTTTGGGCAGAGAGCACCCCATTTCAAATTTATACAGATGTAGCAAACTAGCACAATTCAAATGACCAAAGTGTGCATGCCAAAGCTTTGCATCTAAGATACCATGAGAATCAAATTTTTGCTTACTATTAGATGAGCTCCATTTACCTTTGCCCTTCTGTCTAGCTAGGAAAGCTTGATCTACAACATGCATAATAGACTTGTTTTGTATAGATTGATCTTCTTGCAATAAAATAGAGATATACTTCTCAAATGTTAAGGAATTTGGATTGCCTTTCATCATCAATTGAAGCGTAGATGCAAAACTCTGATATGAATCTACAAGATCATTAAGAAAAATCTGTAGAAGTAAACTATTTGGCAAGACTTCATCAAATGAATTTAACTAATCCTTCAAATGTTTGATCTTTATCAAAAAAACTTTCCATAGAATCCCCTTCATTCATATGCTCACTCTCCAAGTGTTTCCAGAGGGAAGCAACATGAGCCACATTTCTTGCCTGGTATAAAGTGGTAAGTGTATCCCAAACATCCTTTTGCTATTTTGCACGAATGTGAGGGATAATGACATGTTTGACAGACAAAGCTATTAATGCACGTGTGAGCATCTTTGCCATCCCAATTGTAATGGATGAAGCAAGAAGTATAGCAGGAAGAGGAATTTCAAGATCATCATCTTCAATGATATCTACACCACCTTTAATAACTGTATTCGCAAGATTAGTAGGACTTTTAAAAAACCCTGCATAATATTCCACAATCTTTTTGCCACTAGTACACGATGCATTATATATGCCAAAAATGGGTAATTAGTACCATCCAACCTATCCTCAACAACCAACATACGGAATACATCATTTCTTTCAACCATGGCCATTGACTAAATACCATGATGCATAAAAAATTAAAAAAGTTGAACATAACTACCTTGTCAAGCTCTACCAAACCCTTAGTAGGCTCTGATATGCTTGTATGGATGAACAAAAATATGTATATATGTTTGGCACAAAAGGACAAAACTGCTTGCACATGTGCTACGATAGTATGCCCTAAGTATGATCACCAATTTTTCTGCCATTTTGAGACTGTGATTGGAGGGGTATTAGCGACATCCTAGATGAAGTGGAAACCTTCTCTAATACCAATTTTTGGAGTTTGAGGTCTATGGCAGCACATGAAGAGCACAAGGAAGAAGAAGAAGCTTGGACCACAACACAACACTAAAAGAGTTACCACGTGAATGTACAAACATAAGTGACCCATTAGGGTTATAGTTGTATATACAAGCGAGGGGAAAAAAAGTGCCCCGATGGTCCTAAATGTGTTCACATACATCACTACCAAAATGTATCAACATAAATATTGAATTAGATAGTGAGGTTTCATCCATCCTTATCATTATTTCCATCTTTTACACTCGATTTAGTGTTTCATGTGCAAAACTAGGTAATGTTCTAATGAGTTTGGCACAAATTAGCCCACACATGGATTCCCCTCTTTTCAGATCTAACCTAATATATGATCCACATCTAATAAAAAGGCAAACCAGAGAGATGGAGACCATGTTTGATGAGACTAATCATGGGACATAAGGGAATACTCCACGTATTATACATACACATGTTTTCGAGGATGAAAATGTTAAAGGGGGGAAGAATGTTGTATTACTATGGTACTAAGCAACAAAAGACATGGTTTTTGATGGTCCAAAGTTCACTTCGAGAACCCTTGGAGTTTATTGAGAAACCCTAGGGAAAGTATCTCCAATTCTATGGTTTGAATCCTTGAGCTATTTGGATTTTTTTACTCCCAATTAGAGGGTTTTGACCCTTATGATTGATATTTCCTAACGGTATGGTATTTAACCCTTTGGGAGGTCCCTCAAGGCTTTTGACTCGTATGTATAAGCTTGGGAGGAGTCCTTTTAGAATTCATGTGAGAACCATGTGATTTCTGTTGGAGTTACATGTCTGTGGAAGCACGTGAACAACACAAGGAAGAAGAAGAAGCTTCGAGCACAACACACAATACTGAATGTATTACCACTAGAATCTACAAAGATAAGTAGCCCATTAGGGCAAAAGGCATATATAAAAGTCAAGGGAAAAAAACCTCCTAAAGAGGGAAAAAAGTTCCCCAACGGTCCTAGAGTGTTCACACACATCACTACCTAAATATATCAACAAATCCCCCCTGGGAGTGATGTGGTGAACAAGGAGTTGGCACTCATGTATAAGGAAGTGCCAAGCTATGTGGAAATCACTCCACAAAAGGAAGTAAGCCCAAAGCTTTGCGGAAAGCTTCAAACTTCTCCCTAGGCAGAGCCTTCGTGAAAAGGTCTGCAATGTTCTCCTACATGGGCACATATGCCAAGTTGATCTTTCGAGTAGAGAACCTCTCCGTGACATAACGATAATGCACCTCAATGTGCTTAGTGTGAGCATGGAACACACGGTTCCTCGCAACTGCCAATGCGCTCTAACTGTCAGGGAAGATGGTGGTGGCAGAAGACTGACCAACACCCAAATCAGCCATAAGGCGTCTGAGCCACACACACTCAATAGTCGGTGTGAAAGTTGCCCTATACTCAGCCTCACAACTGGAAGTGGCCACAGTAGGCTGCTTCTTGCTCAACCAAGATATACATGAGCTACCAAGCATGAAGCAAAAGCCACTAGTGGACACACGAGTGCGATAGCAACCAACCCAATCAGAGTCAGAAAAAGCATGCAAATATGGCGGAAGTGATCCCCCCTTGGGATAAAACAACCCAAGTAGCCGAGTACCACTCAAGTAGCGAAATATGTGCTTAACCGCCTGCCAATGCTTGACTCCTGGGCAATGCATAAACTTGCTCATCTGTGAGACTACAAACTGAATATCTAGTCGAGTAATGCATAAGTAAATCAAGCATCCAACACCCTGCTAATAGAGAATAACATCATATGCATCTCCAACATCATGAAGACTCAATCGTAAACCTGTCTCCATAGAAGTGGCAATAGGTTTACAGTCTTTCAAGGCCAAAATGCTACAATAATGTGTCAATATATTTCCTTTGACACAAAGCCATTCCACCATCAACGTGCATAAACTGAACGCCCAAATAGTGATGCAAATGCCCCAAATCAGACATCTCAAATGAGGCATGCAAATCAACCTTAAAATGACCAATATGTTTGTCATGAGGACGAGTGAGCAACAAGTCATCAACATACACCACAATGATCAGAAGTACATCATTAGCACGCTTGACATATAAGGTGCTTTCAGTTGGACTGTTCTCAAAACCATGTACAATCAGATAAGCATGTATCTTTTCATACCAAGCACGTGGTGCTTGCTTTAAACCATATGATGCCTTCTTTGACTTGCACACCTGGTTTTCATGCCCTTTTTGCACAAAGCCACAGGGCTAAAAAGCATACACTTCTTCATGCAAGTCATCATTCAAAAATGTTGTTTTAATGTCCAACTAATGTACATTCCAACTATGATGGGCTGCAAGTGCACAGATGCTCAGAACAGTAGTCATACGGCATGTAGGTGGAAAGGTCTCATCAAAATCAATGCCTCTTTCTTGTGCATAACCCTTTGCAACAAGCCTAGCCTTATACTTGTCAACTATTCCATCCGGCTTACACTTTAGATTGTAAACCCACCTAGTGCCAATGGTCTTCTTGAGAGGAGGCAAGTCACATAAAGAACAAGTATCGTTCTTCATTATAGCATCATATTTAGATTGCATAGCAACCATCCAATTTTCTGAATTTTGTGCTTCATAAAATGAAACAGACTCATTCTCATCACAGAGGCTAGATGCAGCCATAGCATAGCAATCTCATGCAAAAGAGGCAATATGAGAGCTTGATCGAGTATGATATGATAGAGGTGCATCTAATTTGCTGTCACACAAAGTCTGCACTATCCATTTTGGCATAGTTTTCGCCTCCTCAATATCAGCTCTCTCATCAACAAGTGCATCATGTAAATCTGCATCAGAAATGGGATGATCTACATCATCACATGAAACCTGCAAAGACTGAGAAGTTGCCTCATTAGGTCCAACACTAGACTGTCCACCTGTAAAAAGAGGCAGCAAAGTATCATACATGTCTTTGTAGCTAACAGATGTCTCCTTAGTACATGAAAGCAATGGTTGAATAACATCTTCCACAAAAACAACATCACGGCTAACCAGAATGCGTTTAGTCTATGGATGATACAGACGATAGCCTTTACTTTCATAACTGTACCCAATAGAAATACATTTTACTCCTTTATCATCCAATTTTCTGTAATGTTGTTCAGGCACTAAGGCATATGCCAAACAACCAAAAACACGCAGATGAGCAATAGATGGCTTGCAATCATGCCAAGCCTCATATGGAGTGATAGATTGTAGCGCTTTAGTGGGACACCCGTTAAGTACATATGATGCACACATGACAACCTCAAGCTAGAAACTATGTGGTAAAGCTTGAATCTTGACCATACACCTCGCCATCTCCATAAGTGACATGTTCCTTCATTCAACAACTCCAATCTGTTGAGGTGTATACGGCACTGTACACTGTTTTATCCCACGTTCAGCCAGAAATGCATTAAAATCAGAAGACATATATTCCCTCCCTTGATCAAAACTGAGGCTGCCCATTTTACATGTTGACAGATTTTCAGCCATTTCACGAAGGCTCTACCTGGAAAAATCATCGATAAAAGTAAAGATAATTTCCAAAAGAAGGTGTCTGCATAGGACCACAGACTTCACTATGTACAAGTTGCAATTTCTAAGTAGCCTGGACTAAACCATCTTTTGTAAAGGAGGAACACTGCATTTTGCCCAAAATACAACCTTCACATGCATGTTTACTGGGTGCCTCAAGTTTGGACAAAGAGGACACCATTTCAGATTTCTGCAGGCCTAGCAAACTAGCAAAGTTCAGATGACCAAAGCGTGCATGCCAAAGCTTTGCATCTAAAATAGCCTGAGAATCATATTCCGTACATGCCAAATCATTCACTCATATTTCATAGTCTATGAGCTTATACAACCCACGACATACAATGTTAGATGCAATAATCATGTCACCATTTGACAGATCATGAACTGTACATCTATCATCGGCAAATTTCACAACCAAGTCAATTTTGGCTAATGCAAAAACTGATAACAGATTCTTCTTGATCCCTCACACAAATAAAGCATCTCACAAAGTGAAAGAACTACCATCAACCATAGTCAAAATGATCTTACCAACTCCCATAACAGGATAAGAGGAGTTGTTGGCACATGTAACAGTATTCCTTATAGGGGCAGGCTCGAGTGAATAGAAGAAACTGGGCTGCAAGGTAATATGTTTGGTCACCCCACTATCAAAGTACCAAACATCTGAGTCTACTGCAGACATGCACTGCTCATGATAAGATGGGTAAAAAATGCAAACAGTAGTAAAAGCCCATTCTTCTTTCTGTATAAGATTAATAGACTATATTTTTGGTGTAGAGACCTATGCAACAACCATTCTAGCCTCTTTCTTCTTTGCCTCTTTAGCAACTAGTTTTGGATAGTTCTTTATGATATGATCTTCCTTTACAGTACTTGCAAAACAATTTTTGCTTTTCGAATTTCTTTTCATCTTTGTCTTCGCTCTTTGATTGTGTAGAACTAGCAGATTTTTGCTTACTAGTTGAAGAGCTCCATTTTCCTTTGCCCTTCTGATTAGCCAGGAAAGCTTGATCTGCAATACACATAATGGACCTGTTCTGCTTAGACTGATCTTCTTGCAACAGAACAAAGAGTAACTCATCAAATGACAAGGCATTTGGATTGCCTTTCATCATCAATCGAAGAGTAGAAGCAAAACTCTGATATGAATCAGGAAGACCAATCAAAACGGTCTGCACAAAGTGAGCTACCTGGTATAACCTCATTAGCAGAAATCAATTGTTCCTTCAAGTCTTTGATTCTTTGTTAGAAAACTATCCATAGAGTCACCTTCATTCATGTGCTCACTCTCTAACTGTTTTCAGAGGTAAGCAATACAAGCCTCATTCCTAGCTTGGTACAATGTGGTAAGTGTATCCCAAGCATCCTTAGCTATTCTGAAAGAGCATATGTGAGGAATAATGGCACATTTGACAAACAAAGCTATCAATGAATGTGCCTGGGATCTCTACCATCCCAACGAATTTGCTCTACAGTAGGTGGAGCACAAACCACAACACGAATAGGAATTTGCAGAATATCATCATCTTCGACACCTTCTGCATCAGCTTCAATACCTGCAGTTGTAAGAGTTGCAGGTGTGATAGGACGTTTTTCAACACCCTACACAATGTTCCACAGTCCTTTTCCAACTAATACATGTCACATCATATAAGCCCATAACGGGTAGTTGGTACCATCCAACTTATCCTCAATAGCCAACATACGAAATACATCACTGCTTTCAGCTGTGGGCAGTGACTAAAATACCCTGATGTAAAAAATTGACAGTATCTCAAAAAGTTGAACAGAACTGCCTGGACAAATTCTACTAGACCTGTAGCAGACTTGGAGACGCTTGTATTGACAAACCGAAATCGGTATATACCTTTGGCACAAAAAGACGAAATAGCTTGCACAAGCGCTACGACAATGCGTTTGAAGGCCAAAATGAGCTCAGATTGCGATTTTAGAACCACATTGCAAAGATGTTTTGATCTCAAAAACACGTTGAGTATGCTCACCAGAATTCGTGTGATTTTGAGACTACAACCGGAGAGGTATAGACGATGCCCTAGATGAAGCGGCGACCTGCTCTGATACCAATTGTTGGAGTTAGACGTCTGCGGAAGCATGTGGACAACACAAGGAAGAAGAAGAAGCTTGGAGCACAACACACAATACTAAATGTATTACCAATAGAATGTACAAAGATAAGTAGCCCATTAGGGCAAAAGGTGTATATACAAGTCGGGGAAAAAAACCTCCTAAAGAGGGAAAAAAGTGCCTCAACTGTCTTAGAGTGTTCACACACATCACTACCTAAATATATCAACAACTTCATGTGATTTTCAAGGTCAAAAGGCCTTGGATTAGAATCCATGTGGAGGGAACACTTGATAAGCTCTCCTTGGATTCCCCCCCTTGGCCTATGGGTAAATATATGGATGGACTTGGTTTGGTGGAGACGTGCATCTCTCACCCCCTTGTGAGCTAGACTAATTTATTGCTTAGGTTGATTTTAGGCTAGGCCTTTTGTGTGACACAACATTATTCTCGTAGTCTAGCTTAGAGTAGCGGTGATACAATAGGATCTTGAATAATTTATTGCTTAGGTTGATTTTAGGCTAGGCCTTTTGTGTGACACAACATTATTCTCGTAGTCTAGCTTAATAATCAATGTTAAGATGATTTTTTTTTAATGGAACCTTTTGCACCTTCTTATTCATTGGTTTTGCAGCACGATAATTGTCAAGGGAGCACTAGATTGTGCTCTCTGACTGGACTAGACAAGATTTTGGAAGTACACTTTTGATAACAAGAGCACCCACGTAGGGAAAATGATACAAGAATACGTAACTGATATAAGACATCCCACAACCTGGGACTTATAGGTATGGAAAATTGGATTAGAGATGATACAGGAGATCCCACAACTCGGGATAGTAGGTATGGAACAAGATATCATGATTACAAGAACTCCCTTCTAGGAGATGAACTAGATACATGAAAGAACTCGACAAGATCTTGTACTATGAGATTACAAGAGGACAAGGCAGGATGTGCAAGAACTAGACTAGACAAGATTGGAACAAGGAACAAGAGATGAAATGGAACTCGAACTTGGAGAGTACTTACTTGGCAGTCATGACTCCTTCAACTCCCAAGATTGGTATTGGCAAGACTGAGTATGTGTGTGGCCAAGGCCTCCTTATATAGGATTTCAAGGGCGGTTGCGAGTTGATGATGTCAACAATCCAAATAGGATCTCCGAATGTCAGAATTTAGTAAGTAGATAGTCGATCTTAGGGTTTTGGCACGTTCCAAATGCAATGGAAGCATTGGTTTCTCTAAATTTTGAACCAACCATGAGATATATAAAGTGACATGAAATCTAAGGTTTAGGATGGTTTCCTTTGTGTCCATGACATCACCTCCCCCTCAAGCAACGAGTTCCATGAGGAGTGATTATGTGACTGCAAGATCTTCTAAAACTTGAATCCTCATAGCTTTGGTCTTTGTAGAGTTCTTGATATGTGGTATTGGATCATGATGATGATGGATATCCATGATGAAACTAGAAAGGGTTTGTTGTATATCTAGGTACATAATCAAGGCCATGATTCTCGTGATGGGTAGTACTCCTCTTTTGATTTTGATGATGATCCTTCTAATGTGGGATGGTGATTGTAGAAGTCCTAATTCCAAATTGCTTCTTATTCTTAGGACATTTGAATACCATATGATCATGATCTCCACAATAAAAGCATATTCCATTGTCTTTTCAATGTTTTCTTTCCTTTGGTGTAAGTCGCTTGACCCTGATGTTATCCAAATCCATGGGTTCTGGTTGAGATTCTTCCAACACATATTGTTGAGGGACTGAAATATATTTGTATTCTCAATCTTGAGTAGAAATCTTATTGTCTTGCTTTCTCTCAAACAACCTATTATCACACTCGATTGCTTGATTCATGAATTCATTCAAAGTATTTACCTTGGGCATGGTTAACATGAGGTCATTGACATCATCACGTAAGCCCCATCAAAAATGGTTGATAAAATAATCCTCGTGCCATGTGAGATCACAAACGATGTGCCTAAATTCTGATGCATAGGTAGACGCAGGCCTATTTCCTTGATGTAGCTTCCTTAGCTTTGTTTTGGCAACACATGAACAATTTGTATCTCCAAATGAAGATGTGAACTCTCGAATAAAGGCCTTGAAATCATGCAAAATATCCATATCCTTCTCAAGGATAGGTGCAAACCATGAAAGAGTAGGGCCACATAATAGAGTTCCTATGGGTTCTACTTGAGAAGCATCATTTGGACACCTGTCTGGTTGCATCCTTATGAATAGCTTCACTTGTTGCACAAATCCTCAAAACTTTGATCTTGTCCCATCAAATTTCTCTCGCATGCTCACTTTTGGACTTTTCTTCATGTTAGTTGTCATGGGGGTACTTAAAGAAGATTGATTTATGATGATTTGCAACTCTTGAATTTACCTTTGAAGTTCTATGATTACATCTTGAATATTTTGTTGTTGAATCCTTTGTCGATTTTCTCGTATCTCTTGGACTTGTTGTTGAATGACTTTAAGTGCCGAAAAAAGTTATTCTCGGATAATCTCCATGGTTCCTGGGCTTAATGAAGGCAGTATTGCCAAAAATGGAAGGAGAGCACTAGATTGTGCTCTCTAACTACACTAGACAAGATTTCGGAAGTACACTTCTGATTACAAAAGCACCCACATAGGGAAAATGATACAAGGATACGTAACTGATACAAGACGTCCCACAACCTAGGACCGATTGGTATGGAAAACTGGACTAGAGATGATACAGGAGATCCCACAACCTGGGATCGTAGGTATGGAACAAGATATCAGGATTACAAGAACTCCCTTTTGGGAGATGAACTAGATACAAGAAAGAACTCGACAAGATCTTGTACTATGAGATTACAAGAGGACAAGACAGGATGTCCAAGAACTAGACTAGACAAGACTCGAATAAGGAACAAGAGAAGAACTGGAACTGGAACTTGGAGAGTACTTACTTGACGGTCATGACTCCTTGAGCTCCCAAGACTGGTATTGACAAGAGTGAGTATGTATGTGGCCAAGGTCTCCTTATATAGGACTTCAAGGGCTGTTCTCAAGGGCAATTGTGAGCTGATGATATCATCAATGATGTCAACAATCCAAATAGGACCTCCGAATGTCAGAATTTAGCAAATTGATAGTTGATCTTAGGGTTTCGACACATTTCGGATGCAATGGAAGCATTGACTTCTCCAAATTCTGAACCACTCATGAGATATAGAAAGTAACATGAGATCTAAGGTTCAGGATGGTTTCCTATGTGCCCATGACAATAATCACCACAAATTGATTCAAATTAGCCAAATATATCAACAAATATAGACATTTTGTGCCACCTTATTTAACGAGAATGTCCTAGTGCATCAATTATAAAATGCATTTTTTTCTTTGCCATTAGATATGTCAATGCATGAAAGTCTCCAATGTAAGTAAACATGCTTGGATGAGGTATAAATAATTGTTGCTCTTAATATATATCTTATAAGGTGGTTCCCCTATCAATAAAAAAAAATTGTTGTAGCTTCCTCATACACGGATCTTTTTACACATTTATCAACATACCCAATTTAAATCAATTGATCTATACATCAAACAAAAGCATGTGATTCATTGAACTCACCAACACAATCTTAAGTTATTACTCATATACTTTATGTTTCATTTCACATTGAATATATAAATTTGTCTTCTATGACAATAATTATTTAAATAAAATCTAAGTGTGTATTGTATCTCTCTTCTCTCTAGTCTCGAGTGCTCACATGAAAAAACGAGGCAAAATGCTTGTAATTGTTCTTCAATAAATATCTATAATGGTTTCTAGGATGAATTTTCTTCTTTGCATTTCATCCATTGGTGTTATAACATGGTGATGGGCAATATGCCAAAGTCAAGCTAATCAAATTTCTCATCAAATGGTGACATCCGATCCAAATGACCAAACAAAGTCTCAAGCCATCGTTTATATACCTTAGGGTTACTTTGTTGTTAGATCTCTCAGCGTGCTGAAGGTTTGAGCGCAGGCGCACGCGGCAGGACGAGGTAGACGACTTGCCGCCCTTCTGCAAGCGAAAATGGTAAGAATCTACTGTTCAGCTACCGTATGCATTACTTGTTAGCAGTGCCTGCTTCTATGCTCTTTTAGAACTTCTGTCCCCCTCTTCTCTTTGACATTACTTGTTAGCAGTGCCTGCTTCTATGCTCTTTAGCTTGTTTCTGGTTAAACCGTGAAGCTTTATGCATGGAGAGGTTTTTGACAATAAGTCGAATCCTGAGATTCAGCTTTTGTGTTTGTAGATTTGTCTGCGTGTACCTGCAATCAGATGAAAGACCTTTTCCCTGAGCTTGATGACGCCATTTTTGAGCGTCTTTACACATTCTCAAGTTTGTGTTTTGTTGACTGCACTGTTTGAAGTGCGATAATTACTGCTATATTGAATGTTTCATAGGATAGATGAAATCAAAACCAGAAAAATAAATCCTGATCAAAAGCTCGATACAGGAAACAACTACACACCGACTATAAAAGACACAAAGTTAGACAATGAATATATATGCCCTAACATCATCTGTCAGACATAATACAGCACATCGCAAGCATCATTGTAAAGTTGCGAACATACATAGTTCATCGGACGTTAGATTGCTTACTATTTTAAAGAAGATTATTGTAGGCTTCTTTTGATACTTCGAACTGCTAAGAGCGTGGTTCTTATTAGAGTGTATACTGCTATTCCTGCTGTCTATGCTTTCTGCTATCTAACGTTTTTAATATCCATTGCTTATATCGCATCATTGCATCTCACAATTGTGTTCTTTCGGACATTGTAGTCGCTCATTGCAAATGAAGACTTTCAGCATATTTTGCGTGTTCTCAACACTAACGTAGATGGAAGGCAGAAGATTATGTTCGCCCTGACTTCTATTAAGGGTATTGGACGAAGATTTGCAAATCTAATCTGCAAGAAGGCAGATGTTGACATGAACAAGAGGTGCGGTGTTCTATTCCATTTTCTTATTTTTCCGCAGCTGTTATTGTTGTAAAGCTTAATGTTTTGCATGTACCTTGTAATGACAGTTGTAGTAAGTTTGAATCTGTTTCTCCTCAGGGCTGGGGAGCTTACCGCACAGGAGCTTGACAATTTGATGTTTATTGTTGCAAATCCTCGTCAGTTTAAGATTCCTGACTGGTTCCTGAACAGAAAAAAAGATTATAAGGATGGAAGATATTCTCAAGTTGTTTCTAATGCTTTGGACATGAAACTTAGAGATGATTTGGAAAGGCTAAAGAAGATCAGGTGCTGTAATGTTTTGTGAAATTGGCATCTCATGTTTAGACTTTAATTCTGGTCCAGATTCTATGTGTGTCTTCCGTTCTCAATTTGATTTATTTTAATCACAGAAATCATCGTGGCCTTCGTCATTACTGGGGCCTGCGTGTTCGTGGTCAGCACACAAAGACTACTGGTAGACGTGGTAGGACTGTTGGTGTGTCCAAGAAGCGTTAATGACCTCGATTTTCAAATGTATCTGCTCTAAGTCAGATTTTTGAACTCAGAGTAATTTTTAATTCAAGGCTCGTCAGTCCATATTTGAAACGATGTAGTTATTAATTCTACACCTTTTTGATTTACTCTTCATTGCCCAGACTCAGTCGACTATGTTTGATTACATTTGTTGCTCTGTGCAGTCCATATTTCAGTTTTCATTGAGAGCTCAGTTTGCTTTCATGCTCAGTACATGGGCTAGAAAGTGTGCAGTAATTGCAGCTAGATGTGCTAAGGGTACTGTCAAATCCTGTCAAGCAAAAGTTGTGTTGCTTGTTTATCATGTTTTACCCTTATGGTCTGACATCCTTGCCTTTTTGATAATCCAAGTTGGCTGAGGCAATTTTTGAGTGGATCTCATTTGAAGTAGTGGTTGTAGTCTGTTTGTTTAGGTCTGTGTTATTTTGCTCTGCATATAAGTTGCTCGTAGCTCAGGTGAATTTTGAACAGTCATGGTTTTGGGGGGCTTAATTTAAGTTGCGGGATATTCATTCTTTTTATGTTTCAGTTATTGTTTGAGTGTCCATTGTGAGTATCGAAGCTCGCACAGGTAATACAGACATGGGTCTCTTTGTAATTAGTGAGATTGTGATATCACACATTTGAAATCTTTTTTCTTTTTCCACAATGTAACAGTCATTTATGTTCTGAATGTGTTCAGAGGGTCTGTGATGTTAGTTCTTCAATTGTCAGGTCTGTGATGTTATTCTGAATTTGTTCAGATGGTCCCTGATGTTAGTTCTTTTTCTGTCAGTTATTGTTTACAGATTGGGTAAATTGAAATGCTAAGTTGGTTTGAAGGAATGTAGTGGAGTGATTGAACATATTTTTGACGTGGTTTGAGGAATTGAGTCGATCTACTAAACATACTTTGACATCAACCATGTCATTTTGGACATGGATTGCCAGAACTGCATACCCCCTAGTTTTAGCTTCTATTCATTTAACTGCTTAGTGCATTTCATACACATCGTCTTTGATTCTGGATGTAGAATGCCAGAGCTAGATTCTTGCAAGTTGTTCCATCTCAGCTTAATCCAATGGAAGTATATTGCACATTCAGCGTCTGTCTGCACTTTGAACATCATCAAACAAGACTTTTACTGTTTCTGAAGGATGGGATGTTTTTCCTCCTGTTGCAGTACTCGAGTCTGTCTGAATTAACAGCTCAAAACAACAACACGGAAATGATCTCCAGAGCTGGATGGTAACGTCTCTGAACTAACAGCTTGAAATTCTACTAAAAAATGATGCATAGATCATTCGTATCATCTTCGGTCTACCTGGGGAAATTAGACTTAGGAATTGGAAGTAATGTTCATTAGAAGCGGATTTGGGCATGTCAATAGAGCTTGGATTCATGCACCCAAATGCGTGGGTGTACATAGAAATTCAAAGGGTAAAGGTTAAGATTATATGCACTAGCTTCATTTTTTTTCTCTAGCATGTTTGCTAGTCACACATCTTGCTTGAGGTTGGATCCCGTTTGCTCAAGTCAATGATACATGAGGATATATCATTACTGTTTACATTGTGACTCATCATTCTCGAATGAAAACGTCTACAAATATTTTTATGCCATGCCACCTTTAGTTAGTGAACATCTTTCTACCATCTACTTGACTTAGAATCTGTCTATAGGTTACATGTCACCTTTAAAAAGTGAACAATTGTCTACCATCTACTTGACTTAGAATCTGCTTATAGGTTAAATGGGAAATGTTCATGTTCCTGCCTTCCTAACACACAAGAGATTGTCTACAAATATTTGAGAAGTGGACATCCATTGAGGGTTTGCTTGATGCAGAAGCTATATTATAGGTTACAAGAGGTAGGCATTGATTAGATACTAAACAACATCATGATAAGGTTTGAAGAATCAATCCCTTTCTTCTATGTTGGTCAAAGGGAAAGAATAGTTTGACCGTAGTGAAGTTAGAGCTGGTTATTCACTTTATAAGTACACATTAATCTTCTTAATTTATGTTTTATATTTGTTACCATGTTGAAGGGTAGAAGTCTCAACTACTTATTTCAAATACACGTGATGAGATCAAACAAAGGTGATGTGGTAAAGTGCTTGGAAATTTGGTAGTGTGATGGTAGCAATGTATTCAAATATCTAAATGCCTAGGTGTGTACAAGGCTATTACCTACACCAACAAGCCTTTTTCAAGTCTCAAACAGCTTTTTTCAAGTGTCATACCATTTTTTTTCAACTGGAGCGTTTACTTTGTTGGAGTTAGTGGTCCCTTGGCCAAGGGTCTCATATGGAGTATATCATAACATTTTAATTGAATGGGTAGAAGAAAAAGATAATAAGATATGTGATGATCAAACTTGTTAGAAAACAGTGTCATTATTGAGGATTCGTCTTAATTTATTGAAAACCCTAAGTATAGACTTAACCATTGGTAAAAATTAATCAAAATTATTATGGCATATTCTCAAAGTACTCATGAAGAGCTATCTAACTATATGTATCATTTGTCAACCTAACATCATTCAAGCCCTCAAAATTAAAACTCTAATTCTTAGTTTATGTATGGCTTTCAACTTGCCACTTGTGCAAATCATATTAGAAGTGCATAAAGCATGATCTAATGGTTGGGATGTAAAGCAAATAAAGCTACCAGAAGTTTCTATGAATCAAGTTCTTGATAGGCAACTTTGAGGCTATGAAAAGACTTCATTGGAGGGCACATAAATTATCTTTTCTACATGTGTGTGCCACTCCCTAAGTGTGTTAGGTGCTATTGGTTGTTGATATTCTTCTGATTGGTGGTTATTTTCTACTCTATCTTCTTCTACATACACTTATGTAAGCGGCCCACTTATTATTGTAAGTTGTTGCTGTATTTTTGTTCTAATCTTCTTGCTATTGTACTGTGTATTTCTAGTCTTATACTTGAAGTTGAGAGGTATCTGCATTTATTTACGTCAAAGAAGAAGTTATATTAAGGGAGTTTCACACATACACACAAGATATAGGCTATATATTCATTGTTCATGCCTATTAATAATCACTTTCTTTCAGAAACACGCATTTTCTAAAACTTTAGGCACAATTCTCTCATATTTTGTATCTAGAACCATTCATTTTATAATAGCATTTGCTACTTGTTACATCTCTTCTCTCTTTCTCTATACTCTTTCTCTCATTTATCTTATTTGATTCAAGTTGTGTATATGAGCAAGGTTTACAATGTGTGGAAGATCCAATGAAATTTTCTCTACCTCACTTCCAACAAAACTATTGTTAAATTCTTGTATGAGCATTGTTTATGTCAAATTTGGAATACCCATTGAAATTCTTAGTGATAGGGAAGTCATTTGAAATTCGAAGTCATTGAACAACTATTAGTTGAATTTATAGTCGTTGGAAAGTTTATTTTAATCATGCATGAAGTTAGTGGCCAAGTAGAGAACAATAATAAGAATGCATCATAAAATTTGGGCTTATTGAGTGGCTTTTATGACTATCTTCTTTGACATGATCTAGGGTATTGCAGTCTTATCATTGAACTTTTTAATCCCTACCTTGAAAATAGTGCAAAATTATGAGTGGTCGGAGTATGAATTATCTCATATGAGTGGAACAATGAGTCGAATTACAAAAATGGAGTAACTAAATTTTATACAACTAAGGGTTGGAATTCCTACTTTGATTCTCACATAACGGATAAGGATGTGTGGGATGGGGACCTAATGTTGGCCTAAACTTTTGAAACAATGTTCCAAAAAATTTTGAAAGAGGTTATGTACCAATTTTTTTCGGAATAGCCAAAGATGCTTGGGACACTCTTGTCTTGCTATACCATACAAGAAATGAGGCTCATGTTGCTTATCTTTGAAAGTAGTTGTAGAGTGAACATATGAATGAAGAAGATTTAATGGACATTTTTTTGAAAAAGATGAAGGATTTGAAAGAGCAATTAACTTCTTGGGACACTCTTATCATGCTATACCATACAAGAAATGAGGCTCATGTTGCTTATCTTTGAAAGTAGTTGCGGAGTGAACATATGAATGAAGAAGATTTAATGGACATTTTTTTGAAAAAGATGAAGGATTTGAAAGAGCAATTAAATGGTACTCATGAAATCTTGCCAAATAGTTCACTTGTGTAGACTATTCTTAATGCTTTTCCAGATTCTTATAAGAGTTTTTCTTTTACACTTCATTTGGTGATGAAAGCTTATCAAATGCCTTAACTTTTGAAGAGTTAGTATTTTTTAATAGTAGAAAGATCCATCTAGCCAATCAATCCAATCATGTGTGTTGTAGGTCAAGATTTCTTAGCTAATCAAAAGGGCAAAGGTAAATCGAGCTTGTTTAGTAGTAAGAAGGAATTTGTAAATGTTGCACAGTTAAAGAAGGAAGATAAAGATGATAGGAAAAGACAAAATAAAAGACAATTTCGCAAGTATTTTAATGCAAATGATCATGTCATTAAGAGTATACTCATGACATGAGATGTGCTTATGAACTTAAGGTTGATAAAATTGAAATTGAATAGGATAATATCTTTGTTACCTCCATGTTTAGCATCATAAATGTTATACAAATCACATGAGACTTGATATCTGATATTGAAATCTTTTTTATTCATGTTTTATGTTTCTTACCATCTTGAAGGGTAGAAGCCTCAACTATTTATTTCAGATACATGTGATGAGATCAAACAAAGGTGATTTGGTAAACTGCTTAGAAATTTGGTAGTGCAATGGTAGAAATATATTTAAATATCTAAATGCCTAGGTGTGTAGAAGGCTATTACCTACACCAGCAAACATTTTTGTCTCAAACCATTTTGCAAGTGTCATACCATTTTTTCAATTGGAGCATTTACTTTGTTGGAATTAGTCCCTTGCACAATGGTCTAATATGGATTATATCATAACATTTTGATTGAATGGGTAGAAGAAAAAGATATTAAAATATGTGATGTTCAAACTTGTTAGAACATAATCTAATTATTGACTATTAACCCTAATTTCAAGAAAAACCTAATTTTAGAAATGGAAATGGTCAAAGTTGGTAAAAAATGCTCAAAATTATTATGGCACATTCTTAAAGTACTCATGAAGAGCTATCTAACTATAGATAATAATTTGCCACCTAACCTCATTTAGCCCCTCAAAATTAAAACTTTAATTCTCAACTTAAATATGCGTTCAACTTGCCACACGAGCAAATCATATTAGAAGTACACAAAGCATGATCTAATGGTCTGGAATTAAGGAAAATAAAGCTACTAAAAGTCTCCACGAGTCAATTTTTGAGAGGCAACTTTGAGGCTATAAAATGACTTCATTGGAGGGCTCATAACTCATCTTTTCTACATGTCTATGAGACTTACTAATTGTGTTAGGTGCTATTGGTTGCTGATTTCTTCCAATCAGTGGTTATTTTCTACTCTATCGTCTTTTACACACACTTATGTGTGTGGCCCACTGATTATTGTAAGTTGTTGCATATTTGTTCTACTCTTCTTCCTATTGTACCAAATGTTTCTAGTCTCATAATTCAAGGTGAGAGGTACGTACAACTATTTACATCAAAGAACAAGTTATATTTGGGGCTTGTAATAGAGTTTCACACATACATGCAACACATAGGCTATATATTCCTTGTACATGCCTATTTATCATCAGTTTCTAGCACAAACACATATTTTTTAAAACTCTATGCACAATGCTGTCATAGTTTGTATATGGAATCATTCATTTTATAATAGCATTTGATACTCCTTACATCGCTTCTCTCTTTCTTTGTACTCTTTCTCTCATTTATCTTATTTGTTTCAGGTTGTGTATACGAGAAATGTTTCTAATGTGTGGAAGATCTAATTTTCTCTACCTCATTTCCAACAAAATTGTTGTTAAATTCTTATTTGAGCACTATGTACGTCAAATTTGGAATACCCATTGACATTCTAAGTGATAGGCAAATCATTTCAAATTTGAAATAATTAAGCAACTATTAGTTGAATTTATCGTCATTGGAAAGTCTTCTTTTAGTCATGCATAAAGTTAGTGGCCAAGTAGAGAAAAATAATAAGAGTTTCTGTAGTCGACACTAATGGTCTTAACAATCATAGATTTCATTAGGGCAAGCACATGCATCATAGAATGTGGGCTTATCGAGTAGCTTTCATGACTATCTTCTTCGATATGATATAGGGTAATGCAATCCTCCTTGGGCATTTTAATCCATACCTTGGAAATAGTGCAAAATTATGAGTGGAATAATTAGTAGAATTACAAGAAGGGAGTAGCTAACTTTTATACAACTAAGGGGTGAAATTCCTACTTTGATGCTCACATCAAGGATAAGGATGTGTGGGATGGGGACCTAGTGTTGGTATAAAATTATGAAATAACATTATGAAAATTTTTGAAAGAGGTTATGTACCAATTTTTTTCAATTGTATATTGATGAGGGTTGGCCAATCAACTACGCTCAAGGGAAATGTTCTTCCAAAAAAAACTAGTGAACGTCACCAATGAGATGCAAGTGAGACTAAAAAAGTACAAAAAGATTAGCAGAAAGAAGTTGGAGTAAAAAATAAATCACCCCTTGTGCTAGAGAGAGTATGTTTGCATAGAGGATAATCAGTGGGACTTCAAATGGAATATCTTCAAGGCATTAAAAAAATTGAATATACATGTTGTATATCATGAAACTCATATGTGTGTAGTGGATTCGGATGTTTGCGACTTTGAATATGATGCAAAAAACCATATAACCTCACAATGAAGTCTCTAAATTTTATTCGATCATATCTATTATGATATGTGTAAATCATAACCCTTATCTCGTTACAAGGGCCTATAATATCCTCCTCATTATTTCTAATGGTTGTTAAATATGATCAATACTCCACCCTCAAGTGACCACAAATGATCCATGGTGCTCTAAGCTGTAAGGCCCCCATTATGAGGAGAAACCACTATGACAACCCAGACATTTGTGGAACCCAAACTTCCAATCTAGATGAGGCCTATGTGTGTCTGTTGATGGTAATGGATGATCTTTGTGAGACTTGAAAGAAAGTTGGAGAAGCTTGGAGAGGCTTGGAAAGTTGAGTTGTCAAGTGGTGAAGATGGTCCAACAAACCAGCATAGGACCAGCCCTAGCTCTTTGGATATGTAAAGTAGATCTTGTAGGCTTGTGTTTAGTGCAATAAAACCCAATAGCTACTTTGGAACATAAACAAGAACAAGTTGATGCAAAACAAATATCTTGCACCTTGACTAACTCACAAAAACCTTCTAAAAATGTATGGAAGTTGTGACTTCAAACACTAAGAGCAGCCAACACATAAACAATTGGAAAATATCCTCTTAAGGGAGTGACATACATAGGCTTGTCTTGATATAATTCATAAAATCCCTAATTTATAACAAATATAGGAGCAATCACCTTAACACTGAACTGGTGTCATCGTGATTTTTAAGGGATGTGCAGAGAATGACCCTAAGAGTGAAAAACTTGAATTTTGCTGAAAGCAATGAAGCAAATGACTTGAAAATTTGTACAAATAAACTATATATTTGTATCTTTCCAATGAATAAATAAAAACTAGATTTGCAGCTCTCTAAAGAGAGCAACAATCTCTTCAAGTTCATTGAGTCTGAGGAAGGAGCATAGAACATAAATGGCACCAAGCAATGATCAAAGAGTATATGTATTGATTCAAATCAACAATCTAATTAATGCAAAAATGTTTTGGAGTCTTTATATAGACCCTTGAGGATATTAAGATGCCTTTTCTTCATGGATTTGAATTTGAATTTAGGTAGGTTTGCTAGTTAAGATTGATTTGAATATTTTCCTACAATTTAGGAAAAGAGAAATTTGAAGTCACATCTTCTTTTTGATTGATTGATAAAGAATCAATTATTGGAGTTAGACTTCTATGGAAGCACGCGAACAGCACAAGGAAGAAGAAGAAGCTTAGAGCACAACACACAATACTGAATGTATTACTAGAGAATGTACAAAGATAAGTAGCCCATTAGGGCAATAGGCGTATATACAAGCCGGGGGAAAAAAACCTCCTAAAGAGGGAAAAAAGTGCCCCGATGGTCCTAGTGTGTTCACACACATCACTACCTAAATATATCAACAAATCCCCCCTAGGAGTGATGCGGTGAACAAGGAGCTGGCACTCATGTATAAGCAAGTGCCAAGCTATGTGGAAATCACTCCACAAAAGGAAGTAAGCCCAAAGCTTTGCGGAAAGCTTCAAACTTCTCCCTAGGTAGAGCCTTCGTGAAAAGGTCTGCAATGTTCTCCTGCGTGGGCACATATGCCAAGCTGATCTCCCTAGCAGAGAACCTCTCCCCGACATAGTGATAATGCACCTCAATGTGCTTAGTGCGAGCATGGAACACAGGGTTCCTCGCAACTGCCAATGCGCTCTAACTGTCAGTGAAGATGGTGGTGGCAGAAGTCTGACCAACACCCAAATCAGCCATAAGGCATCTGAGCCACACAAACTCAACAATCGCTGTGAAAGCTGCCCTATACTCAGCCTCACATCTAGAAGTGGCCACAATAGGCTGCTTCTTGCTCAACCAAGATATACATGAGCTACCAAGCATGAAGCAAAAGCCACTAGTGGACACATGAGTGTCATAGCAACTAGGCCAATCAGAGTCAGAAAAAACATGCAAATCTGGTGGTAGTGATCCCCCCTTGGGATAAAACAACCCAAGTAGCCGAGTACCACTCAAATAGCGAAAGATGTGCTTAACTGCCTGCCAATGCTTGACTCCTGGGCAATGCATAAACTTGCTCATTTATGAGACAACAAACTGAATATCTGGCCGAGTAATACATAAGTAAATCAAGCATCCAACAGCCTGCTGATAGAGAACAACATCAAATGCATCTCTAGCATCATGAAGACTCAAACGTAAACCTGTCCCATAGGAGTGGCAATAGGCTTACAATCTTCAAGGCCAAAACGCTGTAGTAATGTGTCAATATATTTCGTTTGACACAAAGCCATTCCACCATCAACTTGCATAAACTAAATGCCCAAATAGTGATGCAAATGCCCCAAATCAGACATCTCAAATGAGGCATGCAAATCAGCCTTAAAATCAGCAATATGCTTCTCAATAGGACCAGTGAGCAACATGTCGTCAACATAGACAACAATGATCAAAAGCACATCATTAGCACGCTTAACATATAAGGTGCTTTCAGTTGGACTGTTCTCAAAACCATGTGCAATCAGATAGGCATGTATCTTTTCATACCAAGCATGTGGTGCTTTCTTTAAACCATATAATGCCTTCTTTAACCTGCACACCTGGTTTTCATGCCCTTTTTGCACAAAGCCACAGGGCTAAAAAACATACACTTCTTCATGCAAGTCACCATTCAAAAATGTAGTTTTAATGTCCAACTGATCTACATTCCAACCATGAAGGGCTGCAAGTGCACAAATGCTCCGAATAGTAGTCATATGGCATGTAGGTGCAAAGGTCTCATCAAAATCAATTCCTCTTTCCTGCACATAACCCTTTGCAACAAGCCTAGCCTTATACCTGTCAACTATACCATCAGGTTTATGCTTCAACTTGTATACCCACTTAGTGCCAATGGCCTTCTTGCCAGGAGGCAAGTCACATAAAGACCAAGTACCATTCTTCATTATTGCATCATATTCATATTGCATAGCAGCCATCCAATTTTCTGAATTTGTGCTTCATCAAACGAAACAGGCTCATTCTCATCACAGAGACTAGATGCAGCCATATCATAGCAATCTGATGCAAAAGAGGTATTATGAGAGCCTGAAGGAGTACGATATGACAAAGGTGCATCTAATTTGCTGTCACGCAAAGTCTACACCAGCCATTTTGGCATAGTTTTTGCCTGCTCAATATCAGCTCTCTTATCAACTAGTGCATCATGTGAATCTGCATAAAAAATGGAATGATCTGCATCATCACATGAAACCTGCAAAGGCTGAGAAGTTGCCTCATTGGGACCAGCACTAGACTGTCTACCTGTAAAAAGTGGCAGCAAAGTATCATACATGTCTTTGGAGCTAACAGATGTCTCCTTAGTACATGAAAGCAATGGTTGAATAACATCTTCCACAAAAACAACATCACGGCTAACCAAAATGCATTTAGTCTGTGGATGATACAGACGATAGCCTTTACTTTCAGAACTGTATCCAACAAAAATACATTTTACTACTTTATCATCCAACTTTCTGTGATGTTGTTCAGGCACTAATGCATATGCCAAACAACCAAAAACACGCAGATGAGCAACTGATGGCTTGCGGTCATGCCAAGCCTCATATGGAGTGATAGACTGCAGCACTTTAGTGGGACACTTGTTCAATACATATGCTACACACATGACAGCCTCAAGCCAGAAACTATGTGGTAAAACCTGACTCTTGACCATACACCTCGCCATCTCCATGAGTGACCTGTTCTTTCGTTCAGCAACTCCATTCTGTTGAGGTGTATACGACACTGTACATTGGTGTTTTATCCCACGTTCAGCCAGAAATGCATTAAAATCAGAAGACATATATTCCCCCCCTCGATCAGAACGGAGGGTGCCCATTTTACATGCTGACAGATTTTCAGCCAAAACCAAAAACTTTTTGAAGCACATGAACACTTTGGACTTTGCCTTCAATGGATATACCCATGCATGCCTGGAAAAATCATCGATGAAAGTCACGAATTAAAGATAATTCCCAAAAGAAGGTGTCTGCATAGGACCACATACATCAGTATGTACAAGCTGCAATTTCTGTGTAGCCCGAGCTGAACCATCTTTTGGAAAGGACGAATACTACATTTTGCCCAAAATACAACCTTCACAAACATGTTTCCCAGGTGCCTCAAGTTTGGGCAAAGAGGACACCATTTCAGATTTTTGCAGGCGTAGCAAACTAACAAAATTCAGATGACCAAAGCGTGCATGCCAAAAGCTTTGCATCTGACATAGCTTGAGAATCATTTACTGCACATGCCAAATCATTTACAGATCTTTCATAGTCTATGAGCTTATACAGCCCACGACATAAAATGCAAGAAGCAATAATCACATCGCCATTTGACAGATCATGAACTGTACACCTGTCATCAACAAATTTCACAACCAAACCAATCTTGGCTAATGCAGAAACTGATAACATGTTCTTCTTGATCCTTGGCACAAATAAAGCATATGACAAAGTGAAAGAACTACCATCAGCAGTAGTCTAAATGATCTTACCAACTCCCATAATAGCATAAGAGGAGTTGTTGGTGCATGTAACAGTATTCCCTGTAGGGGCAGGCTCGAGTGAAGAGAAGAAACTGCTCTGCGAGGTAATATGTTTGGTCGCCCCACTGTCAAAATACCAAACATCTGAGTCTACTGCAGACATGGACTGCTCATGAAAAGATGGGTCAAAACTGCAGACAGTAGTAAACGCCCATTCTTCTTCCTGCACAAGATTAGCACACTTTGTTTTTGGTGTAGAGGCCTCTACAACAACCATTCCAACCTCTTTCTTCTTTGCCTCTTTAGCAGCCAGTTTTGGACAGTTCTTTATGATATGATCATTCCCTTTACAGTACTTACAAAACAATTTCTGCTTTTTTTATTTCTTCTCATCTTTATCTTCCTTTTTCGAATATGCAGAATCAAATTTCTGCTTACTAGTTGAAGAGCTCCATTTTCCTTTGCCCTTATGACTAGCCAGGCAAGCTTGATCTGCAACTCGCATAATGGACCTGTTCTGCCTAGACTGATCTTCCTGCAACAGAACAGAGACTAACTTCTCAAATGATAAGGCATTTGGATTGCCTTTCATCATCAACCGAAGAGTAGAAGCAAAACTCTCATATGAATCAGGAAGACCATTCAGAATGGTCTGCACAAGTGAGCTATCTGGTATAACCTCATCAGCAAAAATCAACTGTTCGTTCAAGTTTTTAATCTTTGTTAGAAAACTGTCCATACAATCACCTTCATTCATGTGCTCACTCTCCAACTGTTTTCGGAGGTAAGCAACACGAGCCTCATTCCTAGCTTGGTACAATGTGGTAAGTGTATCCCAAGCATCCTTAGCTGTTTTGCAAGAGCGAATGTGAGGAATAATGGCATGTTTGATAGACAAAGCTATCAATGCATGTGCCTGGGCATCTCTGCCATCCCAACGAATCTACTCTACAGTAGGTGCAGCAGAAACTGCAGCACGAACAGGAATATGCAGAATATCATCATCTTTGACACCTTTTGCATCAGCTTCAGTACCTGCAATTGTAACAGTTGCAGGTGTGATAGGATGTTTTTTGACACCCTGTACAATGTTCCACAGTCCTTTTGCAACCAACACATGTCGCATCATATAAACCCATAACGGGTAGTTGGTACCATCCAACTTATCCTCAACAGCCAACATACGGAATACATCACTGTTTTCAGCCATGGCCGGTGACTAAAATACCTTGATGCAAAAAATTGACTGTATCTCAAAAAGTTGAACAGAACTGCCCAGACGAATTCCGCTAGACCTGTAGCAGACTTTGAGGCGCTTATACTGGCAAACAGAAACTGGTATATACCTTTGGCACAAAGAAATGAAATAGCCTGCACAAGCGCTACGATAGTGCGTTCGAAGGCCGAAATGAGCTCAAATCGCGATTTCGGCACCACAAAGAGAAGCTGTTTTGATCTCGGAAACACGCTGAGTATGCTCACCAAAATTCGTGTGATTCTGAGACTGCAAACGGAGGAGTGTCGACGGTGCCCTAGATGAAGCGATGACCTACTCTGATACCAATTGTTGGAGTTAGACTTCTGCGGAAGCACAACACACAATACTGAATGTATTACTAGAGAATGTACAAAGATAAGTAGCCCATTAGGGCAATAGGCATATATACAAGCCGGGGGAAAAAAACCTCCTAAAGAGGGAAAAAAGTGCCCCAACAGTCCCAGTGTGTTCACACACATCACTACCTAAATATATCAACATCAATCTCAAAAACTTCTAACTTGTGGCTTTTAGGCCTTTTACTCTTTCCTTTTTACAAAGATAAATACTTTGAAAATTACATAAGAGGGTGATCCTCTGATCAAACTCTCAATACAATAAATGAATGCAAATAAAACTCTACAAGGATTATATGTGGCATCATTCAAATGATGATTTTGATGTAGATCATCTCCATCTCAAGCATAAAAAAAGCTTGATGTTCCAACAACTCCCCCTCAAACTAAAGTATGCTTGAGTCTTCTTTCTCTGATAGGTTGAATACTTGCCATAGCTTTGAATCTACAAAGCTTTATCCCATCAAATGCTTTTGTCATCATATCTCCTATTTGCTTCTCAGTAGGAACAAACTAAATGTCAATTTCCTTTTCCATAAGCTTCTCTCTTACAAAGTGGTAATGGACTTCTATGTGCTTTGTCCTTGCATGAAAAATTGGATTTGTAGCTGGATGCATGGAACTTACATAACTTCTGAGGTTTGGAACTTACAAGTCCCAAATCTGAGTACAACTCCTTGAGCCATATTGCTTCTTGAGTTGCAATAGTTAGACCTCTATATTCTACTTCAGTTGAAGATAAAGCAACTATTGGTTGCTTCTTACAACTTTGTGACACCAATTTTGAACCTACAAATGCTAAGTATCTAGAGGTAATTCTTTTATCATCCTTTGCTCTTGCCCAATCTGCATATGAATAGATTTTAATATACAAATATGAGGAGTAAGGATAATAGATACCTTCATTAAGTGTCCCTTTGAGGTACTTGAGTACTCTCTTTGTAGCATCCATGTGTGGCCTTCTAGGTGAGTGCGTGAATTGACCAAGCACTCCCACACTATATGATATGTATGGTCTTGTGTGAGTAGCATATATCAAGCTACCAACTAAGCTTTGATACTCTTTAGGATCATCAATCTTCTTACCTTCATAAACACTCAGTTTATGGTTCAATTCCAAAGGTGTACCTGCAAGCTTATTCTCCATTCTGAACTTGAGAAGAAGGTTTTCAATGTATCTTCTCTGAATTAGATACATCCCTTTATTTGTATAAATCACTTGCATACATAGGAAATATATGAGCTCACATAAGTCACTAATTTTGAACTCCTCTTACATGTATCTCTTGATCCTTTGAATGACATTCAGATCATCACTTGTCACAATAATATCATCTTCATATACACATAGATATATAGCCTCATTGTGGTCCCTTTTGATGAATAAAGAAGGATTTGAGCTGCTAGGTTTGATCCCTTGATCTTGAAGGTATGTAACCAACATGTAATTCCAAGCTCTAGGAGCTTGTTTCAATCCATGCAATGCTTTCTTAAGTAAGCAAACATTAAGATGTATGATTAGGGTTTTCAAAACTTGGTGGTTGTGACAAGTATACCTCTTCACTTATCCAACCATTCAGGAATGCATTTTCACATCAAGTTGGAGGAGTCTCCAATTTCTTGCAACAACTAAACTTATCAATGTTTTGATTGTAGTCATCTTTGCAACTGGTGAGAATGTTTCCTCATAGTCTATACCATGAGTTTGTGAGCATCCTTTGGAAACTAATCTTGCCTTGTACTTGCAAACTAATGCATTTGAGTTTCTTTTAACTTAATATACCCATCTGCAACCAATTACCTTTTGGTTGGTGTGACATTGGAACAAAATCCCAAGTATCCATCTCCTTCAATGCATCTATTTCTTCTTTCATGGCCTTTTCCCAATTAGGGCTTCCCTTTGCCTCTTCATAGGTTGAGGGTTCCTTTGAAATTGAGTCCTTTGTCAAGTAGATTGAATTCTTTGTAACAAATATGGAATCATATCCATACCTTTCTGGTTGTCTTTTCTCTCTTGTTGACCTTCTAGGTGCTTGCTTGGAGCAATCTCCACACTCTTGCATCTTTGCTTTGCCTCTTGAATTCCATATCTTGTAATCCTTTTCCTTTTCATCTTGGTCATCATCTATATCACTTCTTGGGTCCTGGACCCGTGTATTATGCTTGCTTCCTAATTGTTGAGAATCAGAATCAAGATTATATGGTAGAGTTATCTTTTGGTTCTCTTCATCATACCAAGACCTGTCTTCTTCAAACATAACATCTCTACTTGTAGTTAATTGCTTGGTTGAAGGATTATAGAACCTGTAACCCTCTGAGTTGAGTCATACCCAATAAACATTGCCTTTGGTTCCCTTTCATCTAGCTTACCTCTTATTTGTGATGGTACATGACCATAAGCTAAACAACCAAACACCTTGAAATGTTCAAAACTAGGGTTTCTTCCATACCATGCTTCATAAGGATTCATACCTTGAAGTGATTTGGATGGTAGTCTATTGAAAAGGTACACAACAATTGAAATAGCCTCTTCCCATGGATAATGTGGAAACCTCTTCTCTTCAAGCATTATTTTGGCTGATCCAACCAATGTCTTGTTTCTTCTCTCTGCAATTCCATTAAGTTGAGAAGAGTACCTGGTAGTCACTTCCCTTTTGATACCTTTATCCTACAAGAACTCATCAAAATATTTGGAGAAGTATTCTCCCCGTCCATCAGATCTGAGCTTCTTGACTGATCTACCTGTATGATTCTCCACATGTGCTAGATACTTTTTGAAGCAATCAAACACTTCATTCTTACTCTGTATAAATTACAGAATAGTCCATCTACTATGGTCATCAATAAATGAGACATAATACCTTGATCCTACCAATGAAGGTTCTTAGATTGGTCCCCATACATCTATATGTACTAAGTCCAATAAATTGTTGTGGGTGTAGCCTTTGTGGTTGAATGATTGTCTTTGTGCCTTCCCAATCTGACATGCATAACATCTGTTGATCATGTGTTGCTTTGATATGTTTGGCAATCCAAGAACACTTTGATCCTTGGAGAGATCAGTTTGGCATATGTGCCCACACAGGAGAACATTGTAGACCTTTTCACAAAGGCTCTACCTAGGGAGAAGTTTGAAGATTTTTGCAAAGTTTTGGGCTTAATTCCTTTTGTCGATTGATTCCACATAGCTTGGCACTTCTTTATACATGAGTGAGAGCTCCTTGTTCACCGCATCACTCCCAAGGGGGATTTGTTGATATATTTAGGTAGTGATGTGTGTGAACGCACTAGGACTATCGAGGCACTTTTTTCCCTCTTTGGGAGTCCCCCCCCCTTGTATATATGCCTATAACCCTAATGGGTCACTTATCTTTGTACATTCTAGTGGTAATACATTTAGTATTGTGTGTTGTGCTCAAAGCTTCTTCTTCTTCCTTGTGCTATTCACGTGCTTTCGCAGACCTCAAACTCCAATGCACGTCAAATGTTATTTTTTTAGTTGAATGCACTACAAAGTTTTTGAAGGTTGACCATGAAAAAAATTATACCATTAATTTTTTAACTACCATGAAATGTGAATGAAATTCTTCGAATTTTTAGGCTCTTGGTTTCCTCATGATTCCTTCACTATTTTATACAACTTCAATTTTAGCTCTTCTTGTCTTGATCTTTTGATTTCTCATGACATGTTGATTCACATATACAAAGAATTACTTGCATAATGGATCATTTTAATACCAACACATAAAAAATATATATGTTACATTTTAAATCAACGACTATGTAGGAAACACCCACTACATGAAAATGGGGGACTCCTCCATTTTGCACACCAACATATTGTGCTCAAATTTGGTCCAATAAATATAAGAGTTTTTTGATCCCACATGCATCAATACTCAAATTATCACTTTCTAAATAACTTTCCAAAAGAGAATTGGTTTACCTTTTTTGTATTACATTCAAATCCTTTTCCTCAATTTGATATATTTTGTGATCTCTTTAACCTTAGACAAGGCATATAAAAATAATTGGTTCAAGCAAGCAATGAAAGCATTCAAATCAAGAAATTTGTATTACAATTAAACATTGAAACCCCTAGTATATGATAAAATAAAGGCATTGGAACAAACAAAACATGATCAAGTACTATGAAATAGCTTAAACATTGAATTATACTCCAATTAAATTGCACATAGTAATCACAATGAAACTCCAACAACATCCAAAACAAATCATAAAACGTAAACTATTGACACAATATCGATGAGTATAATGCACCCAACGATTGAAATATTCTATAGTATTTCAATATTCTTATAAAGCCCAACAACTATAGATGAGCATAACATATAATAGACAAATCAAGATAGAGACCACCGATTTGCAAACCATGAGGTGCAAACAATTGATCTTATAATAGTGTTGCTTGTACTAAGGCATCATTAAGCTATCCATGTTCAACTAACATATTACTACTTTGAAATGCACCTCCTCCTTCATTTCCTTGTTTTTTGTCCTTTCTTTGTTCCACTTCTTTTCTCATCTAATAGCTTTTGTGATTTTTTCATCTTGACAACACATGAATTTTTTTTTCTTAAAGCAGGAGATGGTTATATATCAAAAAAGGACATTTATTAATACCAAAAGGAAATGAAAGTCTTGGTATATGATGAAATGTTTCATAAAAAACAAACCAAGATTACGTATTATCAAACATATTAGCCATTGACTTCTACATATTAGGGTTCTAACTAGACTTCCATGTTTGAATTGAGAAAAAAGAAAGAGTACTTCTTTAGAAGGCAACGAGTTCATATCTCAAGGTGAACTTCATACAAAGAAAATTCGATCAAAAGTGGTGTAGAAGATGCCATAAAATGAATGATTATTTTGTTGACAACAAAATAGACACTAATTGAAAAGATGCTATGCACATATCATGGATTTGGACACGAAGAAGAAAGTTTTGATAATTTTTAGAAGATTCAATAGTCATGAGAAGATGTTAAAGATCAGACGATATGAGATGAGATTAAATCCAAACTTTCAAGATATTTTCCAACAAGATTCATGGATCTCAATAATATTTGATGTCATTTTCATTACGAGATATGGGTTGACACTGAAAGTGAATTTTGGCAAAAGTCAGATTGCATTGGCATATGTGAGGAACCCTATGTTCCATGCTCACAAAAAGCACATTGAGGTGCACTATCATTATGTCAGGGAGAAACTCACTACTGAAGAGATCAATTTGAATTATGTGCCCATGCAAGTTGATTTTATAAACATCTTCACAAAGGCTCTGCCTAGAGAGAAGTTTGAAGCTTTTGGCAAAGCTTTGGACCTACTTCCTTTTGTGGACTGATTTCATTCCACATATCTTGGCACTTCGTTATGCATGAGTGCTAACTCCTTGTTCATTGCATCAGATCTAGGAGGGGATTTGTTAATATGTTTTAGTAGTGGTGTGTGTGAACACACTTAGGATTGCCAGGCCACTTCTTCCCTCTTAAAGAGATTTTATTCGGGGCTTTTATATATGCTGATAACCCTAATGTGTCACTTATCTTTGTGCATTCACTTGTTAATACAATCATTGTTGTGTTGTTCTCCAAGCTTCTTCTTCTTCTTGCTTGTGTTGTTCGTGTGCTTTCACAATCCTCTAACTTCAACATCAAAGGCTTGTGGAATATTATGTAGGTCTAGATATCAACCAATGGTGCAAGTGTGGATATAAGCCTCAAGAGAGAAGGAAACCTAACTATCTACAAATGCATATATGTGGATGACCTAATCATAACAAGGAATGATAATTTAGGTATCAAATTTATTAAAGCCAAGATTATGATGGAATTCAAGATCTCTGATCTTGAAATACTCAGATAGTTTCTAGGGTTTGAAGTAATATAGGTAGCACATGTTGTTTACTTAACGCAAACAAAGTACTTGCTAGAAGTGTTGTATAAGTATGGTTTGAGTGGTTATAAGACAAACACACAACTTGTGGATCCAAATAAAAAGTACATGCAGGTAAAGGACAACTAGTTGAAGACATAACAACATATAGAAGCATAATTGGAAGTCTAAACTTTGCAAAAATACAAGACCTGAATTGTCCTATGTTAAAGGACTACCACCTCAATTTTTGAATGTAGCAATTGATGTTCACTTGAATCTAGCCAAGAGTCTGCTTAGACATATCAAGCACACAATCAACCAAAAGCTATTCTACCCTTATGGAGACTGACTACAATCCAAACGGTTCAACGATGTTGATTGGGCTTCTTCAAGGAGGAAAAGATTATATCAAGTAAAGTTCTCATGCTTTAAGATTCATCTATGGATTTCCAAGAATCAACCTATAGTTGCATGATCATCTACTGACACACAACATAGAGCCTTAACACTTGTTACATGTAAGATTATGTGGCTCAAGAAGCTAATCAAAGATTTGGATGTGGAGGTCAAGGAGTTCACTTTATTTGAAAAAAACATTGCAAACATTCATCTAGCAAGCAAGCCAATATCCCATGCAACAAGCAATCACATAGAGATCCATTATCATTTGGTAAGAAAGAAGGTATTAGCCAAGGAACTCAATGTCAGATACATCAACACAAAGGAGAAAATGATAGACATCATGATAAGGTTTATGGATGCAAATGAGTTGGAAGAGTTCAAGGGCAACCTCAAATTGAAGGAGATCAAAGGAGAATAGCTCACTTGAGCTTGAGGAGTGTTATAATTCTTTTCCTTTTGCAAGTTCAAGTAAGTAAATGTGGTCTTTCCAATGTTCCACATCTACATTCTTTGGCGAATTCAACAAGTTATTCCATGAGTTCTAGCTAACTAAATGAACTTAACTACCATGATTGAAGAAAGTCAAGATTCTTTTGGAGGTCCATTTAAATTCAAAAGCCAAAGATCTATCATTTTACAAGGAGTAATTTTAAGAAATTTGTGGGCATCCTCCATGACTCATTGGGCACTCAACTTACATGCGGGTTTGAGTTAGACCGTACCTAAGCTACCCCTCCTACCTAGCTTAATCTCTACATAGGTAGATATCTTTCCATAATTATATCTCATTGTATGCTACCTTAATTCTTAGCCAAGCTAATTCATCTTGTTGCTTGTATTTTAAGGATTACTCTTATTATGATCTTATCATTGTTTACTCCTTAATCTTGTGTGTAATCAATTGAATAGCTCACTCGATTGTTCTCTACATACTCTGAGCTTTCTTGAGTGAGTAGACAAATGCTTGTTCTTTTTCTAGAGAGATAATATCTTATCTTATGTGGGAAGGCTGACACACGTCTTAAAAAATCCATTTGGAGTGATCTAGGGATTGTTGGAAACTTTGAGGGTGTAGTTTATGAGCACAAAATCTTAGAGGTTCAATCCTCACAAACAAAGAGCAAATGCGTTTCTGGTTGAGTGTGCTAGCAATATGTGAGGTCTTAAAAAGGGTCAAACATACATTTTCAATCCTAAAGAACAAAGAGCGATTGAGTTTATTCGCTTATTATGATAGCCATCTTTGAGGTCCTAAGAAGGGTCCAACATAATTTTGCTTCAATTTAGAGATAACTCCATCATACACACACACACACACACACACACACACACACACACACACACACACACACACACACACACACACATATATATATATATATATATATATATATATATATATATATATATATATATATATATATATATACACACACATACATATATATGTGTGTGTGTAATTAATGAACTAAAAGCATTAAGTCCACTACTTTCTTGAGAGATTACTCTCCTCCCAACCTTATGCTTGTGTATATAACTCCTCAAATCAACGATGACCATTGGATTGAAGACCACAAGTGCATGTGAAAAATCCACCAATAGAGTCCACTAGTGGTAGCTGTACTCCCACTCGAGTTAAGTCTCTTTGGACTCAAGTTAACATGAGATCTTTGTGCAAAAAAACTCTCCTCATGCTCCCCATGCTTGAACCCAAGACCTCCTCCTCAACCTTGAGACTTAACCACTAGGCTAAGTAGATGACTTGTTTTAGTAAGATAAAACATTTTTACTTTACTTCCAATCTCCAATGATAATAACGAGATCTTCCTGATCTAGTTAAAAAGAATCACTAAAAATAGAGATAATAACTTCTCACCTTAAAGTACTCAGGTGAGACTCAATCTAACCATTGTGACTATTTGATCTCCATATTCCATTATTATCTAATAAAAAAAAATCCATCTAGAGTATTTTTCTAGGAGCAAGTAAGAGTTACTTTTTATACAAATGATTTCATATTATAACTTATCTTTATGAACAATAGATATATAGGCAGATAGATAGATAGATAGATATATAGGTATATATATATATATATATATATATATATATATATATATATATATATATATAGGTAGGTAGGTAGGTAGGTAGGTAAATACATACATACATACATACATACATACATACATACATACATACATACATACATACATACATACAGACATACATACATACACACATACATACATACATACATACATACATACATACATACATACATACATACATACATACATACATAGATGGATACATGTATAGATGCATACATAGATATATATATATATATATATATATATATATATATATATATATATATATATATATATATATATATATATATATATATATATATATATATATGTATATAGATAGATAGATAGATAGATAGATAGATAGATAGATAGATAGATAGATAGATAGATAGATAGATAGATAGATAGATAGATAGATAGATAGATAGATAGATAGATAGATAGATAGATAGATAGATAGATAGATAGATAGATAGATAGATAGATAGATAGATAGATAGATAGATAGATAGATAGATAGATAGATATATAGATGGATAAATAGATAGACAAATAAGTAAATAGAAATATGCTTAAATCTAGTCTTGAGATCCCAAACAATGTCCGATTTCAAACTTTTCAGAACCAATCAAACATCCAAGTCATAGAACATCCAAGTCATAGAACATCCAAGTCATAGAACATCCAAGTCATAGACTTGCTTTATTCATTCTTCCCCCGTTCGAAATTTTTTTTATCTTAAAGAATAGGGCTATATATAATTAATTGTAGGCATAC
>CM035411.1:170069983-170197483 GCA_020310875.1 Ceratopteris richardii | reverse complement strand
AGCATTTGATTTCTCCTGATGAATTCTTGCTTGATAGTTCCATTGTGTAGTTTGTTTTGAATGGTCTTCTCGATGCATACCAGAGTTTTGCTTCTACTCTTTGTTTGATGATGAAAGGCAATCCGAATGCCTTAACATTTGAGGAGTTAGTCTCTGTTCTGTTGCAAGAAAATCAGTCTAGGTAGAATAAGTCCATTATGCGTGTTGCAAATCAAGCTTTCCTGGCTAGTCAGAAGGGCAAAGGTAAATGGAGCTCTTCTACTAGTAAGCAAAAATCGGCTTTATCTTTTCAGAGAAGAAAGAATGTAGTGGAGAGGCTCAAGGCCAAGAGCCAATTGTAAAAACTTTATAATACCAATGTTTTGTTTTTCCAATTTCCATGTGCATTCAATCTATTATATCTTTATGGTTTTGACAATCTCATAACTTTTGCATAGTTTAATCAGTCTTTTTCCATTATTTCTTGTAATTTGTGTTGCCCAAAATGCATGCAATGGCTTAGGAATGCAAAAAAAAGGCCTGCCACAGAAACACGGGGATGGGCCCTGCAAAAATTTGCAGGGCCCATCCCCACATTTCTATGGCAGGCCTTTTTTTTGCATTCCTAGACCATCCTATGCACTAGGTTACCTGTATTCCAAGTCTATCTCCCTCAATTAGCACCTTCACTTGGGGAAATGTGGAACACTCTTCTTATGTGCAATAATTAGAGAAAGTTAAGACTCCTCTGGGTGCACATAAGCATGCAGCAGTAAATAAGTACATGTATGTTCATAAACATTGCTTAGCTATTGGTGAGGGGGTTAGCATGCAGTGCACTCTAGCCAAGGCCAATCATATGCCCCAATGTGCATGGCATGTGTTTTCATGGCTTGGAAATGCCAAAAAAAGGCCTGCCACAGAAACGCAGGGATAGGCCCTGCAAAACTTTTGCAGAGCCCATCTCCGCGTTTCTGTGGCAGGCCTTTTTTTGGCATTTCTTAGCCATGAAATGCATTAAATAACATATTACCACTTACAACAAGTACAGAAAAAAGAATGATACAACTATGAAAAACACTTCAAAGAGGTACTGGAAAAACACGCCTACAAACATAGGAGAAATAAACTTCAAAACATGTACACTAAGAGATAAACACTTGGGAGAGCAAATATGAGAAGACAAAGATTATATTCATCATTTGGGGTTTACAAAATATTCATCATATGGGATATACAAAAGGTTCTCCAAACAAGGGAGTACAAATTATGGTTAAGGGTTATTCCCTCTAATTCTCCTAGCTAGCTGCAAATCTTTAGGTTGTATTGTCACTCTCTTTGCATGGATGGCACATAGGTTAGAGTCCTCCAACATTGATATAAGATACGCCTCTGCAGCTTCTTGGAGAGCTTCAATGGCTATCCCTTGGATACGAAGTCTAGTGCACTAGCGTTGGATCTCTTCCTTCACAACTCTTGCAAATGACCTTCGTGGAATAAGAAGCTCCACAGACTTTTGATAGTGTCGAATCTCCGCAAAGGCTCTGGTTTGCTTTCTACGCCTTTGTGGTGCTCTTACATTTGGGGGGATGTTGGGTTGTGGTCGTTGTGGTCTACGACGTGGTTGATAGTTCTTCTTTCTTCTTGGAGGACGCCTAGATGGTCCTGCCTCATCATTTACTTCCTCTGCCCGACCTTGCTCTCTTTCTTCATTGGTTGGTCTTTGTCCTTGTCTTGGGGGGAGTGTCTTGCCTCCTTGTGTTACTCGATGGTTCACGAGGATATCATCATTGTTCCATGGTGGCTCATTTATACTTTCTTCATCTGAGGAACTCCATAAATTTGATGTCTCAATTACAACTCGTCTATGTCCTCGTTGTTTGGGCCTTGCCTTGATTGGTGTCCTGATTGGGGGATCATCATCAGATGCGGAAGGGGAATAATTTATTTCTTGGGATACATCTCTCTCTGGTGAAGCTTCATCCCCCCGCGATGCAATGCTACCGGATTGTGTCCCTGCACCCGAGTTTCGTCTTGAAGAGTGGCTTGTGGTTCGACGCTTCTTGTGGGGTGTCATCCATGTTGGGCGCTGAGTACCTTGCACATGGCTAGGGTAGACGACATGATCCTTCCTAGTAGTCTGCTTTGTGCGTGCCATTCTCTTAGGTTGTAAAGTGGTAAAATGAGGAAGGACACCTCTATTTATAGGCTTTCACTTAAGAATTGTCCTGTTCACATTTAAATGGATAAAAATTAGTTTTAATACATTAAAAGCATATTCACAAAAATAGTAGAATTTTATTTGAAGTGAAAGGGGTTATAAAAACCTTGAAAAGAATAATGCATTTTAAGAGTTTGGAAACTATTTCCAAGCAGAACCCTCACGGACTCTTTGTGCATGCCATTGGGCATGATGTACGGGTCCTGACGATGACATCCACTTCTCTCTTGCAATATCATGTTGTAGCTTTCGTGTAATCTTTGCTATTCGTGACTCACATGCCTTTTCCATTATATATTTTCTAGAAAATGTCGCATGAAAAAACCAATTGAACATTTCTTCTAAATAGTTTGATTGGAGTAGACCACCCCCATGACGAGTGTTTTTAAAGTAAACACCTCTACCCCTGTAATGTGACTTCTCCATTCCTTGTGTAGTAAAAATGTCTAGTGACACATATCGATTCATAAAATATGCTCCATGTGCAAAAAGAATATGCTATGATCTGGTCAATAAGATATACACATAGTGATTAAGAACAAATAAAAAAATGTAAGCAAAACTTACTATGTAATGTGTAATGTTGCTTTCTTCCCAAGATAAGATGAATGACTGTGTAAACTCCTTCAAAGTCACTTGGAATAATTCTTGTTGTGAAGCATTAGTGGAAACCAAACACATCATATGTAACAATTGATTGAACGATGACCAAACCTTCTTTCGCTTGTTAATGAGATCAACTTGACTATCATTGTCTGTTGTAATTGAACAGAGGTCCTTCCAAAGCTCCCATTTCCCATCATCTTGACTATTCACATCTCTTTTAAAGAAACGTCGTGCCTTCTTCCCAGTCATTGAAACTTGTTGTAAAATCTCTTGAGACTCACCATACTTCTTAACAAATAAAGATACGTGGCCACCATGACAACCTATAGAATTCAAAAGATCTTCTATTTTTTTGGATTGCTATTGTAGACCTCTCTAGTGGTTTCATTACAAATGCATATTCAACATGGAGCTTCAAAAGCCTATCAAAGATCCTCATGAATGCATGCAAAGTACAAAAGTGAACATTGACTAATGGAAGTGGGATAATGGGGTTCCAATCATTGCTTATTTTATCACGAGTCGGTTCTTGTAACATTGGAAACCTCAAAAGTGATATCTCCCATTCCCTGTGATTCGATGAGTCTGTTTCATCAATTTCTTCAAAGTCATCAACTCTCATCAATGCCCTTGTAGGTTTAGACTGTCTCTTAGATCCTTTGTAACCTTGTGTACAATATGGGCAAGGATAGAGAGAAGATGCTCCTTGTTTACAACCTAACATGCATTTTATACTCTTAAGGTCTCCACCCAAATGCCATTCTACCTCAAAATCACCTATATCATCTACAAAAAGCTTTTGCCCATGTATTTGAGAAGAGATTACTTCCGTAATCCACGGAGTCCTACTAAAAATCCATGAAATAACATTATTTGTTTCTTTGGGAACTTCTATAGCACCTAACCACCAGATATCTCTCCCTGATTGCACATTGTAAGTCAAATGGTCCCTCCCTCCTAAAGTTTTATCACTCATTGCATGGTCCATAATTTCGTTCATTAGCGTCACACTCAACCTTTCTAGTCGCCGACCCTTTATGATTTGACACTCATTAAGCTTCAGTATGAACTTTAACTTAACATTACAGTCTGCACAAAAGAGAAAACATTATCTTAATATGACACTTGAATGCAATGAAACTTCAACACTAAATAAAATGTAGTAGGGGTACCTTTGATTGTTGAACTATAAAAGTGAACCATTGCTTGTTGAAGCTTCTGAAGATCCACAAATATATTGTTGAATTTAGTGTAAGTAAATCCTTGTGTAGATAGGATTTTTGATTGCTTCTTGGGAATATTTGGATGATAAACAGAGGCAGGCATAGTTTCTTCTATGAATAAGTATTGTCCAATAGTACAAGTCACATCCTCATTTGAAGTTTTTTTATTGATAGACACTTCATATGGGCATGGAAATATACTTTGAGAAATACCTTGTGATTGTAGGGCTTGCCTGAGAAGGGTGTACATTGCAGTATACCCATTTCTACTGATGCCCGCTTCGTCACATATTGCCTGCACATCTTGCACTGTGATAAGATTTTTTAACTTCTTTGAAAACTCAGCTTCAACAACAACTCTAATACACTTTCCTATGCGTGAGTCTAAAGCAGAAGTGATTTCTTTGGTGTTTATACAACTATTCATCAGCTTGAATTAGTCTTGTGTTGTTGATGAAGCAGTTATGTCTTGAATAAACGACCTACACAATGAAAGATTCCATTACAAATCTTCATTAAAACATATAAAATTAAAACAAACACTCACCTTGTTTCATATATACGTTGTTTGCATGCTCCACGACCTTTTGAAAGAGCTTCAAAGGATGACAATGCTCTTTTCCTATGTCTCATACCAAGTGGAGTATCTTTCAACTGCTGGAGATTGGCAGTTAACTTTGAAATTGTGCTTTGTTTTGCTTCAATATCCTGTTCCAAATCTGCAAGTTGTTTTTGTAAAGATATGATTGTGCTTTCTAAAGTGACCACCCTCATATGATGGATGTGATATTGTTGGAACCAAAACTTAGCAGTAGCAAGTGAATGTGTAGATAATCGCTTGCAGTAACCTAATAGTCCAGCTTCACCCGCACCAATGAACTGAAGTAAAGTTGAGAGTTTATGGAATGTTGGATGGTAAGAAGATATTGGATCAAGAGGATATAGTGAACCATGAGCCCAAAGATCAATACTTTTTTCTCCAGCTGCACGACGTTCATTTTGAGAATTGGCATCATTGTTGCATCGTGTATTTGGAGCAAACTCTCTAGGCACACGAACATGGATACTTGTTGATGCAGGAGCATGAGGACGTTCTACTGTGAAGTTTGTGATACATGTCAACACCATCTTTGCTAATGACCAACAATATCAAAAACAAAGATGAAAAACTGGTTGGAAGGGAGTCTAAAGCATATGTTTTGCTCAAAAAATGTGTTTTCTTGTATGTGTATGGATTAAAGTGTATTTTTCCACTGAGTATGGCTGAAAATGATGAAATTTGAAAAAAGTCATTTTTTGGGGGAAGCATAGTCACGAATTTGATGATGTGGCACTTACTTTTGGAGGGAGTTTGAAAATTATACTTTTTCTAAAAGAAACTTCAGAAAATGGGCCCAAAAAAGTGACTTCTGACATATATATTAAAAAATAGGCTCTTTTGAGTTAATATACATTGAAAATGAGACTTAAAAAAAAAATTCATTTTTTTATTCAAATACATGTACGAGTTTGATGATGTGAAAAGTAGATTCTCTCTCTCTCTCTCTAGAATAAGAAAGAGAGAGGCCTATTGAAGCCTTAAAAAAAGCCTACTCCAGCCTACTAAAAAGTGCCCTATTAAATGCACTTTGTCCCCTTAAACAAGAACAGAATTAAGCTTAATCCCTAAAAATTAGGGATCCTTACAAGGCCCATGCAGGGTTCATTTTTTCCCCTAATGCTGATGGTAGTTCTTTTACATTGTTCGATGCATTATTTGTGTCAGGGATCAAGAAGAATCTGTTATCAGTTTCAACTTTAGCCAAGATTGGCTTGGTTGTGAAATTTGTTCATGATAGATGTATAGTTCATGATCTATCAAATGGAGACATGATTATTGCTTCTAGCAATTTATGTCATGGGTTGTACAAGCTCATAGACTATGAAAAATCTCTGAATGATTCAGCATGTGCAGTACATGATTCTTAGGCTATGTCAGATGCAAAGGTTTGGCATGCATGCTTTGGTCATCTGAATTTTGCTAGTTTGCTACGCCTCTGGAAATCTGATATGGTGTCTTCTTTGCCTAAACTTGAGGCACCCGGTAAACATGTTTGTGAAGGTTGTATTTTGGGCAAAATGCAACGTTACTCCTTTCCAAAAGATGGTTCAGTTCGAGCTACTTAGAAATTGCAACTTGTTCACAGTGATGTCTGTGGTCCTATGCAGACACCCACTTTTGGAAACTATCTTTACTTCGTGAATTTCATTGATGATTTTTCCAAGCATGCATGTGTATATCCATTCAAAGTAAAGTACAAAGTGTTTATGTGCTCAAACAGTTTTTGGTTTTGGTTGAAAATCTATCAACATGTAAAATGGACACCCTCCATTCTGATCGAGGGGGGGAATATATGCCTTCTAAATTTAATGCATTTTTGACTGAACATGGGATAAAACATCAGTGTACAATGCTATATACACCTCAACAGAATGGAGTTGCTGAATGGAAGAACAAGTCACTCATGGAGATGGAGAGGTATATGATCAAGAGTCCAGATTTACCACATAGTTTCTGGATTGGTGTTGTTATGTGTGTAGCATATGTACTTAACATGTGTCCCACTAAACCGCTGTAGTCTATCACTCCATATGAGGATTGGCATGGTCGTAAGCCATCTGTTGCTCACCAATGTGTTTTTGGTTGTCTGGCATATGCATTAGTGTCTGAACAACATCGTAGGAAATTGGATGATAAAGAAGTGCAATGTATTTTTGTTGGGTACAGTTTTGAAAGCAAAGGCTATCATCTGTATCATCCATAGTCTAAACGCATTCTAGTTAGTGTTGTTTTTGTGGAGGATGCTATTTAACCATTACTTTCATGTACTAAGGGCACATCAGTTAGCTCTAAAGACATGTATGATACTTTGCTGCCTCTTTTTACAGGTGGACAGTCTAGTGTTGGTGCTAATTAGGCAACTTCTCAACCTTTACAGGTTTCATGCAATGATGCAGATCATTCTATTTTTGATACAGATTTACATGATGCACTTGTTGACGAGAGGGCTGATATTGAGAAGGAAACTATGTCAAAATGGTTGGTACAGACTTTGCGTGACATCAAATTAGATGCACCTCTACTATATCGTACTCGTTCAAGCTTTCATAGTGCTTCTTTTGCATCAGATTGCTATGCTATGGCCACCTCTAGTCTCTGTGATGAGACTGAGCCTGTTTCGTTTGATGAAGCACAAAATTCTCAACATTGGATGGCTGCAATGCAATCTTAATATGATGCTATCATGAAAAATGGTATCTGTTCTTTATGTGACTTGCCTCTTGGTAAGAAGGCCATTGGCACTTAGTGGGTATACAAGTTGAAGCCTAATCCTGATGGAACATTTGACAGGTATAAGGCTAGGCTTGTTGCAAAGGGTTACCTACAAGAAAGAGGCATTGATTTTGATGAGACCTTTGCACCTACATGCCGAATGACTACTATATGTAGCATCTATGCACTTGTAGCTCATCATGGTTGGAATGTACATCAGTTGGACATTAAAACTACATTTCTCTGTGGTGACTTTCATGAAGAAGTGTATGTTTTTCAACCCCATGGGTTTGTGCAGAAAGGGCATGAAAACTAGGTGTGCAGGTTAAAGAAGGCATTATATGGTTTAAAGCAAGCACCACATGCTTGGTATGAAAAGATACATGCCTATCTGATTGAACATGGTTTTGAGAACAGTCCAACTGAGAGCACTTTATATGTTAAGCATGTTAATGATGTGCTTCTGATCATTATGGTGTATGTTGATGCATGTTGCTCAGTGGTCCTCATGAGAAGCATATCGTTGATTTTAAGGCTGATTTGGATGCGTGATTTGAGATGTCTGATTTGGGGCATTTGCATCATTATTTGGGCATTCAATTTATGCAAGTTGATGGTGGAATGACTTTTTGTGAAAGATATATATTGACACATTATTGTTGCATTTTGGCCTTGAAAACTGTAAAACTATTGCCACTCCTATCAAGATAGGTTTACAATTGAGTCTTTATGATGCTGGAGATGCATTTAATGCTGTTCTCTATCAGCAGGCTATTGGATGCTTGATTTACTTATGCACTACTCGGCCAAATATTCAGTTTGTTGTCTCACTAATGAACACGTTTATGCATTGCCTAGGTGTCAAGCATTGGAAGGTGCTTAAGTGCATCTTTCGCTACTTGAGTGGTACCCGACTACTTGGATTGTTTTATCCCAAGGGGGGATTAGAAATGCTAGATTTACATGCTTTTTTTGACTGTGATTGGGGTGGTTGCTATGACACGGATGTGTCTAGTAGTGGCTTTTTCTTCATGCTTGGTAGCTTATGTATATCTTGGTTGAGCAAGAAACAACCTATTGTGGCCACTTCTAGTTGTGAGGCTGAGTATAAGGCAACTTTTATGGCGACTGTTGAGTGTGTGTGGCTCAGATGCCTTATGGTTGATTTGGGTATTGGTCAGTCTTTTGCCACCACCATCTTCACGGATAGTCAGAGTGCATTCGCAGTTGTGAGGAACCCTGTGTTCCATGCTCGCACTAAGCACATCGAGGTGCATTATCATTATGTCAGGGAGAGGTTCTTTGCTGGAGAGATCAACTTAACATACGTCCCCACGCAAGAGAACATTGCAGACCTTTTACTTAAGGCTCTGCCTAGAGAGAAGTTTGAGGCTTTCCACAAAGCTTTTTGCTTACTTCCTTTTGTGGATTGATTCCACATAGCTTGGCACTTCCTTATACATGAGTGCCAGCTCCTTGTTCACTGCATTACTCCCAGGGGGATTTGTTGATATATTTAGGTGGTGATGTGTCTGAACACACTAGGAACGCGAGGGCACTTTTTTCCCTTTTTAGGAGGTGTTTTTCCCTCGGCTTGTATATATGCATATTGCCGGAATGGGTTACTTATCTTTGTACATTCTAGTGGTAATACATTCAGTATTATGTGTTGTGCTCCAAGCTTCTTCTTCTTCCTTGTGCTGTTCGTGTGCTTTTGTAGATGTCTAACTCCAACAATAAGTAAGTAAGTAAGTATGTAAGTAAATATGTATGTAAGTAAGTAAGTAAGTAAGTAAGTAAGAAAGTAAAAAAATAAGGAAGGAAGGAAGTATGTAAGTATGTAAGTAAGTAAGTAAGGAAGTAAGTAAGGAAGTAAGTAAGGAAGTAAGTAAGTAAGGAAGTAATGAAGAAAGGAAGGAAGGAAGGATGGATGGAAGGAAGGAAGTAAGGAAGGAACGAAGGAAGGAAGGAAGTAATTAAGGAAGTAAGTAAGTAAGGAAGTAAGTAAGGAAGTAAGAAAGGAAGGAAGGAAGGAAGGAAGGATGGATGGAAGGAAGCAAGTAAGGAAGGAACGAAGGAAGGAACGAAGGAAGGAAGGAAGTAAGTAAGGAAGTAAGTAAGGAAGTAAGAAAGGAAGGAAGGAAGTAAGTAAGGAGTTAAGGAAGGAGGATGGAAGGAAGGAAGAAAGAGGGAAGTATGTCAGGAATGAAGTAAGTTAGGAAGGAAAGAAGTAAGTAATGAAGGAAGGAAGGAAGTAAGGAAGGAAGTAAGGAAGGAAGTAAGTAAGGAAATAAGAAAGTAAGGAAGCAAGCAAGCAAGGAAGGAAGGAAGGAAGAAAGAAGGAAGGAAGGAAGAAAGGAAGGAAGGAAGGAAGGAAGGAAGGAAGGAAGCAAGGAAGAAAGAAAGGAAGCAAGGAAGCAAGCAAGCAAGCAAGCAAAGAAGAATGGAAGCAAAGAAGAAAGGAAGCAAGCAAGAAAGCAAGCAATCAAGGAAGCAAAGAAGGAAAGAAGCAAGGAAGGAAGGAACAAAGGCAGCAAGAAAGCATGCATGCATGCATGTATGTATGTATGTATGTATGTATGTATCTATCTATATATATATATATATATATATATATATATATATATATATATATATATATATATATATATATATATATATATATATATATATATATATGTATATATATGTGTGTGTGTGTGTGTATATATATATATATATATATATATATATATATATATATATATATATATATATATATATATATATATATATATATATATATATATATATATATATATATATATATATATATATATACACACACACACACACACACACACACACACACACACACACACACATATATATATATATATATATATATATATATATATATATATATATATATATATATATATATATATATATATATATATGACAGATGGTTGAAAAGGGATACCAAGTCAAGTTAAACCACAAAGGATGCTTTATTGAAGACCCAAGGAATGGCGATGAGCTGATAGCCAAAGGAAAGAAGGAAGGAAGGATGTTCACTCTTGACATTGGCAAAGGACAAAGCAACAAGGCAATGTTCATCACCTATGGCGACAAGAAGATTGGAGATTTGGATTTGTGGCATAAAAGGTGTGGTCACATCAACATTCAAAGGTTGAAAGACATGGAGAAGAGGCAATTGGTAAGAGGTTTACCACAATTTTTCATTACAAATGTTGCATGAGATGTGTGAAGCTTGTCAACTAGGCAAGTCTACTAGGCAACCCTTCAAGAAGAGTGGATATGTAGGACATGGTGTGTTAGACCTTGTGCACAGAGATGTGTGGGGGCCAACCAAAGAACCCTCTCTTGCAGGTAATAGGTACTTTGTAACCTTCATAGATGACTACTCAAGAAAAGTATGGTTGTATTGTATAAAGAAAAAATCAGATGTGTTTGATGTATTCAAAAGATTCAAGGCACAAGTTGAAAAGGAGACAAGTTGCTACATCAAAACCCTAAGGTCCGATGGAGGGGGAGAATACTTCTCCCATGCTTTTTGTGATTTCTTGCAGGACCAAGGTATAAAGAGGCAAATCACTTGCAGTTATACTCCCCAACAAAATGGGGTGGCAAAGAGGAAGAATAGGCATATTGTTGAAATTGCTAGGAGTATGTTAAATGAAATGAATGTGCCTTTAACATATTGGGCAGATGCTGTATCTACTACTGTGCACTTGATGAATAAGTGTCCCACATCAATGGTACATGACATGACACCTGAGGAGGCATGGAGTGGAAGGAAACCAAACCTTTCACACATTAGAATCTTTGGTTGTGAATGCTACACACATGTGCCACAAGAGTTGAGAGGTAAGATGGATGCAAGGGCTGAAAGATGTATGCTTATTGATTATGCTATGGAGCAAAAAGGTTACACGTTCTACAATCCTAATACTAAGGAGTTAAAGGTATCTAGAGATGTAGTGTTCAATGAGCTAAACCATGGTATGCTTCCAAAATTCCATTGCAGGATGAAGATATTGAAGAGGCAGAGAGAAGATATTAAGCTAGGTTTCAAGATAGCTTGGAAATCAGTGGTCCAAACATACAAAGGAGTTCCAACATGGATTCAGCCCATCAATCAATGAATAAAGGAAAGGCAAGATTGGTAGAGCTTGATGAGATGGACATGAAGTTGAAGACTTTGAAGAACCTATGTTAGAAGGGGGAGATACATCAAAAGCAGAAATCAAGGCACCAAGGCAAAGAAGGTTCATTCCACAAAAAGGAGAACAAAGGAGGTCAACAAGGGTAAAACATCCAATCTCAAGGCTTGTTTATGATAGTTATATTGCTAGGCATTATGCTTTCATGACTAAGGTTATCAAAGATCATGAACCTTCTACCTATGAAGAGGCCAAAGACACAAAGGAGTGGCAAGAAGCTATGGAAGAAGAGTACAAAGCCCTTGAAGACAACAACACATGGAGTCTTGTTCCAAGATAAGAAGGGATGAAGGTAATTGGCAACAAATGGGTCTATAAAGTGAAGAGAAATTCTGATGGTTCAATTGCTAGGTTCAAAGCAAGGCTTGTGGCAAAAGAATTTGCTCAATCCTATGGGATTGACTATGAAGAAACATTCAGCCTGGTTGCAAAGATGACCACAATTATGGCAATCATTAGAGTTGTTACATCTACGAGGTGGACAATCTATCAATTGGATGTAAAGAATGCTTTTCTTAATGGCGATTTGCAGGAGACAGTCTACATGACTCAACCATTAGGGTTTGAGAACCCTAAATATTCAGATTTTGTTTGTAAACTTAGAAAAGCATTGTATGGTTTAAAGCAAGCTCCTAAGGCATGGAATCAAAGGCTTGTGGAGTATTTGTGTAGGTGTGGATACAAGCCAAGTGATGGAGATCCTTCCTTATATCTCAAGAAGGAAGGAGGACTAGTTGTCTATGTATGCATATAAGTGGATGACTTGATTATAACCAGAAGTGATGATGTAGGTATCACATGGATCAAGGCCAAGCTTGGAAATGAATTCAAGATTTCAGATCTTGGAGTTCTTAAATACTTTCTTGGGATTGAAGTTATTTATGTGGAAAATGGTATTTACCTTGCTCAAAGGAAATACTTGCTAGATGTACTTTATAAGTATGGCATGAGTGGATGTAAGCCACTCACACAACCTGTGGATCCAAACACTAAGTTATGCGCAGGTGAAGGACAACTTCTTGAAGATATTTCAGCATATAGAAGCATAATTGGAAGCCTTAATTATGCTACCATTGTCTTATGTTGTAGGAGTTCTTTCTCAATTTCTAAATTCACCATCTGATGTTCATATGAATGCAGCCAAGAGAGTGCTTAGGCACATCAATTACACTATCAACCAAGGGTTGTACTACCCTTATGGAGATGGATTACAACCTCAAGGCTTTAGTGATGCTGATTGGGCTGGTTCAAAGGAGGATCGAAGGAGCACATCTGGCTATGTCCATGCTAGGTCAAAGAGTCATTTCATGGATGTCCAAGAAGCAACCTACAGTTGCATTATCATCTACTGAGGCTGAGTATAGAGCTTTAGCACTTGCTACATGTGAGATCATGTGGCTCAAGAAGTTCTTCAAAGACTTGGATGTGGAGGTCAAAGAGTTCACTCTATTTGGAGATAATATGTCAAGCATTCATCTAACAAGCAACCCTATGTTCCATGCAAGAAGCACGCACATAGAGATCCATGATCACTTTATTAGAGAGAAGGTACTAGCAAAAGAAGTGGACATCGAGTACATCAACACCAAAGATCATCTAGCAGATATCATGACCAAGTTTATGCAAGCAAGTTGGAGAAGTTCAAGATCAACCTCAACTTGAAGGAGATCAATGGAGACTAACACTTGAGCTTGAGGGGGAGTGTTAGAATTTTAGCAATCTCAAGTGTGGGAACTCATGCTAAGTTGAAGTGCCACATCACTCACACTTTTTGTTAGGATATACAACCACTTTTCCACGAGTTTTCTCAACCCTTTACTCACCTAATTGATGGAGAAATGTCGGGATCATTTGGAGGGCATCTTTGAATTCAAATTTACAACCACCTTTTTTAGCATTATATATGCAAAGACATGGAGCAAAGTTGTGGCCATCCTCCTCTACCATTTTGAGCACTTGTAGGCTCTCATTAGGAGTGTTTATTCCAGGTCTAAGCTAGCCCCTAGCTAAGCAAGCCCCTTGCTTGCTGGAGTTTTCTCATCGGAAGTGATCTTTGATCACCCATATCTCTTTGTGTAGTAGTCCGATTCATTTGCAAGATAGCTCATTTTGTTCCTATGATTGTAAGCTTTCTTTTGGATGTAATATTACTATCAAATGTTCATTAACATTGAGTATATTGAGCTTGAAATCTCTCTAGTCTGATCTCTACATATTCCCAAATATATGTGTGTTGGAAGGTACACATAGGTGCAAGCTACCAGTTTGGGTAGATTTTGGTCAGTCTTGTGCAAGGAGTTTGGCATAGCTTACATTCCCCAAATTGAGTGATCTATGGCTTGTTGGAAAACTTAGAGAGTCTAGTTTTACTGTGCAAAATTTCATAAGTTCAGTCCTCAGTTCCAAAGAGCAATTCAATTTTTGGTGGACTGTGGTAGTGAACTGTTTGGTCCTAGGAAGGGCCTATCATCTACTGCAACTAGGAGTGGATATACTCCATCAACAAATACAAATACACATATACATATACATATACATATACATATACATATACATATACATATACATATACATATACATATACATATACATATACATATACATATACATATACATATACATATACATATACATATACATATACATATACATATACATATACATATACATATACATATACATATACATATACATATACATATACATATACATATACATATACATATACATATACATATACATATACATATACACACACACACATATAAATATACATATACATATACACACACATACATACATACATACATACATACATACATACATACATACATACATACATACATACATACATACATACATACATACATACATACATAAATGAGTTTGATGCTATATCCGCTCAGTTACAAGCTCAGGAAATGGAGATGGATAATGAAATGAAAGCAATCTTGTTGCTATGCACCTTGCCTTCATCATGGGATACATTTTGCATATTTATTGGCAATAGTGTACCAGGTGGTAATTTGTTCTATGATGATATTTGTGGAGCACTCTTGAGTGAGGAGTTTCGTAGGAAATCTATGGTTGGCACTCATAGTGGAGATGCATATAATGTTTGTGATTCTTACGAAAGAAAGAATCAACAACATGGCAAGAGAATGAACAAGGAAAAAAATGATCAACAGAATAAGAGTAAAAGTAAAAATGTTGATGGGCATGTTAAAGACTACTTGCATCATCTACTTCAACTCTGAAGATTGAAGAAATCAATGCTATTTCTTATGATACTAATGTGTTGACACTTGACGGTACTGTGCCTACTGAGGCTCTTGTGGTTGATTCTCTTTCTCACGCATGGTTGCTAGATTCTAGTGCTTCTTTCCATGTGACACCACATAGAGAATGCTTCTCTACTTATGTAGCAAAGTCACTTGATATTGTGAGACTTGGTGACTCTTATGAGTATGAGGTTGTCGAGATTGGAGACCTCATTGTGCAGTTCATTGATGGTTCAAAATTTACTATGCATAATATACACCATGTACTTGAGTTATCATGTAGTTTGATGTCAGTTTGTCAACTTGATGACCTTGGTTACAAGGTGGTCTTCTATGCTGAGTCCTTTTGCATATCAAAGGGCAATATGGTTATTGCAAAAGGAAGCAAAGTTGGCTCACTTTATCCTTTATTTGTATCATAGAAAGAACACTTGTTAGCTGTAACTGAACAACCTATGAATTGTATTTGGCATGGCCATTTGGGCCATATATCTTGTAGTGGAATGGAAAATCTCTCGTTCTAGCTACATACCTATGTAATCTTTCTCTGAATTATCATTTTGTGAGCATTGTCAATATGGAAACCAAACTAGGAATGTGTAGGAATATGCATAAAATGCACATTTGAATCGTCAATTTAGCCTTTAGATCTCGCTCATACAGATGTGTGTGATACTATGCCCACAACTTCATTAGGTGGTTCTCTTTACTTTATCACTTTCATAGATGATGCTACTAGAAAAGTCTGGGTATATCCTATCAAATCGTAGAGAGTTTATAGTTCCTTATACTCCAATAGAAAATTGTGTAGATGAAAGTTGAATAGAACTATTCAAGATAGAGTAGGTTCTATGTTGCATCATGCAAACCTTTCATAAGGCTTTCGGGCAAAAGCAATTTTGACCGCAATTCATGTGCTTAACCTTCCACCTAGTATTGCCAAAGGTCTAAAAGTGTCACAAGAGTTATGGACAGGGATGCCACTATATTGTGATCATCTTCAAGTTTTCTGGTGTGAAAGATATGTTCATTGTTGGGTATGTGTAGAAGTGCGAGAGACACACGAGAAGCACACACAAAGAGCACAAATGCAGCAAGACACACGGAGAAGACGATGGCTGGAATAGCTCTCTCTATTGATCGATGAACTGAACTGAAGTAAGAGCTGAATAAGAGGAAGGAGATAAGGAAGAGAGCTCACACACACACTCTCACTCTCAAGGAAAAGCACACACACAGATTGAGGCAAGGAAGAATGATCTTCTTCTTCTTCTTCTATTACATAAAAGGAATGTACAAGAATGACCTAAAAAAAAGAATACAACAAGTGCAATATATAAAGATCAGTACATAAGGAAAAACCTAATGTCCGCGAATGAGTGAGCTGGCAAGAAACAAATGTGTCATCACTCTCGGTAGATAAATCTAATAAAGCTCAATGAAGTATCCCTGACATATACCAACGTGACCACTATACATGTCAGAGAAACGAAAAACTGGTACGTGTCATCCTGGATCATCACATGTTGAGCTTGATATCTCAACACTCCCCCTCAAGCTCAACGCCATATCCTGTAATCCAAGCATCTTTCAAAACTTCTTCAACTTCTCAGTTCCAAGTGCTTTGGTGAAAATATCAGCAACCTGCTCATCTGTTCTCACATAAACAAGATCAATATCACCTGCTAATACCTTCTCTCTGATGAAGTGATAATGTACCTCGATATGCTTTGTTCTAGCATGGAAAACAGGGTTCCGTGCTAACTGTATGCTGCTAAGATTATCACAATAGATAGTGATAGGCTTTTGCACTTCCACACCTCAATCTGCAAGTAACATCTCCAGCCATGATGCCTCACATGCTGCCATTGCGGCACCTCTATACTCAGCCTCTGTACTCGACAAAGCAATAGTGGGTTGCTTTCTACTGCTCCATGTAATATTGCACCTCCAAGTGAGAAAAGAAAACCACTAGTAGATCTTCTATCTGGAGTACTACCAGCCCAATCTGCATCGGTGTATCCATGAACCTGCAAATCTACACCAACTTCATAAAACAATGCATAATCCAAAGTAGCACTCACATAACGTAGAGTGCGCCTTAGAGCATCGAAATGTGGCTTCCTGGGAACCTTCATAAACTGACTTTCAATTCCAACAGTATAACTTAGATCAGGCCTTGTAATTGTGAGATATATAAGACTTCCCACAATTTTCCTGTACATAGTAGCATTTTCCAATGCCTCACCTGATGTAGTATCCAATTTCAAATTCTGATCTAATGGCATAGAAATCGGCTTACAATCAGCCATACCATACTTTTGTAGCATATTCAAGGCATATTGCCTTTGTGACATCCATATACCTGTTTCTGTATGTATAAACTCAATGCCCAAGAAATAGCGCAGCATACCAAGATCTTTCATGTCGAATTCCTGCATAAGAAGTTTCTTTACCTCTTTGATGCTTTCTTCATTATCACCACCTACAATCAGGTCATCAACATAAATAGCCACAATAGTGATGCCATCATCAGCCTTCCTTGCATATAGTGAGTGATCTGCATCACACATAGAAAACCCAATGCTGGTTAAGTAATCAGCAATCCTTGCATGCCATGCATGCGGAGCCTGCTTCAACCCATATAAAGCCTTTTGCAACCTGCAAACATATTCTGGATGCTTTGAATCTTCATATCCTTGTGGCTGGTCCATATATACTTCTTCCTGTAACTCACCATGTAGGAAAGCATTCTTCACATCCATCTGATGCAAAGTCCATCCTTTTGCTGTAGCTAATGCAACAAGTGTCCTAATAGTAGACATTTTAGCTACAGGGCTGAATGTTTCCTCATAATCAATGCCATATGTCTGTGCATATCCTTTAGCTACCAATCGTGCTTTATACCTGCTTATGCTACCATCAGCATTATGCTTTACCTTGTAAACCCATTTACAGCCTATGGGTTTCTTTCCTTGCGGCAATGGAACCAGCTTCCATGTATCATTTCCATAAAGTGCAACCATCTCCTCATTTATAGCTTTTTCCCAATCTGCATTACCAATTGCATCTTCAAAACAAGAAGGTTCAACATCTTGTATTACCTTTGTCATGTAGGCACAATGGCGAGCCATGTAACTATCATATGTCAATCGTTGCACAGAATTACGCATCCTCCCACATCTTCTTGGTCCTGGGTCACTTCTCCTTGTATCATCTGCATGTGCCCTTCTTACTCCTGGAGTCTTCACAGAGGGCAATCCAAGTTCCTCATCAAGACTCTTTTATGAACTGCTTGAATCTCCATCAACGTCTTCAAAACCTGCACATGTTTTATGACCAACAGAAAGCTTTTCTTTACCTTTCTTGGATGTATTTGATGAATTTGCTGGACTGAAATTCCCACGTAATCTTCCACTCCATTGATTTGAGTTGGAACTATTGCTTGGTGATGCATCCGGTCCACTCAAAAACTGAGATTCTGCACTTGATTTTTCAGCATTTTCTTTGTCATTTGGTTCAAGACTCAGTCCTTCTTTGGCATCTGCATAGAAGCTTGACATTTCATCAAATACCACATCTCTGCTCACCTTTACTTGTCGTGTGAGTGGGTTATAACATTTATATCCCTTTTGCTCAAGGGAGTATCCAATGAAGACACACTTTTCTGCTTTTGGATCAAGCTTCGTCGTCAATTCATCTGGGACATGTACATATGCAATACAACCAAAAACTTTCAGATGTGATAAGTTTGGCTTTTTACCTGTAAACTAAATTCTCTTCAGGTGTAACTTGATGTACAGCAGCAGTTGAAGTTCTGTTCATGATGTATACAGTAGTATGCACAGCTTCTTCCAAATAACAATGAGGCATATTCTTCTCAGCCATTAAGGCTCTTGCTATTTCTGCAATATGTCTATTTTTGCGTTCAGCAACGCCAGTCTGTTGTGGTGTGTACCTGCATGAAAACTGACGCCGAATTCCATAATTTTTTAGAAAACTGCTGAACTCATTTGACATGTATTCACCTCCTCCATCAGATCTTAATGTCTGAATGTACTTCCCTGTCTACTTTTCCACCATAGCTTTAAAAATCTGGAAGTGATTGAACACCTCACTCTTCTCTTTCATGAAATATACCCATACTTTGCGTGTATGGTCATCAATGAAAGTAACATAAAACCTGCAACCGCCCATATATGTGGTCTTTGTTGGACCCCAAACATCTGTATGTACTACTTCTAGTACATTCTCACTAACATGCTTGTCATGTGGAAATGATGCTCTTGATTGTTTACCAAATTGACATGCTGCACATACCTTTTGCATTTCTGCAACTTTGAAATTTGGTAGTCCATGGACAATCTCCTTTGACTGCATTAGTTTCAGCCTTTGCAAGTTTGCATGTCCAATCCGTTTGTGCCATATCTCAATATCTGCAATAACTCCTGCACCTTTTGCAAACATGGCTGCATTCATTTCAGGAATCTTCACATTTAAGGTGAACATCCTACCCACTTTGTTTCCTTTGGCAACCAATCATCCATCCTGCTTGTACTCTTCTACATATAATCCATCAGCATTGAACCTGACTTGTAATCCCTGGTCAACCATTTGTCCAACAGAAACCAGATTCTTTGTTATATTTGGAACATGCAACACATCAGCAAGATGTTTTACCTTCCCATCCTCCATAGACAGTGCTATGTTTCCTGTATGCTCAATAGGATGTCATGTATCATCACCTGTTTCAACATATTCAAGAACTGGCATTTTCTGCAAACTACTAAACGATTCTGCATGACTGGTCATGTGATTTGAAGCACCTGAATCAACATACCAGACATTATCATTCGATTTTGAAACACCAACAGACATCGTATTCATCATATAGAAGTGCGAGAGACACACAAGAAGCACACACAAAGAGCACAAATGCAGCAAGACACACGAAGAAGACGGTGGCTAGAATAGCTCTCTCTATTGATCGATGAACTGAACTGAAGTAAGAGCTAAATAATATCCCTAAGTACAAAGTACCACCACATATCAGAGTATCAAGTATGTGGTAACATGGGGAAAAAACCTCTAGCACTAGAGTAAAAAGTGCCCATGTATAGGGAAAAGGTTCACATCAAAGCTACTTGAGGAACACATAAGTGTAACATTCATATACCCAAAAATTTTAGACAAAGCTAGACCCTAGGTCAAAAAAATGCATTTTTCTTGGATACGAGAGAGGGTCAATTTGGATATCACTTGAGACCTAAAACACGATCAGTGACTAAAAGCAATAATGTCATTTTCAATGAGTCTAAGATGCATAAACAACCCATTAAAGAGGTTGAAGAGGGTGCTTGAGGATGTCTCCTCCAGTTAGCATGCATAAAATTGTCACACATAGGGATGTTCAAGAGAATGTTTGATCAGAATACTTTGCAAATATTCTTGTTCAACAACCATTGAGACTCTCTGCATGTGTCTCACATCCACTTGATAGATATGTTCCAGGTTTGGATTTTGTTATGTTAACCAATACTAGTGAGCCTTCCAACTACAAAGAGGCTATCTAGACAAAGGATCATGTCAAGTGGGAGCATGCCAAAAGAGTGAGTTTGATTATATTCACAAGAATGGTACTTGGGATTTAGTATTTTTGCCAAAGGGAAGGAAAGCTTTACCATGTAAATGGGTATATAAGCTGAAATTAAAATCAGATGGTGCTTCTACAAAGTATAAAACACAAAGTGTTTCAAAGGGTTTTAAGCAACGTGGTGTTGATTTTGAGGAAATCTTCTATCCAATGGTCAAGATGACTACCTTATGAATGTTGCTTGGATTCATTGCAATGGAGGACTTAGATCTAGTCCAAATGGATATGAAAATTGTTTTCTTGCATGGAGATCTTATAGATGAGATCTATATGGAACAACTAGCGAGTTATGTAGTTCATAGCAAAGAAAGTCTAGTTTATAAGTTGAAGAAGAGCTTATATGGACTTAAATAATCCCCTACACAATGGTACCAAAATTTTGATGCTTTATTGAAGTCTCAAGGCTATTCTCGAACCAATGAATATCATTGTCTCTACACAAAGAGATGCTTTGATGGCAGCTTGATATGCTCGATACTTTATGTCAATGATATGTTAATTGTTGGGAATTCCTCTTATGACTTGTCAATTCTCAAAACAAACTTGATTCAGACATTTTGATATGAAGGATTTGGGGTATGCCAAACATATTCTTGGCATGTGCATTACTCATGGTAGGAGTAAAAGATGCATATACTTGTCTCAGAGTGAGTACATATCCAAAGTATTTCATAGGTTCAATTTGCAGGGTGGAAAAACATTGAGTACACCTTTATCCACATATGTGAAATTAAGCAAGGATGATTGCCCCAAATCAAATGAGGAAAAGTAATTAATGACCAAAATTCCTTATCAATCTCTTGTTGGTCGTCTCATGTATGCTATGGTAGCTGCGAGACCAGACATTGCATTTGCAATGGGAGTTATCAGCTCATGACAAGAAGCATTGGGAAGCGGTCAATATGATTTTGAGATACCTGAGTGGCACTACAGCTTAGGTAGAGGGAAATCATCCATTATTGGTTACATAGATTCTGGTTATGCTGCTTATACTGGTTATGTAAACAATCAAAAATCTACATTAAGATACAATTTTCATTTTGTTGGAGGTGATATCTCTTGGAGATCTCATCTTCAAGAACGTACAATTGTTTCCACCATAGAAGCAAAGCATGTTGCGACAAGTGAGGCATGTAAGGAAGCATTGTGGCTTTCTCATCTTGCTTGTGATGTGGGTCTACCTTAGCATGTACCTCATTTGCTCAAAGATAGCCAAAGTGCCATTGTTTTGGCTAAGAATCCAGTCTCTCATGCAAAGACCAAGCACATTGAGGTGAGGTATCACTTTATTAGAGAAAGCTTAGCCATTAAGCGCAATATTCTTGAGAAAGTTCATACTCAAGATAATGCTACAAATGCTTTGACTAAATCCCTACCACATAATAGTTTTCGACATTATTGTCATTTGCTAGGGGTTACTTGATCCATGATCTACCATAATTACTTGTATACTGTGTAACATACCCATCAAGTGGGAGGTTTAATTTGTATATTTACACTCAGGTATTCTTTATCAATCTTTATTTTTCTCCCATGGTCAATTTGACCATAATGGCCTTTAGTGGAAGATACTATTAGTGTCCATGTGAAAGGCAACTCTAAACACTTTTGAATATGTTCTTTGATCAAAGATATAATGGCTTTTAGCGGAAGATTATTATTGTTAGTGTCCATATATCTAGATATATTTACATGCTCTCTCTCTCTCTCTATATATATATATATATATATGTGTGTGTGTGTGTGTGTATATGTGTGTGTGCATGCATGTGTGTATCTATCTATCTATCTATCTATGTGTGCTTGTAGATATGTACATATATATGTGTGTGTGTGTGTGTGTGTGTGTACATACATAGATACATAAATGCATGCATGCAATGATGTATGTATGTATCTATCTATCTATACATACATACATACATACATACATACATACATACATAAATGCATGCATGCATTGATGTATGTATGTATCTATCTATACATGCATGCATACATACATACATGCATGCATGCATACATACATGCATGCATGCATGCATGCATGCGTGTGCGTGTGCGTGTGCGTGTGTCCACTAAAGGAAATCAATGTGCTTGCAGATTCCAGTGAAGAATGACACACCTAAATTTTAGACTCGCAAAGAAACATTCTGAATGCTTAGTAGATTTGAAATGTCTTAGTTTATTGATGATAATTTTTTTGTACTAGCAATTCCATCATATAATAAATTGGAGTCGCAAATTTAAACCTCCAAGAAACCTATTCATCTATCTATCATCCGTCTTCAGGATGTCCAACAGAAAAAACAAATGGTCGACAAAATAGCGCATGCAAAATGAGAAGTGTCTATAATGCTCAACATCTTCAACCGCTGAAGAAGAACTACTTCCCGAAGGCAAAGCATTAACCTATCGAGTTAAAAGTTGATTCCAATGGCCCACATCACCCAATACTATAAATGCATGATTGTTTTTGTAGTGCTGCAAGAGTTGCCTGTTTAAGGATTGGGTTGAATCAAGGGCTTACAGATAATGTATTTATGTCTAAACTTGTGGCTACAAATGTTTAAGGCCACCAGAAATACGTCCTCTTGATCTACATTGGACACAGATGTGCTCATGCATTACCAAGCAGATGGTGGAACTGCCGGATATCCAGATTAATATACAAACCCTCAAATAGACAAGTTTCTGTAAATTGAAAATCAGAATTAGAGGATAGTAAATCGACACAGATTCTATGGAAGTTTCTCAGATGCTCTGCAAAATTTTCAGGGTCTCATCTATGTGTTTTTCAGGTTGAAATTGGTTATTGAAAATAAGTTGAACAACACCCTTCTTGTCAATGACATATGTCTGACGGCCTGGTAGTGACCCAAAGAAGTCACCAGGGATGCCCCACTCTTTCCTCAACTTGTTTCCTTCATCACTCAGTAAAGTGAAGGGCAGCCTGTACTTCTTCGCAAAGTTCTGTACACAAACACACTTTAGTCAACATCGCTGATGCACAATGCCAGTAAGGTATTCAAATTGACAAATAATTAGCTGTGAAGTACTGATGGATATGGACAGAGCCATTGCAAGGCTACTATAAGCTCATTATATATACAGAAATTAGCATTTGATGTTGCAAAAAGCTGGAAAACTTGCAAGGGTGGCAAAACACGTGCTCAGCGAAATACATACATGAAACTGGGTCATCAGGCTTTCCAGCCCAACAAGCTGATTGTGTAAAATCACACATCACACAGACACACACCCACACACATGATAAGATCTCGCACACATGTAATGCCCATCGGAACACACACACACACACACACACACATGCACACACACACACACAATGATGCCGTGATGCACAGAAAGTCTATACTGATTACTTGCCTTATGCGACTCTGAGCTATCCCCACTCACACCAATGACTACTGCCCCAGCCTTCTTAAACTTCTCATATGAATCCCTGAAAGCACAAGCCTGCACCAAACAAACAGAACTTTAAAGAAACTTTACAGTTTATGGAAAATGTAAAGCCTTCTTACTTAATTTATTCTATGATAAACTGCCAAAGCTTGCTTTTTGGGACATTTCTACACAAGGCACAGAAAGAAAGACTACAAAAGAAACCCATCAATCAAAATAAATCTGCACTTGCACTACGGGCAGTAATACACTTCCTACAGGCTACAATACAGCAATATTTGTGCAAAGAATACGCCATCATTATATACTAAAAACATTTTTGTAGTCAAACAATTTTCAAGGAAGACAAGCTCAATGAGCCAAACTCATGCAAGAATTCAAATGGATATTATTAAAGGAAAAGAGAGTGATGTTGTTGATGCATTCTCTCCAATAATTTATCGAATGAGCTTTACAATTCAAGCAAGCTCATTGCCTCTGAAAATCAAGAAAGCACAAGTGAAAGATCCACAATTGTTACAGGTTATGAGAACCATTAATGATCAGTCTAACTTAGCCAATGACGAAGAAGCTTCTTATGTCCCTCAACCTACTAAGGAAAACAAGTCCAGTTTGTATTCCAGCTCATTGGAGAATAGAATGACAAAACAAAACAGAAAGATTTGCATACCAAATTCCATGCATGTCAGCCATGATACTCCCTATGTGGACCATCTAAGTGCAGACAATACCTTACAGCTTGTCATAAAAGCACTTTCGTAGACTTGTTTACCCAAGGTGGGATGGTTTGGCCCGCTGGCTCCGGGGTTGGGGGTGGACAATACCATACAGCTTGTCGTAAAAGCACTTTCTTAGCCTTGTTTACCCAAGGTGGGATGGTTTGACCTCCTGGCTCCTGGGTTGGGGGCAGGGGTTCAAACCCCTGCAAGCTGCCCACCGTGGATACCTCCTAGGCTGAATTGAAGGCTTCGCCTCAGGGCCTGTTGGGCCTTAGGGCTGTCCCTTTCTTGCACACACTCAACTCATAAGAAATCTACAAACCCGAGTTCCTATCACTTCTAGGAGTGATGGACAAGCTCAAGCATAAAGAGCCTTGCACAAGATGCGAGCTAAAAATAGGGAAAACTAAACCAACTCATAGATAAAAAGATACATACACCAATTAACTAATCTCAACTCAAACAGACTCCACGAATGAAAACTACATCTCGGCTAGTACAAAAACATATATACAAGGATGAATCTAGGCAATCCCTAAAATCACTATTGGAAACATGTCATAGTGAGCTAGAAACCATACTTTCAGCAAACCCCAATTTGGTCAAACCATTTCCCAAAAATGCTAATATGGTAAAAAATGATATTTGAGATAAGCAACATTTATCCATCTGGTCACATATGAGCCACCAAAAATAAAACGCCAATTTTCTGCTTTTCATATGTTTTCATTTATGCCACATGGCACCATCTTATTTAAAGTTTGAAAAGCATCTAATCTAAGGGCTAAGACACTTGCGCCTAAATTTAGGTTTGAACAGGCATTAAAGTTGCCATGTCATCCATAAGAAAGCTAAAAAGTCTCCAACATGAAGATACTCACCTAATGCAGCTTTTTCACTCTTACTTTATCAAAAAAAGCATGCATGGACTGCTGCCTATATAAACATAAAGCATCATATGTAACTGCTAATATGGTAAAAAATGATATTTGAGATAAGCAACATTTATCCATCTGGTCACATATGAGCCACCAAAAATAAAACGCCAATTTTCTGCTTTTCATATGTTTTCACTTATGCCACATGGCACCATCTTATTTAAAGTTTGAAAAGCATCTAATCTAAGGGCTAAGACACTTGCGCCTAAATTTAGGTTTGAACAGGCATTAAAGTTGCCATGTCATCCATAAGAAAGCTAAAAAGTCTCCAACATGAAGATACTCACCTAATGCAGCTTTTTCACTCTTACTTTATCAAAAAAAGCATGCATGGACTGCTGCCTATATAAACATAAAGCATCATATGTAACTGCTAATATGGTAAAAAATGATATTTGAGATAAGCAACATTTATCCATCTGGTCACATATGAGCCACCAAAAATAAAACGCCAATTTTCTGCTTTTCATATGTTTTCACTTATGCCACATGGCACCATCTTATTTAAAGTTTGAAAAGCATCTAATCTAAGGGCTAAGACACTTGCGCCTAAATTTAGGTTTGAACAGGCATTAAAGTTGCCATGTCATCCATAAGAAAGCTAAAAAGTCTCCAACATGAAGATACTCACCTAATGCAGCTTTTTCACTCTTACTTTATCAAAAAAAGCATGCATGGACTGCTGCCTATATAAACATAAAGCATCATATGTAACCTTTCCTGCACACACCCTACTGTGTAAATCTATTGTGAAGCTGTTGCTGCTGTCTTTTGCTGATTTATGCTGTTAGGATGCTCACATACACTTTGAGGAGGGGTGCTCAACTCATCTACATACATACAGGCTGTTGGTGCTGATGGGGCTTGTTATTGGAGGTGTTCTTCATGCAATGGAGATGCTCTAGGAATGTTTGCTGTTATACACTCAAACACAGCACATAGATTGAATCTTTCTTCTTCAGCCTATATTCTGCCACTTATTCTGCACGTACACACTTTTCCTATACCTTTAGGCACTATTCTCTCATATTTTGTAACTAAAACCAGTCAATTTTCAGCTTATTATATTCATGTGTGCACAGACACACTGTAAATAGTCATTCTTTCTGATTCAAGTATTTAGAGTAGCTTTTTCTACTCTTGCCTCTTTGGCTATTGTCTATTTTCTCTCGTCTACTTTCTTTGGTTCAAGCATTATATGTGTGCATGGCAAGCGTACCAGGGAGGTAGGAGAAAATAGATCTGAAATTTAAACTTGCACAAACCATCAGATAACTAGAGATATTGAGTAACTGTGACACAAGTCATATCTCTATGACGGCAGCGATAGTACAACACGAAGTCTTTCGTACCTTCATAAAGGCCTAGATGATGAGAGAAAGTCAATCTCAGGCTTAAGCTGAAGTATACAGCTGTTACAATCAGGACCTAACATCTCTGTGAAGTGTTGATGAGTTTTAGCTTTTGCAACCAAGCCTTTTAAAGGGGTTGCAGAAGGGGGTTTCAGAGTGATAAAAGGTATTATCCTACATGGTGTACATCAAGAAAACTGTGAATTATTTCTATTCTAGTTGTTGGATAGTTTCCAGGGGCCAACACTTACTTAATTCTTTGGGATTTTTTTTTTTTGGTTCAATGCCTTTTATGCGAACAAAGTCTAATGAATTTGCTGTTATACTGGAATTGTTAATGGGCGATATTATTATTACTGCAGAATATTAAACCAAGATGGATTAATTTTCAACATGGCCCCATGATAAAGTTTATATATTATTCTATCAGAATGCGTTACAATACATTTACTTGTAACATGTTTCCAAAATAGATATACAGACCTTTAGGTTCACATAAGTATCATTGTGCAATGTGCATTGTCAGAAGAGGCTAACATCAAGACAAGTAGAGAGGGGAATAAAGAACATTCTATTCAAGTTCAATAGAAGTGCATATGCTTCCCTGCATGATGTGCCTATCTGGTTATCCAGTCCTCCTAATAGAAAGCGCCATGAACAGTCTCCTGAACGCCGGATATTGTTGAGCTCGCAAATGTGGCTTCCTCAAGTAATACAGTCTAGACATATTATAAACTCGTCATCTAGATGACGAGATAACAAATCTGATCAAATCAGGTGCTGTTCGATAAGGAATGCTCTTCCCATCGTGCTTATACGCTCAGGAAATCCACTAGCTATACTGGAAGACAAATCTACAAGGAACGTTTAATAAAGGGGCATTCTATTTGCTTCAATCAGCGTCATGTTTGCCTCACGTTACACAACTGAGACACGTACGTAGAGACGAAGAGAAAGAAACGACTGACCCAATAGCGAATCCATAGACATACGCGAGTATGATAGAATCAGAACGCTGTTGTGCTAGGAATGTAGATACGCGTATTTAATATTCGCCTACAACGGTCCGTGAAGGGAGAACATAAGGAAAGCCCGTCTTTGGGATACATTTCCTCAGAAATCTGCAGTTATTTGAAAAATATGAAGACATAGTACCTGCTTCGTACAGCCGGGAGTCTCGTCTGCGGGGTAGAAGTAGAGCACCACAGGTTTGCCTTTAAACTTTGACAAAGATACACTCTTTCCATCCTGGTCCTTGAGCGTAAAAGGGGGCGCTACGTCACCTTTAGACACCTGCACATTTCCTACTATTAATCCTGAACTAAGAATGCAGGCGAAACAATGGGGAAGTCCAATCCAGTGAGCTCACTTTGCATACAGTCTGCTGGAGAAAATGTTGGGTAGCTAGACGAGACGAGGAGGTGATGGAAGGAGCATGCAGCTTCACTCCAAAGAGCTGCGAAGTAGGCAAGTTCACTGACGAAGAAATCCCGGGTGGTGGTGCGTGTCCCGTAGAGCTACACGCCACCGAGGCTAAGGAGTTGGAAAGGGCCACGGAAGAAGTCGCCATACCGAGTCCCGACCACCTGCACAAGGCACAGGATTTCGCTAGTAACTCTTCAAGTGCCCTCCTCGAACTGTGAATCCTTCTATCTGATAATCCGCAGTGGAAAGGATAGAACATAAAAAAGGAAGAAAGCATAGCCACAACACCCACATGCTTCCACTTGGTTGGCTCTCAACTGTCCACACCCCTTTTTTTTTTAACCCAGTCTGTCCCAGAGCTAGAGCCCGTCTTTAGGCTTCAGCAGCAGCAGCACAGCATCGCCTCAGCGGGTGGCCTTCAAGCGCATCGATTGAACTAATGAGCTACAGTCATTGATAGTCATTGGCTACACGTGATATCACATACGACTCACGAGTGACACAGTCCCGAGGGCTTTTTTTTTTTTTTTTTTGAGAGTACAATGAATTGGAAACACACTCACACATCCAACCTCGTAAGGTAGAGGCATCCATCCTATGTCCAGTCAAGATTTGAACTCAGGACTTCCCCCCAGAGACTCAACGCATCAAACCACTAGGTTATGCGAGTCCGGGCAATCAAAGGCTTAAAATTGACAGCCATCTTGCCTGTCAAAGGCCATCTTGCCTATCAAAGGCCATTTTGTCTGTCAAAAATGGGTTATTTTGAGACTTTTTGTCAAATGACAAGCTTACATTGATAATTTGCCCATCCTTTTTTATAGATCTATATATACATTATATGTATATGCCTTTTATAGACGTGTAGAAATTCCCCACATGAAAGGTAGAAGCAAAATTTTGCTTGTCATATGACTTTTTTTTTTTTTATTATTTTTATAAATGGAGGTTCAGCCGAAGCCTACTCCCCGGACTTTAACTTTGAAATTGCAGTTGTACAAGTGAATGGGCATAGTACCCGCGGGACCCCCCGTATCCCACAAAGCAGGGGTTAGACAAGGAGACATGATTACAACTGGTTTCAACTGGCCTAAGCCATTACATGTCCAGCCCGAGACTTGAACTCAGGACCTCCGCCTCAAGAGGCCAAAGCTCAACCAACTGCCCTACGGGACGTGGACTTGTCATATGACTTTTTGTGTTGGCTTTGAAATTTAGACATGATGAGTCCCGACCCTCGAGGCAAGTTCACTTTTAAAAAATATATAGAAAAAGTTAGGTCGAAGTCTCCCTTGCTTGGATCATGAACCCTAACAAGGTTTAAGATTGTTCACGCAAAGTATGACTCGAAAGCATTATAACTGAAAGATAAATTGGCTAATGGCATCTGGTTTAAGTTGCACGAAGGCATTTAGTTTGCGAGGCCCAAAGACATTACACTTGGAAAGTGGATTGCTTCCACAGGAGAACATAGTCTACCCAATGGGCAAAAAAGTACTTTAGCATGGGATCATATTATGGTGTCAAAAAAGAAAAGGCATCTTTTCAAACCAATGATAGCTCACCATCAAAGGTTCTTTCACTTTGAATTGTTTATACCATGGCTATGGAAGAAAGATGGTAATTTGTTAGTGTAGGTAAAGTGAAATATTTTTTTAGGTACAATGGATTGGAAAGACACACACACCCAACCTCTTAAGGTATAGACACCCATCTGTTGGGCATGTGAGTGAGTGAGGAAGCACAAAAGAAGTACACACAAGAGCAAAAAAGGAGACACACGATGTCCGCAAGAGCTCTATATCGATAGACGATCAGTAGTATGAGAATGAATGAAACGAGAGCTATAAGTGAATCCTGAGTACAAAAATACCACCACATCTGAGTATATCATGTACGTATGGTTACATGGGAAAAAACCTCTAGTCAACACTAGAATAAAAAGTGTTCATGCATAGGGAAACGATTCACATCAATGCTACTCGAGGGACACATAAGTGTAACAATCCCCCTTGGAGTGAATGATGTGAGTACATACAGAGAGTGGCAGATCAATACGCACAAGATAATGAGCTTAAAGCTTTGCAAAAAGCTTCAAAATTTTCTAGCGGAAGAGCTTTGGTGAATATGTCTGCTACATTATCTTGCATAGGTACATATACCAAATCAATATCTCCAACATGAAGGCACTCTCTCACATATTGATAATGAACCTCAATGTGCTTTATGCATGCATAAAATATCAAAATTCTTGTAACTATGAATAATGTGGCTATTAGTGAGAATATGTGTAGGTGCATCAATCCATGCATAGATCCATCAATAGGCATCTCAACCATATACACTCCACTATAGCTGTGAATATTGCCTTATACTTAGCCTCACAACTCAATGTGGCCATAGTAGGTTGCATCTTACTCAACCAAGATATGCACGATCCTTGAAGGAAAAAGCAATTACCACTAGTGGACAGCCATTTATCATTACAACTAGCCTAATCACAATGTGTAAAAGCATGCAAGCATGCTTGAACAAGTTTTTCATAAAAGAGAGCCAAACTCAAAGTGCCTTAGAGATACATTTTACCACTTGCCAATGCTTACTGCCTTGGCTATGCATAAATAAAGTCAACAAGGAAACCACATATTGTATGTCTAGACTTTGTGTTACATGCATATATCAAACATCACATAGCTTGCTGATAAAGAGAAGTATGAAATGCATCACTTGCATCCTCAATTGAGAACCTAAATCATGTTTCCACTAGTGTTGAGATAGAGTTGCTATCCTCAAAACCAAAGCATTGAAGTAGCTTCTCGATACTTTGCTTGATGCACAACGATTCCTCCCTCAATGGAGACAAACTAGATACCAAGCTAATACTGTTGCGGATGTAAGGCTCATGTGAATTTACCCCCATATTCATATGCATACATCATATATAGAGCATTGCCTCAAGAGAGATCATTATGTGGGTTTCGAGGCTCCCACGCATCTATGCACATCTCTCCTCTCTTCTCTCTCCCTCTATCTCCTCCTTCCTCCTCTCGTTCTGCACACCAAAGCCCTTCATTGGTATCAGAGCATGTTGAAGGCTTGTGTGCAAGAAGCTTCAATGGAATCTTAGGTCATAATAGGTGAAAGTGCAAGTTGGCATCTCTCAACAGAAGCTCAGTATTTCGGCCATAAATCGAGCTAGGAAGCTTGAATCGATGTGTTTTAAAGTTTTCAATGTAGCTGACATAGAGGCCTACAACTTCACAGAAGGGCATAGAACTTGGGTCGGACTTTTAGAGTGCCGAAAATTCGAAAAACGCAGATTTATGTAGAAGATGAATCTATAATCATTTGGACAGTAGGTCAATGTTTTGGCTATAAGTTAAGTTTTAAAAATTGAAATGAGACGATTCAAATTGGTATGCATAGTTTGGAATAGCTTCTACAACGTTATAATGTACATAGATCGAAATTTTGAGTGCAAGGTCATTGAAACTGCAAAATACAGAGAAGCAGTGTTGCAAGTGAAGATGAAATTGATAGTTGATGTTTGTTTTATGTATATCTTGAGCTCTGCACCTCTGATTGAGGTGTTCTTTATCTAGTTACGTAGCCAAGAATGAGATCTAGAAGTTTGCTGAAGATCAAAAGTTCAGATTCAGAGGTTATCACCTCTAAAACAACAAAACACAGAGCATCATATTTTTACCATAAGAACCCTAATTGCTCTTGGAGGTTGAATTTGATTTGGAACTTCTTCGAGAGAGAATTTTTGGTGTGCAAGATCTTATTCTTAGAGGTTAAAGGCATTATCCATGTATGATCACTGTGGTAGCTCCTCCATATGAGAGTAGAGCATAATCTTGTCATATGTTTGGCATGTGAGATGACATTATGGTATACTCTTTTTGAGGTTTATGTCATCATAAGTTCGATCATGGATGTATAGTGGCATTGTGGTTTATATCTTGCTTATGCCACTTGGTTATGGATTTACGTGTCAGTTGCACATCGTTTTATAAGAGTTGACATTGGATCTAGATTGGTACTTGTATCTTTGTTTTCTTTGAAGGTACATGATCCAGATTGGAGCCTCAGTTACACATTTGTTTGTCACCGTTATTAGCATTTGGTCATTGATTGATAGTATTTGCCAATGTGATTCTTGGCATATGTGGATGGTGATTTCCACATGGTTTATTTGGTTCAGAGTCCATTTAACAGAGGAGATGCTACCGAATTTTTGACAAATTTTATGCTAGAAGAGAGCTCTACTGGATCTTGAAGCTTGTGTGATAGCTTTGGATCATTGATTATCTCCATTCACTTGGACTTGGTTACACATTGTTCGTGACAGGTTGAACCATCTTGCAAGATTTATTCTTGAGTGGGAGGTGTATCACCATTATATTGGCATATATTGCCATCAGTTTATGGGCATGTGTATTTGCCATTATCCTTGATTGGATCAGTGACAGGTGGTGACAGATTACTCATTGTCCTTTTGCTATTGGTTATCTTGTTTGATTGCTCAGTTTACAAGGGATACTCTACCAAATTTTTCTAGGATTCTTTCACATCGACTTGGTCACTTTGGAGACTTAGTGAGCAGGCTTATGCTTATGGTCTTATGTGCATGCTAAATGCATGGTTATGTGACATATGGTTCACATGGTTTCTTCTCTAGTGAGACATTTGTGATGTGAGTTATGCATATGGATATGCAGATATGATCCTATTGAGGATAGAATATTGTTTATAGTCTCTTGTTACATTTATAGTCTCTTGGATTGCCAGCATGGTGTCTTCTCGATTTGATGGCACTGACTTTTTGAGATGGAAAGCTCAGATGTGGCATACATTGGTTCATACAGGGTTACATATGTATGTGCATAGAGATGCACAAAGGCCTCATGACACGCCCGACCATGTATGGATGGATATGGAAACATTGGCAAGCTCCACTATCTGATTACAGCTTGTGGATTCTATATATGAGTTTGTTATGTATGAGGAGACAAGTAGTGCATTGTGGCAGAGACTACATGATATATTGACTCATGTGAGACATAGATCACATCGACGACTTTGATGTTGGCATTGTGGTTGTGAGGGCCATATTTGACAACATTGCTTCTGGTGGATGTGACGACGACGTCAAAGATATGCATGTGATGCAAGTTAGGCAGTGATTTTAGGAGAGTCTATGACAGTTGATTATGCTAGTGATGGTGATATCACTTTCTCCTATGGTTCATCTCCGGATTCCTTTTGTTCATTGGAGCGCACACATATGGCTTGGTTGCTTGATGCATTTGCCATTTTTCATGTTACTCCACATCGTGAGTGGTTTTGTCGATTCTCAAGTGAGAGTCATGGATGTGTGCACATGCCTAATGGTATGATATATGACATTGAGGGTGCAGGAGATGTATGCCTTATGCTACCTAGTGGAGCATCATTTATGCTCAGACATGTACGTTATGTGCCTTCATTTTCTATGAGCTTGATTTCAGTTAGCTAGTTACGGGAGAGCAGATGTTATGCATTCCTTGGTGAACATCCTTTTCAGTTGCAGTTGGGACAACTTATGCTTGTCAAAGGTGCCACGATTAGACACAGGTATCCACTAAAGGTACTTCATGTGAGAGACAGTCTCGTCTCAGTGGGAGTTCAGCCTTATGTGCGATATGAGACTCATCATTTCTCATTTTTTTCTACCTACAACATAGGTCTGTTGACATTCATGATGCACATGTATGGCAGGATTCAAATGCTCACATTGATTCACATGTAGAACATGTTTTGGATGATCATGATGCTTATATAAAGCATGATTGTATTGATCATATGGATGCTCTTATGGAGCACACTTTGGATGATCAGTTGGATGCTTTAGAGCATGAGATGGATGCTCATGTAGATCATTGTGATGATACTCAATTAGAGGTTGATCATCAGTTTGTGCTTCGTGTTGATGTTGTGCAGTTAGCTCATGTGGAGCATGATGATACACTTGGTGTGGTAGAGCATGATAGCTCTTATGATACACAGTGTATGCCAGAGCATACTAGCTCTCAGGATGTACAGGTAGACACATCCTTGATTGAGAGGATGACTGATTTAGATGTTGATGAGTCAACGATCATGCAGTCATTCTTGGATTCGGACATGCCAGATGTTGACACAGATATGTGAAGACATGTTGGTCTTGACGATGGTGCTTTGGATGCCTTGGATACACGCATGGATGACATACTTATGTTAGCCCGGATAGCTCATGTTTCGTCAGTATTGGAGATTCTGATATACAAGTTGTTATGCTCGAGGCCAGGCATTGGAGTTGCTATTGGAGCATTTGCTCTTGGAGTTGTCAATCGTTCGATGATTGACACAGGCATAGAGCGAGTAGGAGCTTTGCAAAAACTTCATCAGTTCTTGCATCAGTCAGATATGAACCCGACTCTTATCGATATGAGTCTAGAGCAATTTGAGGTGCATGGATACACCTTGTTCGAGGCAGTTGGTGTAGGCTGATCTATATGGGTTGAGATCTAGACTCTTCCTGTACATTGTTGTATAGTCCTACATCATTCTTTGTATATTTTTCCACTTATGGTCACATTGACCCTTAAGTGGGAGATTGTTGGGGATGTAAGGCTCATGTGACCTTACCCCCATATTCATATATATACATCATATATAGAGCATTGCCTCAAGAGAGATCATTATGTGGGTTTCGAGGCTCCCACGCATCTGTGCACATCTCTCCTCTTTTCTCTCTCCCTCCATCCCCTCCTTCCTCCTCTTGTTCTGCACACCAAAGCCCTTCAAAAACTATAAAAGGCCAAGATATGTGACATCAAAAGTATGTTGCAAATTATCCATAAGCATGCCAATTTTCTCATCACATGACCCAGTGAATAGAATCTCATCAACATAAAGAAGAAGCACTATAATATCACTTCATCTTTGTGTACATAAAGTGTGCTTTCAATTGTACTATATGTTAAAACCAAGGTCAATCAAGTGCTTATGTAGCTTTTCATACCATGCACATGGAGCTTGCTTAAGTTCATACAAAGGCTTATGCAAATGGCAAACCATATGCTCTTGACCTTTGATGGCAAATCCAAGAGATTCCTTCACATAGACCTCTTCTTGCATTTTTTCATTCAAGGAAGTTGTCTTTATATATGAATCATTACAACAACGTACACAGAGAGATAAATTTGTTTTTCCTTCCAACCATGGGCCTCTATATATAGTTGCTTCAATCAATGAGGACCACAAATGTAACTAGAGTCCACAAGTGCATGTGCAATCTCCACCATTCCTTTAATATCTTCCACTAGAGTCTACTAGTGGTTGAAGTGATCTCGACCACTACTTTAGTACCTTCCACTAGAATCCGCTAGTGGTTCGTGTACGTGCCACTTGAGTTAAGTCTCTTTGAACTCAAGTTAACTCATGTTAACTTGAGTTAGAAGGCTCTGTGGGCAAAACTCTCTCCCCATGCTCCCCATGGGGATTGAACCCAAGATCTCCTCTTTCACAACCTTGAGACTTAACCACTAGGCTAAGTGGATCACTTGTTTAACAAATGACATGAACTTATGCTTAAGTCAAATCTCTAGATCTTTGGCCATATACATGAGTGACCAAAGAATGTCCAATTTCATATCTATCTGAACCAATCGGACCCTTAGATCCTAGACTTACTTTATGAAATTATTTCCCTCTTGGGAAAAATTATTGCCCTCGAAAATAAAGCTATGTGAATACTCTAAGCATCCCCCGAGCTTCATGTACAAATTGTACACGATCATCTCTATGTGTTGTTTCCCCGTATCCTTTCCCTTAAGAAGTCTAATAAAAGATTATCCTAAAGGTGGCAAACCATCTTAGTGGTGCCTACGATCTCCCATGGAGTAATAATATGACAAAAAAGTGCAAGTGCCAAGCTATATAAGCTTGACCATACCTCAATGGAGATAATAAACCATAGAATCCTCTGATTATAGAATAAAGTCCCATAAGAATGGTATTCACAAGTTATAGTTTTTACCTAAACCATCCTTGTGATCTATGCAAATTCATCATTCTAGCTCTCATACAAGAATTCCTTGGAAGTAAAATGAATTCTCTACATTCCACCAATCAAGAAGTCTTTGGTTTGTCATCCATTTCCTTAGGACTAAGCTCTCTTGGAAGAGCAACGCTGCAATAATGTGTCAATATATTTCATTTGACACAAAGCCATTCCACCATCAACTTGCATAAACTGAATGCCCAAATAGTGATGCAAATGCCCCAAATCAGACATCTCAAATGAGGCATGCAAATCAGCCTTAAAATCAGCAATATGCTTCTCAATAGGAACAATGAGTAGCATGTCATCAACATATACAACAATGATGAGAAGCACATCATTAGCATGCTTAACATATAAGGTTCTTTCAGTTGAACTGTTTTCAAAACCATGTGCAATTAGATAGGCATGTATCTTCTCATACCAAGCATGTGGTGCTTGCTTTAAACCATATAATGCCTTCTTTAACCTGCACACCTGATTTTCATGCCCTTTTTGCACAAAGCCACGGGGCTAAAAAACATACATTTCTTCATGCAAGTCACCATTCATATCCAATTGATGTACATTCCAACCATGATGAGTTGCAAGTGCACAGATGCTCCGAACAGTAGTCATACAGCATGTAGGTGCAAAGGTTTCGTCAAAATCAATGCCTCTTTCCTGTGCATAACCCTTTGCAACAAGCCTAGCCTTATACCTGTCAAATGTACCATTAGGTTTAATTCAGCTTGTATACCCACTTAGTGCCAATGGCCTTCTTTCCAGGAGGCAAGTCACATAAAGACCAAGTACCATTCTTTATTAGAGCATCATATTCAGATTGCATAGCAACCATCCAATTTTTTGAATTTTGTGCTTCATCAAACGAAACAGGGTCAGTCTCATCACAGAGACTAGATGCAGCCATAACATAGTAATCTGATGCAAAAGAGGCACTATGAGAGCTTGAACGAGTACGATATGATAGAGGTGCATCTAATTTGCTATCAGGCAAAGTCTACACTAGCTATTTTGGCATAGTTTTTGCCTGCTCAATATCAGCTCTCTCATCAACTAGTGCATCATGTAAATCTGCATCAGAAATGGAATGATCTACATCATCACATGAAACCTACAAAGGTTGAGAAGTTGCCTCATTAGGACCAACACTAGACTGTCCACCTATAAAAAGAGGCAGCAACGTATTATACATGTCTTTGGAGCTAATAGATGTCTCCTTAGTACATGAAAGCAATGACTGAATAACATCTTCCACAAAAAGAACATCACGGCTAACCAGAATGCGTTTAGTTTGTGGATGATACAGATGATAGCCTTTACTTTCAGAACTGTACCCAAGAAAAATACATTTTATTGCTTTATCATCCAATTTTTTGTGATGTTGTTCGGGCACTAATGCATATGCCAAACAACCAAAAACACGCAGATGAGCAACAGATGGCTTTAGTGCTTTAGTGGGACACTTGTTAAGTACATATGTTGCACACATGACAACCTCAAGCAAGAAACTATGTGATAAAGCCTGACTCTTGACCATACACCTCGCCATCTCCATGAGTGACTTGTTCTTTCATTCAGCAACTCCATTCTCTTGAGGTGTATATGGCACTGTACACTGGTGTTTTATCCCACGTTCAGCCAAAAATGCATTGAAATCAGAAGACATATATTCCCCCCCTCGATCAAAACGGAGGGTGCCCATTTTACATGCTGATAGATTTTCAGCCAAAACCAAAAATTGTTTAAAGCACATGAACACTTCGGACTTTGCCTTCAATGGATATACCCATGCATGCCTGAAAAAATCATCGATGAAAGTCACAAAGTAAAGATAATTTCCAAAAGAAGGTGTCTGCATAGGACCACATACATCACTATGTACAAGCTGCAATTTCTGAGTAGCCTGAACTGAACCATCTTTTGGAAAGGATGAACGCTGCATTTTGCCCAAAATAGAGCCTTCACAAGCATGTTTTCCAGGTGCCTCAAGTTTGGGCAAAGAGGACACCATTTCAGATTTTTGAAGGCGTAGCAAACTAGCAAAATGCAGATGACCAAAGCATGCATGCCAAAGCTTTGCATCATACATAGCCTGAGAATCATGTACTACACATGCCGAATCATTTACAGATCTTTCATAGTCTATGAGCTTATACAACCCATGACATAAAATGCCAGAAGCAATAATCACATCCCCATGTGATAAATCATGAATTGTACACCTGTCATCAATAAATTTCACAACCAAGCCAATCTTGGCTAATGCAAAAACTGATAACAGATTTTTCTTGATCCCTTGCACAAACAAAGCATCGGACAAGGTGAAAGAACTACCATCAGGAGTAGTCAAAATGATCTTACCAACTCCCATACAGGATAAGAGGAGTTGTTGGTGCATGTAACAGTATTCCCTATAGGGGCAAGCTCGAGTGACGAGAAGAAACTGCGCTGCGAGGTAATATGTTTGGTCGCCCCACTGTCAAAGTACCAAACATCTGAGTCTGCAGACATGCACTACTCATGAGAAGATGGGTCAAAATTGCAAACAGTAGTAAATGCCCATTCTTCTTCCTGCACAAGATTAATAAACTCTGTTTTTAGAGTAGAGGCCTCTATAGCAATCATTCCTGCATCTTTTTCTTTGCCTCTTTTACAGCCAGTTTAGGACAATTCTTTATGATTTGATCATTTCCTTTAGAGTACTTGCAAAAAAATTTCTGCTTTTCTGATTTCTTTTCATCTTTGTCTTCCCTCTTCGATTGTGTAGAATTAGCAGATTTTTGCTTACTACTTGAAGAGCTTCATTTTACTTTGCCCTTCTGACTAGCCAGGAAACTTGATCTGCAACTCGCATAATGGACTTGTTCTGCCTGGACTGATCTTCTTTCAACGGAACAGAGACTAACTCCTCAAATGACAAGGCATTTGGATTGCCTTTCATCATCAACTGAAGAGTAGAAGCGAAACCCTGATATGAATCAGGAAGACCATTCACAACGGTCTGCACAAGTGAGCTATCTGGTATAACCTCATCAGTGGAAATCAAATGTTCCTTAAAGTCTTTGATCTTTGTTAGGAAACTATCCATAGAATCACCTTCATTCATGTCCTCACTCTCCAACTGTTTTCGGAGGTAAGCAATATGAGCCTCATTCCTAGGTTGGTACAATGTGGTAAGTGTATCCTAAGCATCCTTAGATGTTCTGCAAGAGCGAATGTGAGGAATAATGGCACGTTTGACAGACAAAGCTATCAATGCATGTGCCTGGGAATCTATGCCATCCCAACGAATCTGCTCTGTAGTAGGTGCAACAGAAATCGAAGCACGAACAAGAATATGCAAAATATCATCATCTTTGACACCTTCTGCATCACCTTCAATACCTGCAGTTGTAACAGTTGCAAGTGTGATAGGACATTTTTCAACACCCTGCACAATGTTCCATAGTCCTTTTGCAACCAACACATGTCGCGTCATATAAGCCCAGAATGGGTAGTTGGTACCATCCAACTTATCCTCAACAACCAACATACGAAATACATCACTGCTTTCAGCCATGGCCGGTGACTAAAATACCTTGATACAGAAAATTGACTGTATCTCAAAAAGTTGAACAAAAGTACCCAGAAAAATTTTGCTAGACCTATAGCAGACTTCTAGATGCTTATACTGGCGAACCGAAACTGGTATATACCTTTGGCACAAAAAGACGAAATAGCCTACACAAGCATTGTGATAGTGCATTCGAAGGCCGAAATGAGCTCAAATCGCGATTTCAGCACCACAGAGCAAAGCCATTGTGATCTCGAAAACACGCTGAGTATGCTCACCAAAATTCATACGATTCTGAGACTACAATTGGAGGAGTGTCAACGGCACCCTAGATAAAGCAAGGACCTACTCTGATACCAATTTTTGGAGTTAGACGTCTGCAGAAGCACGCGAACAACACAAAGAAGAAGAAGAATCTTGGAGCCCAACACACAATACTGAAATGTATTACTAGAGAATGTACAAAGATAAGTAGCCCATTAGGGCAATAGGCGTATATACAAGCCAGGGGAAAAAAACCTCCTAAAGAGGGGAAAAAAATGCCCCGGTGGTCCTAGAGTGTTCACACACATCACTATCGAAATATATCAACAAACATGTACACTAATTGCATTATGCTTGTCAAGTAGAAGAAACTAACTTAACTTGTGGTTTGATTAGGAATTCAAGGATTATGAAGGCTTGGAAAATTGCATAATTACTCAAGATTATATGTTGTTCTTTTGTAGAATAGACATTATGTTTGAAGGGTTAATTATTCATAAAAAATATATGATTATTTATTTTTAAGATAGATGCATACACATGTTTTCTACATATAAGTATATAAACTGGCTTTTATTCTAACTTTTGTAAAATAAAAGAGATGTGCTTTTCTTCTAAAAAAATACACACAATTTGGAAAAAGTATATTAAAGTGCATTGTGGGAGACTGCACTTAGTATTTTGTAAACTATTTCTCTATCTCTACATTCAATTATCTTTCTTGTACATTTTTTGGTTGGAGTTTTCGATATTGTCTATGCATAAACTTTTTCCTATTTTGTATTTTTACATTTGCACATGAGAACAATCCTACATGCATAAACTTTTTCCTATTCTGTAATTTTACATTTTCACATGAGAACAATCCTACAAAAGGCATATAAGCTCTAAAATATTGATTTATTCCTATCCTTTTAGACACTAGATATTCAGCTCTTTATCTAGTACTTGATGCATATTCACTTACTATGCATGGTTGAGGCAACATGAGACCTCTAACCATATTATCTCTGATATCAATCCATTCCTTCAAGAATCTTTCAATATACATAATTTATTGATATAAGTTGAAGTTCTTAATTTACCAGTTACCAATTCATCTATAAATAATGAGATCATGTTTCTTGAGATGGTAGTTCTCTAGTTGAAATGGTTGTCTTTAAGTTGGAAAATATATGATGATATTAATTTGAACTTATAGATTTGAGAGAAGGTTTTGTGTTTGACTCCCTCTTATAGATTTACCCAATGAAATCATCTTGCCATTTTTTTCATGTATCAAAATGCATTTGCGTTTGGAAATTGGCTTCATGCTATTGTCACTATTTTTTAGATAAAATCTTTGCATTATCTTAAAAAATACCCTATTTTTATGCTTGAGGTTGTGATGTCCCATTATAAGGACTTTCCCCATTGCCTTACTCATCATAAATCTACTTACTCCCATCCCGTCTTATGAGTTCTTCAACAAGAACACTAGTTGCACCTTGCATTTATAATTATCCCCAACACTTTCTTTCAGTATCCATTATGGTCTCCAATGTTTGCCTACGCATGTGGGTAGACCTCCTACTTTTTTGGGATTGTTGAATATATATATATGGTGTTTATAATAATTATTTCTCCCATAAAAACCTTTATCTTAGGTTTGTTCTAGATATACATTGGTATTTTCTACAATTAACTTGCTCCTTCCTATGTGATTGAAGACGACCTCGCCTCTAGGCATTGATGAGCTCTCTAATTTTCTTACAATAGAATCATGATTCTTAATAGTAAACTTCCCAAACTTGCTAGTTCATTAAGGCATTTTAGAGACTATATACATGGATCCTTTTTTGCCCAAGTAATTCTTACCATTATTATCTATATGAAAGGAAAAATGGCTATCATACACCTTTCATATTTATGTTGTAATACAAAAATAGGTGATTTTCTTATCCACATAAAGCTTCTATGTCTATGTACTTTGATGCAAGCCTTTTATTTTCTATATATTTTTGTATTTTATCTCTATAAGTTAAATTTTTGTACGTGTCATTGATTAAAAGGATATTGAATGTTACAAGGATCTTATAATCTCCCCTTCATTGATTTTGGTGTTGGAGTCTGAGGTCTACAGAAGCATGCGAACACCACAAGGAAGAAGAAGGAGCTTGGAGCACAACACACAATACTCAATGTATTATCAAGAGAACGTACAAAGACATATGACCCGTTAGGGTTATAGGCATATATACAAGTTGGGGAAAAAGCCTCCTAAAGATACAAAAAAGTGCTCATACGGTCCTAGTGTGTTCACACACATCACTATCGACATATATCAAGAAATCCCCCGTAGAAGTGATGTGGTGAACAAGGAGCTCCCACTCATGTATAAGAAAGTGCCAAGCTATGTGGAATCAATCCACAAAAGGAAGTAAGCCATAAACTTTGCGGCATGCTTCAAACCTCTCCCTAGGCAGAGCCTTTGTGAAAAGGTCTGCAATGTTCTCTTGTGTGGCAACATATGCCAAACTGATCTCTGCAGCGGAGAACCTCTCCTTAACATAATTATAGTGCACCTCAATGTGCTTAGTGCGAGCATGGAACAAAATATTCCTCACAACTGCCAATGCACTCTCACTATCTGTGAAGATGATGGTGGCAAAAGATTGACCAACACCCAAATCAGCCATGAGGCATCTGAGCCACACACACTCAACAGTCACTGTGAGAGCTGCCCGATACTCAGCCTCACAACTAGAAGTGGCCACAGTAGGTTGCTTCTTGCTCAACCAAGATATGCATGAGGTACCAAGCATGAAGGAAAAACCATTGGTGGACACACGAGTGTCATAGCAACTAGCCCACTCAGAGCCAGAAACCCTCCTTCTTCATTGCCTCTTTTATAGCCACTTTTGGACAACTCTTTATGACATGATCATTTCCTTTATAGTATTTGCAAAACAATTTTTTCTTCTCTATTTTCTTCTCATCTGTGCCATCTTTCTTTGATTGTGCAAAATTAGCAAATTTCTCCATTTACCTTTGCCCTTCTGACTAACTAGGAAAGCTTGATCTGCAACATGCATAATGGACCTGTTTTGCCTAGATTGATCATCTTGCAATAGAATAGGGACTAACTCCTCAAATGTTGAGGCATTTGGATTTCCTTTCATCATTAATAGAAGAGTAGAACCAAAACTCTGATATGAATTTGGAAGACCATTCAGAACAGTCTGCACAAGTGAATTGTCAGGCAAGACTTCATCAGTAGAAATCAATTGCTCTTTCAAATCTTTGATCTTTGTCAAAAAATTATCCATGGAATCTCCTTCATTCATGTGCTCTTTCTCCAACTATTTTCGGACGTAAGCAACATGAACCTCATTCCTTGCATGGTATAAGTTGGTAAGTGTATCCCAAGCATCCTTTGTTGTGCTGCAAGAGCAAATGTGAGGAATAATGGCACGTTTGACAGAGAAGGCTATCAATGCATGTGCCTGAGCATCTCTTCCATCCCAAAAAAATTTTTCTACATTAGGTGCAGCAAAAACCGCATCACAAATAGGAGCATGAAGAATATCATCATCTTGAATGCCATTTGTATCACCTTAAGCAACTGTGTTTGCAGGTGTAATAGGATGTTTTCAACACCTTGCACAATATTGTAGAGTCCTTTTGCAACCAAAACATGATGCATCATATAAGCCCATAATGGGTAATTGGTACCATCCAACTTATCCTCAACAGTCAACATACAACATACATCACTGCTTTTAACCATGGCCATTGACCAAAATACCATGTTGCAGAAAAATGACTGTATCTGGTAAAGTTGAACAGAACTGCCTTGTCAAGATCTGCTAAACCTGTAGTAGACTTCGAGACACTTATATTGGTGAACTGAAACCTTTATGTATCTTTGGCACAAAAAGATGGAATTGCCTACACAAACACTGTGAATTCAGAGGTCGAAATGAGCTCAGATTGTGATTTTGACACCACAAACTGAAGTTACTTTGAACTCCTAATCCCCTTAGTATGCTCACCAATTTTTGTGCGATTTTGAGGTTGTGACCAGAGGGGCAACCACAATGCCCTAGATGAAGCAACGACCTACTCTGATACCAATTGTTGGAGTTTGAGGTCTGCTTGGAGCACAACACAAAATGCTCAATGTATTACCAAGAGAATGTACAAAGATATATGACATGCGAGGGTTATAAGTGTATATACAAGCTGAGGGGAAAAAAACCTCGTAAAGAGGAAAAAAAGTGCCTTGGCAATCCTAGTGTGTTCACACACATCACGATCAAAATATATCAATATTTAGAGCATTTCTTTGTGTGGATCAATAACTGTTTGATAATTTGCATAATTCAACAAAAATATCCAACATCTGAAGCTCCAATACCCACAAGTATTACAAATATACAATACTCATAGTAGAAAAGGCATAGAACTTTGCATATCTTGTCATCCAAAATCATTTGATTCACCATTGTTGAAATTGCTTTCGTGAGAGGGAGGATCTCATTGGTGGGGTAAAATGGGGAAAACTAACTTTATATCCATTATTTAGGAATCCATGGCACTCTTCTCCATCGTGTAAATGTTTCTTATGTGATATTAGAGCATTGAAGTACATGTAGTTATAGAGAGCTACTTGTTGAACTTGTGGGTACACTAACTTAATGGTTGAATGATGGTTCTATCTTTTAAATTTTTTAATGTTTTTGCATCTGCTAGTGTTGATATTACATCAAGTTGTGTTTTTCTCTCTTGCTTCACTAAAGATGACCTTGATGAAACAAATAGTATGGATCTTAGATTTTTACATAATTTTGGGCTCTTATAAGCTTTTTGAGGATTTTATGCTACCAAAAGGACTTGACTTGGAATAAGCATCAAATTAATAATCGGAAAAATAAAAAAATGATGATTCAAATTATCAAATGTTCTTTGAGTAGAGAAGATGTGGAATGTTTAGAGAAGATGTGGAATGTTGATGCACTAAGTGCAAAATTTTGCGGTGTAACTTTAGTTCTCTTCTCACTTTAATGCCTACTAATGCATATGAAGTTTTGAAAATATTAAGCCACCAATATGATACCAAGAAACATTTTAGGATTCCAAACCTTGAGAATAAAAAGTACAATTGAAACGATTCAAATTTAGAGAAGAATAAAAACCTAACTTACATAATAATGCATTTGCAAGATCAATTTTCACTCTCAGAAGTGTGTGAGCACTTCTAGAAAAGTATGATGGATTAGTGATGGACCTAAACACATAGGCAAGAATCAAATCTCCATTTTTTTACTTTTGTTTTTTTTTTAACTTTTGTGCATTTATCTATAATAAGAGATGCAACCAAAGAACCATCAAGGTGTAAATGATGTTACATTCTTATGGATATAAGAAGAAGAAAAATAATAAATTTTCTAGTAACTACTACGGAAGAAGTTTCATGCCATTAAATATTATATAAGAATCAAGATAGTGAAACTAATAACATCATTAGGTCCTCATGGAAGAAGAAATAATCTAGCAATAATGTATATTTTGAAGTATGGATTGCTACATTAATGATATATTCATCTTCTCTATCTCATGTTCATGGCCCATGGATAATAGATAGATTAGAATCTCAATATGTGATTAATGAAAACGATTGACATAGTTCTTACTATCTCATCCATTGAAGAGATAGGTAACCTTGTTCCTTTGAAAAACCAAATATATCCACCCAAAAGCTAACCTATTACTTCCACACAACATATTCACTAGAAAAGTGGGCACAATAGCTCCGTTATTGTTGTAATTCCTAGGTAAAAATTTTGGAGTTTTCTTGAATTGGATTTTGTATAAGAAACATGATTGAAGCGCAAAGAAGAGCTTCATTACACATTTTCAATATGCCTCACATGTAAGAAACCATGGACTCAATGAAATAACTAGATTTTTTTTTTTATGAATGAACAAATGACTCAAGAAGGAAAAATGAACAAACGATTCAAGAAGGAAAGCAATAGTGAAATTTTAATATGCTAGCATACTCAAAAACACCAGTAGAGAGCTACCTGACCTTTGCCAAAGGAAAAGATAACACACATCAATTGCATTTGAAAGATAACATATACAAGTAGATGATACTTTAGGAAGGTGCTACGTTGGTTGCATAAGATTTTAACTTAGGTAAAAGATCTTCATTTAAAAAACATTTTCATAAAAAAACTCTCATAAAAAAGTGCTTGAAAAATTCTTGCAATAGTTTCACATAGAAGTGTGTATGCATTGCAAATTCATTTCAAATATACATTTTTATGTGGACAACTAGGCTTTGAAATATCTCATTTAGAGATCAGCATCTTTGGTATGGCCTTCAATAAGCTCCAACAACTTCATACTAGTAAATATATAATTAAAAAGAAACATATCCTTTGAAGGAAATGCTTGTAAAGATAATTTGTTCATAGTAAAAAAAAAAGGGGGGGGTTGGTGGTTATTATCTTATATGTCAATGATCTGAACTTTATAAGAGATCATGTAGCACTCATTGAACAAAGTTTAGTTACTTTAAAAATTGGATTTGAAATGATAAGACTATGACCACTCCAATATTTGACGTTAAGCATGTTCTCCAATTTGAAACAAAGACTCATTATAATGTAAGGATAATATTTTCAAGGTACATTGCTAGAACCTTAGAACCTTAGCTTTTGATATTTTTGTATACCTTAAGTGATTCTATTCAAAGAATTTTCAATCCAAAAAATCAATTTTTTTGGACAATGCTTCTTACTTGTTTCATGTATCTTTTCATGCTTAATTAAGACACAATCAAAGAATTATATAGTTATGCATGCTTTGGTTCTTATGAAGCATTTAATTCTCAATACCATTATTTTTGAGAGCTGATAAATGGGAAATTATGGATTTGGAGTATTTTTCTATCAAGAGGACCTATATTGGCATACCTACTAAACAATTTGGGACGGACTAGCTCAATCAACGTCTTCAATAGTTGGAAAAATGATAGAGATCCACATAGTTCATCATTAGAAGATTGTTGAGGGGAGAGTTAGCATGTCAGCATTGCTTGATTCTCATCATTGCAAACTTATGAGGCCCCCACTACAAGTAAAATCTCTTTGTGCATTACTCCATGGGTTGGTATTCTAGCTTACATCTAAGATGAGGGTCACATTGGATCATTTTTTTTTAATAGATGGCTCAGGTAGATTTGATTCAAAATGGGATTTTAGTGAGGTGGATCCTACAAGTTGAGTCGATGCTTTGACTTGTAGGCTCTACTTTGTTTCTTAGATGATTTTTGGCTATAATTATGAGTTTATTTTTAACCACAACCCCAAGGGATCATTTTTGTCCCATTTCATGACCCATGAAGCCATTGGATCCCATCTAATCCCTTGAATTTGGTGAAGTCCATTACCTAATCACTAGTGGTCCACTATGGCATAATGGTTAACAATGCAAAATTGCCATTGTATGTCCATATCAATGCATAACCTAGTTCAAGGGGATTTTTTCTGAAGCTCAAGCACTGATTTGATCCATCTATACTTGTTAAAATTGTTAGAGAAACTCTACTTTGATAATGCAAATGTGGAGAATACCATTGTTTTTGTAGTTGTTATTAGTAAGATGAAGAATGTACAAGATAGAAATTCGTAAGATCCCATATAGCAAGACCATAAGGAAACACGAAAATAATTTTTAAAGCAAATTACAATATGAACAAAAGCCTACATTGGGTAATAGTTGGAATTAGAACTACAAATTACTTAGTTTGATGCCATGATTCATTACATGCCCGATATTGATACTGGTTAGATGGAAGTCATCAAGGCAAGACCCTTCTTTTGTAGGTGTTTGATGGTTGATAGGGGGCATCTAGAATGTTCCATGATGAAATCATTAATGCTACAAGCATGAATGTGAGATTTCTTCTAGAAGCTTCCATGATCATGGAAATGGTTAGCTCACATGTTTGGTATGGAGTTCTTAGTGAGAATGTGTATCTTGTGTCTTAAAGGCATAAAACAAAGTACATGATACTTGTTAGACTAAAGAAAGGTGTTTAGAAAGGACCAACATAATGTATACAAAATTTCTGCGAATCGAAAAGATTGTGGTGGATTGGGCATTTCGGACATGGGGGGTGGTCGATAAGATGGCTTCCAAGTGGATGATCAAAATGTGGTGCAAGTCAAAAACTTCCTAGGAAAATTTGGTTCTTACAAATAAATATTTTCTTATGATTGTGCGGCTTTCTAGGTGGAAGGGGCATGATCTAACCACTTTGTTGTTTTCTCCTTTTCCAGTGACTCCTAGAGTTTCATACTTAGTCTGTTCCTTGTGAAAGAGTTGGAACAAGATGAAATCGTACATCAATGTCAATGAAGATTGAAAGTTAGTAGCCAAGTTTAGACAAAACGAATGTATTTGGTTTCCTATTGGGGGAATCAAAGAAATTGACTTGGAGAAACTACAAAGGGAAAAGAAGTTATGGAAAAAAGGGTTTCATTTGTGGAAACATCTCTAGAATCAAGAGAGAAGACACTTGATTAGATTTGAGGAGATAGACCCGGCTAGGAGAGTTGACTATGAAGATTGGTGCCTATCACGACATAGAATCAATTCTTGGGAGAACTCAAACACCCACCTCCTTCTCAGAGATGATCCCCTATAGATTGAATTGTTGAGATGGATCAACAATAACCAATTGGATATCGTGATGAGTTTCAAGAAGCAACTAGACTTATATGTCTCACTTAACAGGAGAAGATGCCCCAACTCGCCCTATATGAGATGGCATTTATTTGTGGGCCTATGGGACCTCTAATTTAGAGAAAAATTTTGATTCTTATGTGGTGAATTCTTCACAGGGGAATTCTGACCAACATCAAAGCTAATAAAATCTGTGGGTCCCCTAAATGGTGTAAGTGCTACCACTATGGTAGAGAAGATATTGTTCATCTCTTCATTTTGTGACCTAAGAGTCACTCGAATTGGAAGGCTCTCACTAGGACTTTGAGTTTACAGAGTCAAATCAACTAGAAGCAAATGTTACTTGGAGAAGTGATAGGCTGCTTGTATGCCTTGTGGAATACTATCAAGGGGGAAGTGCTTTGCACTTGTAGGACATGCGAGAACTACCTACATTCACTTGTCACAAGTTTGCACATATGTACACATTTTTGGCACCATTGTCAAGGACAAATGACCTTATAAATATAATAACTTCCATCCCATCATAGAAAAAGTTTAGAATTCATTCTTCAACTTCGTATGACATATTGTGCATTATTACCGCATTCTATCAGGTATGTCTCTAGCTCTTATACGGACTCCTTGAATATAGCTACTTTGGCATGAACACTAAAATTAATTCTAGCTCTCACATATTACTAAATTTGTGATCATCTTGAATAAAAGCCTCATTTTAATTAGTAGAGATTTGTGAGGGCCTTCATTATATCAAGAACAACTTTGCATCACACTAGAAGGTGCATATGATACAGGTTTCAAAGGGTTGTCAAGAACACATTCTCATATTTAAAACAACTTCAAATCGCACTCTTCTTTCGATTTCTTTAATGAGAGGGTTTTCTCTTACCTTGTAAGGACCATACATTGCTCTTAGAAGCGCATAGGTCATAGATCTCAAAGGGTTCTAGAAAATGCAGTAAGAAATTTGTCACTTCTTAAACAACATTGGATTGTTTTCTGGTTCCACTTTGTGTTGCTTTGCACCAAAATCAATAGGAAATATGATATAGGGCTCATGAGGTTATAGCAATTGGTTTCTAATTCATGACGCAACCTTGGAATGCACTTTTGGTTCTCAAATATTATAAACATCTTGGGTGTTCATAGGAGCATATTAAATGCATCTTTCTTATCACCTTTCTACTCCTTTGCAAATGGAGTCGAGTATTTCATCTCAATGTTTTGCAAGCATACCAATATTTTTTGGATGAGGACCACATACAATCATTTCCTCCATCAACACATATGCTAAAAAAAAAATTGGTAGGCGGAGAAAAATCTATATAGCATGAGGAGACTGGATCTTGATGTAGCCAAAATATCGAAGATATAAAAGTCATACTATGTATATCTATATTCATGCAATGGTGAAGTGTTTGATTCTCATTGTGTGGGTGTAGAATAGATGAGGACCATCAACACATATGCTAAAACAGAAAATGGTAGGCGGAGAAAAATCTATATAGCATGAGGAGACTGGATCTTGATGTAGCCAAAATATCGAAGATATAAAAGTAATACTATGTATATCTATATTCATGCAATGGTGAAGTGTTTGATTCTCATTGTGTGAGTGTAGAATAGATGAAAGAATTTTCGGTACAACATGTCTATATGCACAAAGAGATATTAATATATGAATACCCAACATATCTCTTAAAGCATCTGTCAAATTATAAGTGGACACACACCCACTTATGTATTTTCAGCTTGTGTTATTAATATATATTTTTCTATCCAAAATCTAACCCTCGTCCTATATATAATCGAAACCATTGGAGTGTGTTATCATACAATCCATGGATTGAGTGGAAAGTTTTAGTATCACATGAGAAAGCTAAAGTATCTCACATAGTTAGACATTTTTTTTCTATGATCACTCCTATGAAGTGGACCCAAAAGCACAAAAAAATAGTAGCCTTCATAAGCTATCAATTTTAACACGGGATGAGTTAAGGCTTCCCAAACCATAGCTATATGTGATGGAATCTTAACGTGCAAAGATTTATAATAACATAAAACATCATTCAAAGCCACATAGTACAAGGATTGTACAAATACATTTTTCTATGCTAACATGAGTGTTCACGAAATTATTTAAATAGTTCTTAATGAAAATTACTAAAAATATGTTTTTCTATCTATCCACATGTCAATAAGAATTCCATGATTTTCTTGATGAAGGATGTGATACAAATATCATTGGTCAAGTTCTTTGTGAATTCTCTACACTATACAATAGCCATAAAATACTTGATAGTCTCGCAAAACTTTATCTTCTTATTTTCCTACAAGAGAAGTAGATTAATAGGGAATGAAATGGTTGCAATGGATGTGGAAACTATCTTTCATAAGATTATTGAAGTCTCCAACATAGAGTCGAGAGACTTTTACACTACAATATCACTAAGGAAAACTTGTAGCTTAGCTTAACTTCGATGAGATATAAGAATAGAAATTGCACTAGAGAGGGATTTTGACTTCATTATGAACAACAAAAAAGTAAACATTATAGTAACTAAGGATTCGCTTCAAATATTGAATACCCTTAGACTGATAGAGTTATCTTAAACTTTAATTACAAGTACTACAAAGGAGAGAGGGCAATATATAATGCTCATAAATACATTGACAATTAGATCAAAATTACAAGGATAGTTTATAAATATTTGTTCACAACCCCAATTTACAGGTTATTTTTTGCCATCCCCACCCCATTAGCAATATATCATTGTTAGTATTTTTCTTATGGCCATTATTGGCATCAGTGTTAGCATTTTGGTCACCTTCCCTTTTGGCATCATTATTTCTTGATCCATTTTCATCCTTTTTCTCACCATTATCTAAACCCTCATAATACTTATGGTCCTCATTTTCATTTTCTCCTCTCTCATCTCCATTGTCCTCATCTTCTCCTCCGGACCTTATAGCTTGTTCCAGCTCTGCACCCTTGTCTTTTTCATCTCCAACACAACTAAGACGCTTTTTCCCACTTCCTTATCTTGTTGTCTCTACTTTATTTTCAAATGAAGCTTCTATAGATCCTTGTGATTCCTTGTGTATGAGGCTTATCTAAAATTATGAACATCCTAATCAAAATAATAGCTGTTCTTCTCCATTTATAACAATGACATTTTACATGTGTATACGATTTCAATTATTTTAGTTTCAAGTATAGAGTGTAATAATCACATAATGTCTTACAACACTTGGAGGTGTTCTCGCCAAAGTATGAGTCCATGATATACTTGAAGTCTATTCATTGTCACCAAACGCATGAAAAGATGTAAAATTTTTGCAGTCTTTACAAAGTAAAATCACCATTTAAAGAAGAACTTAGCAAAGGAATGAGAAAAGGTAGTATGGAATATAGAAACATAATAAGAAATCATTGAAAGTTGTGAATTCATGTGGCATATTCCAAGGATTTATTTGTTCAAAATGTTCAAGGCAGCCATTATAAATGCAAAAGGACATGATACAACATTATAATCTCATACTGTGATGCATTCTTATTTTCACATTCATAGATGAATGAGGTCTTCACACTCTCGATCTTCACATATGAATGAGATCGTCTATACTCTTTGAGCCTCAAGAGTATGAATATGGACTTCTACAGACAAATTGCCTTTGTGATGTCACCTAGCAGAGGTAAGTGATGGGACCCCCTATGTCCACAACACTAAGTTATAGTACCTAAAATAGTGCCTAGGCATGTCAGATATTCACATATAGTAATTATGTGACATTAGATTTAGTGAGAGTATCTTCAAATGATTGCCATGATCTCTTTAGATACATATGAAAGAAGTATATTGTTAGACCATGAAGCATTGACCTTCAAAACATCGATCATAAGCATTGTGCAATCACATCTTGGTGACACACGAAAACACAAGTTAAATCGGTGATCATGTTGTTATCGTGGATAGAGGAGAGGTAGTGGGAGAAAACCAAAAGGAGTAACATGCTTCTCCCTTAAAATCCATATTTCCCATAATCCCATGTATGAAAAAAAATCTATGAGAGATATTTTCTGAAGAAGATATGATAACTAAATTTGGATAGGTGGCAGTTCTCCAGATTGATGAATAACTAGATATATCATTTGAGATTTAAGGTACAAATCAAAGAGGTTGTGGTCACTATGTATAATGTTAACACTATCATCTAAAAGCAATAATATCAATGTATTCTAAGAAACAAGGAAGTAATTCAAGCACTTAAAGATAGTATGAAAACTTTTAAAAAGATACTAATTCATGCAAGGGAGACTAGGCCACGACCAAACTTTGGGGGGGAAAAAGTCTTCAAAAAGGATTGAAAAAGACTTACAAACTCCCTTATGCTGATTCCCTAGCGAAACAAGAGAGGCACAATCAATTATTTCAAGATAAAAATTTTAATTGATATTTTGAAGTATTTGTGTGTGTATTAGTGCATGGATATAGAAACTCTTTCCATCCACCAAAACACTCGATAGGGTGGAACCTTAGTGGGTAGCCATTCGAGTTCAAAGCTTAAAATAAGATATTAAGGGGAATCATGAGTGAATAACTATATGTGTTTGTGATAAGGTGTTGTTAGGCCTATAGAATACACTCACGAGACATTCTATTTGGGAAGTGAGTATTATTAGAAGATATATGTGCACAAAAAAAGATGATTGGTATGTATGCTTGTATGTATGTATCGATGTAGGTGAGATGCATCAATACCACCAAGTGCGTACTCGTATGTCCTTGCTATCATGTGTGTAACCATCGGTAAATTATCAAGTCCATGTGAGTGCCATATGTCTATCATTAGATCGGATATGTTCAAATAAGTATGTATGCATGCATGCATGCATGCATGCATGTATGTATGTATGTATGTATGTATGTATGTATGTATGTATGTATGTATGCATGTACATGGTATGTATGTTTGTATGCATGCATGCATGTATGTATGTATGTATGTATGTATGTATGTATGTATGTATGTATGTATCTATGTATGTATGTATGTATGTATGTATGTATGTATGTATGTATGTATGTATGTATGTATGTATGTATGTATGTATGTATGTATGTATGTATGTATGTGTATGTGTGTGTATGTGTGTATGTGTGTATGTGTGTATGTGTATGTATGTGTGTATGTGTATGTGTATGTATGTATGTCTGTATGTATGTATGTATGCATGCATGCATGTATGTATGTATGTATGTATGTATGTATGTATGTATCTATCTATTTATCTATCTATCTATCGATCTATCTATCTATCTATCTATCTATCTATCTATCTATCTATCTATCTATCTATCTATCTATCTATCTATCTATCTATCTATCTATCTATCTATCTATCTATCTATCTATCTATCTATCTATCTATCTATCTATCCATCCATCTATCCATCCATCTATCTTTCTACCCATCCATCTCATTATCTATCTATCTATCTATCTATCTATCTATCTATCTAATACATATATACATACATACATATGCACACATTTATACATAGATACATACATACATAGGCACACACATGTGTGGACGCATGCACACACACACACACATTAGGGAAACTTTGACTTTCTCTCAAGTCAAATTTGAACTTTCTCCCGAGACCTTTAATGCTCCAAAAAAGGAGACCCTTGTCCAATCAACATGAAGCAATCATGATGGCCTTAGGAGTATCTAATACATATAAATTCTCAAAAATGAATAAAATACTAGTTTTTGGTGCACGAGTGGTACATGACATCATATATCCTAAAAACCATAGTAATAGAATATATTATCTTCTAGCATGGGGAGGAATAAAATAGTACATCCCAAAGGTTACAAATGATGAAAATATTATTCCCCACAATAAAGATATATAATATTTTATTCCCTCCAGCATCGACCACAAGGATGTATTGAAAATATCCCTACACATATAATAGATTTCATTCCATCACACAAAAAGTGAGTCACAAGTCATTGCTCAACTTCATACTACATATTGTGCATTATTTCTACATTCCATCAAGTATGCCACTAGCTCTTAATGACTTCTCTTTGAACATAGCTACCTTGGCATGACCATTAAAACTAATTCTAGCTCTCACTCATTACTAAATCTATACTCATGTCCTCAATGCAAGTGTCATTTTAGTTAATAGAGATTTATGAAGGCGTCCATTGTATAAAAAACAACTTTGCATCACACTCAAAAGTGCATATGATATAGGTTTCAAAGGGTTATCAAGAATGCACTAAATGTTTTCTCATTTTTAAAACAACTCTGAGTCGTAATCTTCTTTCACTTTCTTTAATTAGAGGGTGTTCTCTTATCTTGTCAAGGACCATAGATCGCTCTTAGAAGCACATACAACATAGATCTCAAGGGGTTCTACAAAATGCAATACGCACTTTGCCACTTCTTAAACATCAATGGATTGTTTTCTTGGTTCCATTTTGTGTTGTTTTGCACCAAATTCAATAGCACATATGATGTAGGACTCACGATATTAAGAAAATGTAGCAACTTGTTTCTAATTCATGAAGCAACCTTGGAATGCACTTTTGGTTCTCAAATCTTATGGACATCTTGAGTGCTCATAGGAGCACATTCAAAGCATCTTTCTTATCACCTTTCTACATCTTCACAAATGGAATCCAATATTTCATCTCAATGTTTTGCAAGTAAAGCAATATTGTCTAGACAAAGACCACATACTACCATTTCCTCCATTACTCATGCTAAAATAAAAAATGGCCGGTGGAGAAAAATCTCTATAGCATGAAGAGACTGGATCTTGATGTAGCCCAAAAGATCAAAGAAACAAATATCATACAATGTATATCTATATTCATACAAAGGTGAAGTGTTTGATTTTCATTGTGTGGGTGCAAACTAGATCAAAGGATTTTTGGTACAACATGTCTACATGCACAAAAAGATATCAACATCCAAATACCTTGCATATCTCATAAAGCAATAGCCAAATTCTAAGTGGATACATACCCATTTATGTATTTTCAACTTGATTTACTTATCATTTGTATATATTTTCCTAGTTCATGTATCTAACCCTTTTCCCATATAGAATAGAAACCATTGGAGTGTGTTATAGGTCATTTTCACACAATCCATGGATTGATTGGAGAGTGATAGTATCACATGAGAAAACAAAGTATCTCACATAGTCAGACATTTGTTTCTATGATCACTCATATGAAGTGGACCCAAAACACAAATTGGTAGCATTATAACCTATCAATTCCAACATGGGATGAGCTAAAGCTTCCCAAACCATAACCAGATGTGGTGGAATCTTATCATGCAAAGATTTATATTGACATACATCATTCAAAGGAAACCAGTACAAGGATTTCAAAAATACATTTTCATATGCCAACACCAATGTTCGCAGAACTATTTAAACAATTCTGAGTGAAAATTACTAGAGGTCCACATGTCAAGAAGAATTCCTCTTTTTATATCGAGTGTGTAGTATTTTCAATAGTTCACGAGGAATGTTTTGCAATAGAATAGGTTGTAGTAGTATATTTGAGGATACGAGGTTATCTTGTTTAGCTAGTGTTCTTTTCAACCTACTCACATGAAACACTGGTTGGAAACAAAAAATCCTTAGGAAGCTTTGAGTCATACGCCAAAGTCCCAACCTCTCTAAGAATTATGAAAGGATCACAATATCTCGGAGATTGTTTACGACACTAATTTGTTTCCAAAGTTTTAGATTTCTCGAGAATTTTTATATAAACTTGTTCTCCAGCCTGAAAGGAAACTTCTCACTTCTTAGGCTCGTTATATACAAAGCTCATAGCAACCCTAAGGGGCAAGAAGCTTCAGCTTAAAGTTCATATCTTGCAAGAATTCTTAGGTTGCTTGGACTTTCTCATTTTGAAGTCCTACTCCTTATGGGACCCTTAATTGGAACCCATAGATTAATATGAATGGACTATACTTTGTTGCACAATGCTTAGCACTATTGTGTGCACCTGGACTTTCTCATTTTACAGTCCTACTGCATATGGGACTCTTAGTTGGAACCCATACATTAATATGAATGGACTATACTTTGTTGCACAATGCCTTCAAACAACTATTTTTGCACAAAGATATTAGAGAAGGAACCTTTGCACAGCATGCTCACACAAATCAAGAGAACATATGCTTGAGATCAACCATAGCTCTACATACATAGTGTAATAGTGTTGAGAGATCTTCAAAATGATAGCTTCCACCAAATCAAAGTGAGTGTACCTATCTATCCATATAAATAACTCTATTCCAAGGAGTTGCATGTCATAAGACACCCCTAAGTGTGCCTCCAAGTGTTCCTCGTGTGGATACTTACACAAGGCTGGCACATGACTTCTATTTCAATTGAAGTCTTTCTCTCACGTATGTACTAAGGTGGCACTTGAGAGAAGCTTCTCCCAAGGTTAAGATTCTCATGCTTTAAGATAAATTTAACCCTAAAGGTAAGACCCATTAAATAGAGACTTCAATTGAATAAGTAGCCCAAGGGTTCCCACTAGGGTTTAAACCAAGGATTAATGCATACATCCAAGGGTCTAACCCACGGGAATTTATACAACATAAACCCATCTAAGGAAAAGCATACCTTGATGGAACTCTTTCGAAATTCTTGTGTCATTATGAGAAGTCAATATAGCTAACCCATAAAAGGATGTAAGACTTGAAACATAAGCATGTGCCATCCCAACTAAAGAGAATAGGTGACTGCAAGTTTCCGTACTGTATGGGGAAGTGAAACCCGTTTTTAGCTTTCTGATGTTGAGAAACAATCGATCGTGAGATAGTTGAGTAATCAAGGGCCATGTAGTATACGAACGAAGAGTTGAGAGGAAATAGCATTTAAGGGCTCGTCAATATGGAGTGCCTTACGAGGATACAAACTCGACATTTATATAGAGCTTTCTGGAACAAAACTCGTTTACAAGATAGTGAAATGCATAGGCACTTGGAAAGCGAATCACTACAAGTTGTGCTAGAGTTATAAATCAATATGAATAAGCAAAAGCTGCCTACCATTTATCCCCACCATAACAGTCTTAATAATTTTTTAGGTGCAAAAGCTACTCAGGTACAGACAGGCCTACTAAGATTTAGTTTCAATTCAAAAAAAGCCAAGAAGACTGATGAGACAAATGGACTTTCAAAATGCTGCTGCTGGAGATTCTACAGTATTACATAATTTAGAATGTAAAACTTGGGATTAAACGATGCAGCTCCATCTATCTATTATGTCGAAAGATCAAACTCACATGAGTGTCAAGAAGCAAAATTTTACTCACCCCAAAATTCAAGTAATCATTCTTTTAACTTTGAATCACCGTTGCACTCACTATTGTAAGGATATCCCTCTGCTATGTGTGCAAAACTTACTAAAGGGCAACTCTAATGTCTAATGACCTTGGCACACATTTGTGTAGCTCTCATTTTGGCAGCCACTCTCATCATGTGCTCGGCGTTGAACTGTCATCTAGAATGTAACATCTTTATATGTACTCATAGACATCTTAGATCCTTAAGCATTCTATGATTCCTCTTTCACACAAGCTTCATGTACTTCAACTCCTTATTCGACCCTATAACCACTTGTTTCATGTAGCTTCAGCATGGTATGTTCTTTTCAAAGAATCATATAGCATTGTCGTTAAACTGGACATATAATTCGACTGATTGTTCCTTCTGAATTACGCCCCAAAGCTCTCATCTACTTCAAAACATTGAATGTACTTCAAAAAGAATCTGAATTGTGTTATCTTGCATGAAACAGCTAATTCCTTCAACAACCAATGAGAACAGATGGAAATTTTAGTGGACAAACATGCACAAGAATCACTTTCATGTATTTACAGTTTTCCTTCATGTCTTTGTGCTCAAACGGAATTAATAGACCTTCAGAAAATTGGAACTCACATAAACATGAAACTCATTGAGGTGAAAAAAGTAATGTTTTATGACTTATCCTGAGCACGGTCACCTTACACTTCCTTTCCCTTGAACTCTTAACACACAAATCTTTGAATCCAGAAACACAGGTTGATCTAGCTTTTCATTTCCTCAATTTTGCTAAAAACAAGTGCCAGTTTTCTCTCTAAGCTGTACCCAATCAAGGTATTACTTGCACAAGAAATGCAAGTGGATACCCCCCTTAGCACAGAACATATCCCATCCAATAGAATAATAGGAAAACCCCCTCCCATGCACTGTCGTAGTATTTACTAAAATTCAACAGGAGAAAAATGGACCGCAAGAGTTCTATGCTACTATTGCACCAAATCTACCTCACTACTGTCTTTTCTGTTTTGCTTCTCCTTCATGGTCTATGCAGTTGTTACTCTTTCACATCCACCAATTCTCTGTCTTCACAGATAAGGATAAATACCATCAAGTCAAACAACAATCAAACACTCAAAAGAAGGTACACTGATGACAAAGTTCAGAAAAAACTTTGGAACAATCGATAGTTTGACTGCATCTTCTTCTCAAAATGAGACCAAACCCATATGCCAAAGCAAAATTTATGCTACATCATAATATCAAAATTTTAACGTATACCTCCAGAGATGATGGGTGTAGTCAGAGTTGACTCAAGTGAACAGCCAGAGCATCGGGTTTAGGATAACATGGGGATGAACCTTTCCAGAAAATTGTTACTATCTCCATACATTTGGGGACTTGAGTTTGATGATTGAATATTCCTCATTTGCATGCACAAGTAGAAAAAACTATGACTTGCCTTTAACTGCAACATAAACAAATAACCTGTATTTTTAGCAGTGAATTTCCAAGAGCAGCAAAAACTCCAATTGGCCATTTGCAACAAGTCTTTCCATTGCACAAAGCACTCAAAGTTTCAAATGCTTGATTGCTGTGTGGACATCTTTATCACCACGACCGCTGCAATTTACAACAACTCTTGTGCCTGGTTTCAAAGTTGGGCACAACTTCTCCAGATAAGCCAATGCATGAGATGTCTCCAATGCTGGTATTATTCCTTCAAGTTTTGACAACCTTTGGAATGCTGAGACCAGTTAAATGACATTAGAAAAGCAATATCAAGCATTCTTTATTCTATAAATGATTACGAAAAGAAGTCCCACAAGAATTCCGTGGCGTACATATTATATTTTTCATGCAATGAAATGTGATTGATCACTAATTCATTTCTGGTGAAAATTTGCAATATGAATCATGATTTAAGTTTCTTTATCAATTTAGATTTCTAATGTATATAGATGACAAGCATATTGTTACTTGTGTAATGCGTTACAATGATTGTCGATGTACTTTGAGTGTGTACGAGGTAATAGACTAGGAATATTATATGTTTTGGACACTATGTAAAACAATATTGTATAAGTGTTATGCATACCCTAGGTACAAAAATTGAAAAAAAAACATTCGTGATGAATAAAAAACCTCGATTTCATTTCCCTTTTTTTTTTACTCTACAATTTATGCTATTAAATCCCGCTTTAAATCTATGAATTAGATTTTACCTGAGAAAGATGGCAACTGAGAAAGATGGCATGACAACATCTATTACCACAACACAGAAAAAGGAAAAAATAAAAGATTCGACTGCTAAACTGATCGAGGAAATTTTACTGAATGTCTTACATGCTACAGTCTTATGTTCTGGATATTAGCAGTTCTTCATAAAATAAGCCTTCTGATCAAACGTTCCTGAAATGCACATCACATGCTATGGAGGAATCTATAGGTATTTGGAAGTAAGAATCCCCCTGCATATACTCAAAATCAAGTAACAAAAAGAACGCTGCAAAGACACTCACTACCATTACATTATCAGAAAACAGAAAAGACTACATATTTAGCCGAAGACCGACCTGAATAAAAAAGGATCGTGAAGAAAACCTCTCAACAGAAACCTGCCCAGCTCCAGTAGAGAAAACAGACTAGAGAATATATTCTTGCCAGCAGTCCACCGTATCTTCAATAAAAAACATAGCACTAAAGGCTATTCTGAATGCGATGAGGTGATTTTTTATGAGTCACTCATCCAAAGTCTGTAAAAGGATGAGCTTTTTTGTGCAATTCAGCAGCCTTCAAACTGCATGCCTCCCAATTTAGACTACATATGGCCACTTCAACAATATACTGCTAGGTAGCTGACCCTCAACAAAAAGATAAGACTTTCCCTTTTCTAGATGTGATTCCAGGGGGACAAAATTGCAAGTTTTTTAGGCTTCTACTGAAAGATCAGGACCTAAACTTCATGTGAATTGGTTTTACCTCAAAACACTCTACAATGTAATACAATATGCCTTTTTAGTTCACCATTTTATCACCATTTCATATTTTATCAGCATTTCATCAATATCAACTTATAATGACTTCCAATGCCTGCCAAGACAAACATGCCGTGCAAGTGAAAGAAAATGGACAAAGAATCAACAAAATAGCACTCTTACCATCCAAGGCTTCATCATCTGTGACGCTATAATACTCAGCCCGACCTATATCTTTCAAAAAGCTATGCTCAGGTCCAACACCTGGATAATCCAACCTGTTGCAGCAGGTGTGGACTTCAATTATAATGAACATGTCATGAGACACAACAGAAAAATACAAGCAACAAGACAAGGTTCCTTACCCTGCACTGATTGAATGAGGTTCAATAATTTGCCCATCATCATCTTGAAGTAGGTAGCTCATGGCTCCGTGCAAGACCCCCACTTCACCTTTTGTCAATGTAGCTGCATGTTTGCCACTGTCTAGCCCAAAACCAGCTGCCTCAACACCTACGAGTCTTACATCATCATCATCGACAAACTCGTGGAAAAGACCCATTGCATTTGAACCACCACCAACACAAGCAACAAGAACATCAGGCTTTCCTCCCCATTTTTCAAGGGCTTGGCGACGAGTCTCCTTTCCAATAACAGCATGAAAATCCCGTACTAGCATGGGGTAAGGATGAGGTCCAGCAACAGATCCTAAAATATAGTGTGTTGTCTCTACATTTGTTACCCAGTCTCTAATAGCTTCTGATGTTGCATCTTTGAGAGTTGCTGTGCCAGAATGCACAGGTCGTACCTGCAGTAGATAAATATCAATAATGCTAGCTTGAGTCTCCCAAACCCCCTCCATCCCACCCTCTACATTCCTCTTCACATACAGGCACCTTCAACATTCCCAACCACTATCCATCACCCTCTCTTGAAACGCTTCTCCTAAATGGCTCCACTTCTCCACACATGTGCACTCCATCCTAACTTCTTGCCCCTTCCTCCTATTTCTTCTTCCTCTCCACCACCCCCTCCCTTGACACCACCCCCTTTTTTCCCTCCCTCCATAAGCCCCAGCCCCCTACCTTACATTCCTCTTCTCCTAAAAACCTTCCTCTACCTCTCACTCCCTCTCTCATTCCAATCCCAGAACCCCTCTCCCTCATCCTTTTCATCCTCTTTCATCCTCAGATTCTTCCAACCCCCTTCACTATCCTAACATATCCTGCATTTCCAACTTCTTTTGCCATCCTCCTCCCTCCCCTCATCAATCCTTCTCACATCCTCATCATCTTTAGTCTTAGGTGCTTTCCAATCCCCCCCTCCCCCCCTTTTCCTAACTTCTTCCCCTGCCCATATTCCTTCTTTCCTCCTCCTCACCCCTCTCCAACTGCTTACATACTCCCAAAGCTTTCTTGCACAACAAAAAAACATAAAGACACAACCTAGGGAGGATTATCAAGTAAAATCAAAGAGACACCTACTTCTCTGCAATAGCAATCATGCTTTGTGCTAAGAAGTATGTTTCACTCTCTATCAGATACACTAAGACTCAAAATTTGTTTGTCAACTCGGTTAAAACATATCAACACATTTCTGAGATTAAAAAGCCATAACATAAGTATAGAGCATCAAAATACTCGGAAAGAATGTTCACAACTCAAAGAAGCTGAACGACGTCCCAATGCAGCCTAAGTATAAGAAGATGTCAAAAGCATGTAGATAGGCTGACAAATAAACTAAAAAATTCAATTGAGACTATGCAATCGACTCAAAGGGTCCAAGATGAGGCCAAGAGAGAGGCATACATATATGTATGTGTATCCACCGTATGTTTATGTGTACATGCAGGTGTACTTGTACGCAAATATGTACCTATATGTTTATGTGTGTGTACTTGTACTTTTATGTGTACATGTCTGAGCATGTGTGTATATGTATGTGCATGTGGATGTGCAGGTGTAGTATGTACGTGTACGTGTACGTGTACGTGTACGTGTACGTGTACGTGTACGTGTACGTGTACGTGTACGTGTACGTGTACGTGTACGTGTACGTGTACGTGTACGTGTACGTGTACGTGTTCTAGATATTTGTTGATCATATTTTTGAACGCATTAATTGGGAAGATATAGACATTTATATGTTTCTTAAAGATTTGCAGTCACGTTGGCTTGTTCACATTTGGCCAAGTGATCAAAGTCTTCATTTCAATAAAACTAAGGTCTTATCTCACCTTTCAAGATAAGGACTTCTAGAAATTTAATATGTACTCCTCCATCATATTCTTCATTTTTCTGCACATTGAGCTCTCTCTCTACTTTCTCTCTCTCCTTATGAGGCAGCCCACCCCCTTAGTGTTTGGAGAAACCAAGCACATCATCATGTAGCTCTATGTGGCCTCTTTCAACAGATATCAAACTCATGAATTGTTCCATCACAATAAAGTTCCTGCAAAAGCTTTTTTACTTCATGCTATGCTAAGCTAAAGGCATTTTGTCGCATTTGGGAGAATTTCATCACAAAGTGTCTTCACTTTGTGCAATAGAATTGCTTCATTTGAAGGATTATTTCAATCCATTGAAAAGTTGAAGCGATTCTCAGGTTTTCAAAGAGATTCATCATGAAAAACTTTAATTCTAGGTTTAAATCTCCTTCCACAAGTGTTTTTAGCATCATTCTTACTGAAATTACAAAGTTGCATATCTTTATTGAAGCTAAAAACTCTCATTTTGAGTAAGACTAAATGTAAAATTTGTTGGAAAACAATGTCAGAATGTCTCAAACTTATCAAAAATCTGACAACCCTAATCTTGGTAAATCAAGATTTGGTCAAAGATGGTCAAAACATTTATTCGCTCATTGGAAAGTACTCCTTGAGAGCTTTCTAATGATATATAATACTTCACTACTTGCATCAAAAAGTCAACCAAAAGTCAAACCCTAATTTCTGCTTTTGACATGCCTTTCACGGAAAAACTTGCTTTTCAATAGATTGTTTGAAGCTTTTCATGCCCATTTTCATGGGCACTTCAAACCCTATTTAAAGAGGACATAAGGAGCATCATAAATCATAAATTCTTGAAGCACTCAAAACATAAGCTCTACGGTTAAGAGCTAGGAGGAATTTCCATGGTATATATCCAAATTCAAAGGAGTTTTTTGGCAGCTTCCCTTTGTTCTTCTTCACACTACTAAGTGTGCATGCTGATTTTGGAGAGTTGTAGCACCCAATTTAGGGTTTCTTCACATGTTGCTGCACCAAGCGTTTACTTACCACTACATCGCGAAAAGTGACCATTGTTGCTGCACCAAGCGTTTACTTACCACTACATCGCGAAAAGTGACCATTGTTGCTGCTAGAAGACCTAATTTCAGATTAGGGTTTGCTGCATTGATTACTTTGAACAGTTGATATCCTTCTTTTTTCACATATTCACTCACATAATACCTCTTGTACACTTTATCACTACTTTTTTGTAACTAGTACCTTTAGATTCAGCTTATATTCAGATTTTTGTCTCATACACACATTAAATATTGACATTTTTACATTTATTCAGCGTGTATAGTTGCATTAAGTTGTTGCACTTTTATAATGTCCTCATATCTCTCTAAATTTGTCATTTATCTCTCTTGAGCAAGTAAAGGTGTGCTATGTGCTAAGGTTAAGTGTTAAAAAGATCTTGGTAAACATGTGACTATTATTTGGGCCTACCACACTTCTAACATTTGGTATCAGAGCATAGTTGACATACACCCTTGTATTCAAGATGAGTGACTATAGAGATAGATTGGAATAAGAAGACAAGCTTTATGGAATGTCTAACTATCCAACGTGGAGTCTTATGATGATTAATTTTTTAGTTTCCAAGGACTTGTGGAACATTATCAATGGCAAGTACCCTAGGCCAAGACAAGCAAAGAAAGATGTTGCTTCTTCATCCAAGAAGGTTGCTACCCCAATTTCTCCTCAGCAACCTAAAGAGGAAGGAGAGGAGATTATTACATCATCATCATCCCCAGACAGAGGAAGACAAATGTAGATTCAACCTACAAAAGAGGGATCCAAATGAGATTCTAGAGATGCACAAGCACTCTCATTTATTGCTATGGAAGTCAAGAGGCATATTATTCCACAATACGGGCATGCAAAACCTCTTGTCAGGCTTGGTTGGAATTAGAGAATCTCTATCAGAGAAGAAACCCTGCTATGAAAGCTTATATCAAGAGACAGCCAATACAAGGATGAAAGTTGGTGAGTCGGTTCAATCACACATTTTGAGAATTAAGGACTTACAAGATGAATAACTTAATATTAGAGTCACTATATATGATGATGAGATGGTGGATACCCTTATAAATTCACTTCCATCTACCTATCATTCTTTTGTTACTTCTCTTTCTCTCTCTACAAGAAATAGAGAAATATCACTTGAAGATTTTGTTACACTTACGTGTTCCTCGAGTAGCTTTGATGTGAACCTTTTCCCTATACATGGGCACTTTTTACTCTAGTGCTAGCTAAAGGTTTTTTCCCATGTTACCACATACTTGATTCACTGATATGTGGTGGTACTTTATACTTAGGGATTTTATTCAGCTCTTACTTCAGTTTAGTTCATTGTCAATAGAGAGAGCTATTCCAACCATCCGTCTTGTGTCTTGCTTCATTTGTGCTCCTTGTGTGTGCTTCTTGTGTGTGTCTCACACTTCTACAGACACCCAACAGTGGTATCAGAGCAGGTTCAACTCTTTCTTAAGTTTCGGTTTTTCGCATGGAAGCACGACTGCACTTTTAACCGTGCAAATCGACTTCAAAGCATAGAACACTGAATTTCAGCAACCAAGAAACATTTCCACCGGTTGCACTGGTGTTTTACCCCCATTTCAAAGCCATTCATGCAGTCAGAATCACCATCATAGTGACAGTTTGTGAGCTGAAATTTCAGCATTCATTTCAGCTTTCGTCGAAGTAAAGATTTTGTCGCATTCTTGTTCTTTAAATGAGATGACATCTTCCCTTGTGTTATTTTGTGGATATCGTTTGTGCCTTGACTTATCCAATGGAGAGGATATTGGAGAATCTAACACCATGTCAAGTTTTTTCTCTCTTCAATCCATGTGCACTGGAACAGTCACCACATGGAGATACATATGTCTCCTTTTCCATGCCTCCAAATTCATTTACACTTCCCAAATTCCCATTTATCCTCACCATATCCATACAATTCCTGATTGGAATACATCAGATTTGTATTTAAGTTTGACTCATTTTCTTAAATTAATTTTGCCTGTATTTCTCTACATGCATCCTTCACATTTTGTGGTGCATGGTCAAAGTTATCAACCCCATAACCTTTCGAGTAAGCAAGCATGCTCAATTATGGTTTGCTCCTCCATCGCATACATTCTCTCAAAATTTGCATTTACATTTCCAATTCCCTTTTGCCAAGGATCCACATACACCCATTATTCACCCTCTTTCTTTGGCATGTACAAACATCATAAATTATAATGAGATCAATTATAAAGTACTTATAAGAATCCTATGATGAATCATAAGTATCATAAGTTATAATAGCTAGAGCCAAATAGCTCAACGTGTAGCCTTCAAGCTACAGCCATATTTTTTATAATGCCTTCATGTAGGCATAATTTATACTTACAAGCTACAACTTCGCAAAACTATGAACACACACAAGAATATGCATTGCTAGACACATTTTTTTTCCTTTGTGCTTTTGTGAATTGTAACATTGACTTAATAACATTAACAGCTCTACATTCAGTCTTCCGACTTCAATCATCATTAATGTCATGATGAGAGTCCTTCTAATCTCTTAGAACCATAATTTCATAAAAAGTTTCTACCTTGAGATATCGTGCAAAGATGAATCCTTGTAAATTTCTATGTAAATTTGTATGTTCATTGCCAACCAACTTTTCAGTTGTCAAGCAACTTCTATTATAGTCTGGACTCTATAGTCAGGATTCTATATCAATCACGTGTACTGTGTACATGCATGATGTTACATAAGTACACTTTATGATCATTAGTATGTTGTATATATTACAGCATACAATGTAATATACAAACGACAGACTACAGTGTATTAAACACCATCATACTTAAAATATACAGATGACAGTCTACATTGACGTCTGCATATATATTATATATATGGACAACAGTCTACAGTCTATTAAATAATATATAATGTACAGATGACAGTCTACAGAGTACAATGTATTAGATACCTTTGCCAGTATAAATTACTAATTGATTGATTGCTCGAGAAATTGAACAAAGGTACCATGTGGAGCTTCGCAATACATGTAGCAAACTTCAGACTGCATAGCTTGCACGTGAAAACCCAAACAAAGGATTACACAAGTAGAGTATGCAGGCCAAAGAGAGCCTCAATGCATATTTTGATGATATCAAGCTCTTCAAGCAACCTGGATGCATATTTCAACCAATAATGCTCATCAAATCTCGTAAAAATATGAGAAAATGAGCACAATGTGCCAAGAATCTTCTCTAATACCAAATGTTAGAGTTCAAGGAGCCGAAGAACACACAGATAGGATAAAGAAAAAACTTATGAATACAACACACATGATATCACGAAGTCTGAAATCTGCAACAATAAGTGGCCCGTCATGGTTATTGAAGAAATAAAACTCCTAGAGAATGAGAAAAGTACCCAGGGTGTTTTTACACACTACTATCATTATGTGCTAATCCTTTTTTGTTTGAAGTATCACAAAATCTTTCCAAATTATGCATTCAGATGGAAATTTTCTATGCCCTTTTTTTTATATAATAAGTGAAGATTGCATAAGATGATCGCACCTCAGCTCCAAGCAATCGCATCCGGAACACGTTGAGGGCCTGTCTTTCCATGTCCTGGGCCCCCATATAAACAATACACTGAAGCCCAAATCTTGCACAAACTGTAGCAGTTGCAACACCATGCTGACCTGCACCAGTCTCTGCAATAATGCGCTTTTTCCCGATCCATTTTGCAAGCAATGCTTGTCCAATGGCATTGTTGATTTTATGAGCACCAGTGTGATTTAAATCCTCTCTCTTTAAGTAAATAAGAGGTCCTCCCTCTTCACAATTCTTGTAGTGTTCTGTCAGCCTCTCTGCAAAATAAAGTGGAGATTCTCTTCCTACATAGTCTTTGAGAATTCCAGCAAGTTCTTCCTGCAAAGCAATCGACATTCCAAGCAGATAACTGTCTTGATCTCCCACGGACGTGCATGCATATTTCGCAATAGTCCCAATGTTAAACATGTACAACAAATTCGTATACGTGCAAAATTTTATGAAACCACCCGTTCACATATAACACATTGAGAGAAACCTGGAAAGCTGCATCCTTGGAGAGGAAGGAAAAAGCATCTTCAAGTTCGCGGAGAGCAGCCATCAGCGTTTCTGGGACATATTTTCCACCAAAGCGCCCAAAGCGGCCAAAGGAATCAGGCCGCTCAAGACCATGGATGCGAGGTGCCTCGGAAGAGATAGAAGAAGAAGAAGGAGATGAAGCGGGATTCGCAGGAGCCATTGTGCAAGATATCGATAAATTTTGTGCAGAAGAAGGAACTCTCCTGACACTGATGCCTTTTACGATGGGATCAACGCAATAGAAGGACGAAGCTGCCATCGCCATTGCCTAACTCTAGCCTTCCTCTTTTCGTCAATATAGATATCTGGATCCTGTTAGCATCCGTGGAATGTATTAGAATCACAATCCGGCTTGAATATGCAAGTGTGTTTTTTGCCTTTACCTTCAACCACAACCTTGGGATGAAAGTTGAATTCTAGTCATTTGTATGCATCCACCATGCCACATATACGTTTATGCACCCAATGTGACACATGTACGTTTATGCACCCTCCGTGACACATGTAAGCTAAGGTACATGTATGGGGTCAATAGAAAAAGCATTTTGACGAGATGGTCTTCTCACTATATACATTTATATAGGTTTGGTTCACAATGAGTGGTGGTAGAAGGCCCCGACCTCCCCCCTCGCCCTTTTTTTTTTTTTAATTAAAGGGAGTTCGGCAATGCCTACTCTCCTTGACTTTAATTAAATAAAGTAAGAATACAAGTGAATAGGACTAGTGCTCTCCGGATCCCTCAAGTCCCACAACGCAGAGACAGCACAAACACATCATGAAGTCATACCTTCGTGGTATACCATACAAAGCTTACATGGAATTATAGAGGAGGTTGATAAACCTCACATCCCCCCTCGCCCTTTCAGTGTACCTACGTCCATGTCATTCAAAAAACATTTATTTTATTCATTTTTTACCATTTAACTACACATAAATGTATACTTCTTCATTATATCTAATGTCCACACAGCATGGTAGCACCATTTCCTGCACGCACACCTCCACCCTCTTATTTGAACACCTAAAAGGTGGCAGCATCATTTTTTTCATTGTTCCACCTAGAACACGGCCAAAACAGCTCCAGATGCCGTCGAATCTGTGTGAATCCAGCCACATAGAAGCGTCTAGAATCATATGAACCACTCACCATGCAAGGTGCCTCAACATATTGACTTGACAAAAATGTTACCTTCATGAAAGTGGCTAGATATTTCATCGTCGACCTTTATGGCTCTTAGGTCCCATCTTTGTGGAGGGGAAGCCATCACTCATATTTAGGCACTCGTGGAGATGTTGGAGTTGCATCTCATTCCTGAGCATCATTTACTTTACTCAAGTGCTAAATTGTAGTGATATCGAATTCAAGGAAAGCAACCCAACACATATGTTTTTCAATGTCTTGTCACAATGGTGTAATGAGACACACTCCATGCCTAGGATATGGTGCAAACTCAAGATTGGGTCTAAAGGAGCTCTGTCTATTTTCGCCATTAGCCTCCAGGTGCTCACCCATGAATCATAATAGCCATAGCTTCATAATATCATGCATTGGCCATCCTTGAGCAGAGTAGCTCTCATTGATAGAATGGGAAAAGGTGGTTAGCTCGATGATAAAATATGTTTGATTCTCATTTGTATGTGAAACCTATTGTGGTCTTCAAAATGTTGAGTCCTCTAAGAAGTTTATAACACACACTTGAGAGAGTGGGTGTACATATCCACCCATCCAACTCCAATCCATATATATACCTCTAGACGAAGGGGCAAAAGTCTTCCATGTGTCCAAGTCACATAGATACTGAAGAAAGGTCTTCACATGGGTTTCTGAGTCAAGAAATCACATGGGATCACATGAAATCACATGGTTTCTTTTGTGGGGAGCTCTAGACTTGCATGTACACCCTCAAGTTGTCTTGAATTGATTATCTCTCCAAAGGTTAAGGTTCCACACTTTAGAAAAAATACCTAAGGCTCAAACCATTCAATTGGAGTGACTTTCCCAAGGGTTATCCAAGGGATTTTGAGCCTTTAAACCCATGCAAATCAACCTTTCAAACCAATAATTATACAACATTCTTTCCCCTTTAAAACATTTTTATCCTCGAAATCTGTGTAGGTATATTATGTGGAGCATTCCCCTGTGCACCATGATCAAACTCGCCAATCATGGACTTGTTGTCAAAGATTTGCCTCTTTTTCTAGCTTTAATTCTGAAAAGAGGGAAACCTTTTGTTGATGGAACTTATTCGCTCTCAAATGGCGCTTTTCTTTGTCCATCCTTCCATTTTACTTGGCACTGCCTATATAAATGACTTCTTATCTTATTATCTCAAGTGTGCACTATTCTTTTTGGATGATGAAGGACATTATCTAATGGAGTAGGTTGGATTATTGTATCAAGAGATACAAGATTATCTTAATCAACTAGTTTCTTTTTCAATCTGCTAACATGAGAAACTAGGTGAAGCAGACAATCTTTTAGAAGCTTCAGCTCATAAGCCATATGTAGAGAATACACATGCCGAAGATAAATGAAATAGAAATGTACTCATGAATGAAGTAGGTGTGAAATTCAAAAGAGTGAGTGGACCATGAAATAAGAAAACCCACATATTGATTAGAGTGAGCTTGCTAAGAGCATGGAGTGAGCTCTCAAGCTTCTAACCAAGTACAAAGTGGGAGAGATTCTCCTTTTATAGATTTTAAGCAGGCCAAAAGTACATCATATATGGAATAATTCTCCTTGAAGAACAATACAAACAAGGTAGAAGCAAAGGGCAGCAGATCCCAAATACAATTAATGTGATATGAAATGGTGTGACTCCTAAATACAAAATGGGGATGCACTCTGTAAGCCGCCGGAAAGGAACTCATAATTTTTGTAATGTATACCCTGAAAAGTCGCACGCATAAGACGTAGCGCAACAGTTTTAACTCTTGACAAATTAATAAAAGAGTCGCGTGAAGCAGAAGATGTCGTCGCCGGACCTCTCGTCTGGGCAAGAGCCGGAAGCAAAGCGCAATTACCGAAACTCTGTGTAAATCTGAGTCTTCGTTAATTTTGTTGATTAAGTTAAATCATTAAGTGAAGTTAATGAAGTATTAAGTAAATTGATTAACGCGATAAGTGAAGAAGTTATACAGTTAGTTGTTTGGTGTGGAAGTGTGTTGAAGAACGTATTCAGAACAGTATTGGGAAGATAATCCAATTTAACGCTTAATTCGGTGAAGTAGTATACTCTTAATCCGTATGTTTGGGAAAATACAAACAAGGCCTCTGTTTACAGACCCCTAACCATCCCAAGAATCCAGGATTGATAACTGATTAATAATAAAGTTATAAACACTTTAACAATGGTGCCGTCTGTGGGAAATGGAGTAGTTGTTTGCATAGAAGATTAAAGATTGACGAAGAATTATTTGATATATGCGGGTAACATGTTCCGGCAAATCATACCCCAAATACCGCAGAGATCAACATCCCTAGGCAGTTCCGAACCTATTAGGAACCCCCCCTGGTGGTAGAAGTGGAGGACAATTAAGTCCAGTTGCAGAAGGTTCAGTCCAACCAGCCAGCGGCAATTCCGGTGGTAGTTCAGTAGCACACTGCGAGAATCCGGTGCATTTTGGTACGAGTTCGGTACCTTCTGGAGAAAGTACGATGATTTCTGGTTGTACAGCAGCGCAGTGCGGAGACAGTTCCGCATTATCCGGACAGAATTCAATCACTTTCGATGATAGGTTCTCGTTATCCAGTGAGAACATTTTGAGTGATAGTGCAGTCTAGTCCGGAGAGAATTCGGCGATTTCCGGTGAGAGTTCGGTATTACCTGGTGGCGATTCGAAGCTTTTCGGTGAAAGTGCGGTGCTGTTGGGATCACAACACTTACTGTGTTCACCATTTTTCGGTGCAAGTTTAGCTAATTTCGACACCAAAGATGAGGAAGGGCTGTTAGATTTGGAGTTAAGTAATCGATTAAACGACATTTTAGGACCGAAAAGTGAGCAGGTTGATCATACAGTCCAGGAAGATCAAGAGATACCTCCCCAAAATTCAGGTGACAACAACGCCAACAACAACAACACCATGAGTGGCTCATAGCAACAACAACAAACACAGCCCCAGCTGCAACCACAACATCAACAGCAATAAGTTATCCCACCGCGCCCGGTACCAGTAGGGGTCACATACACAAAATTAGGAGGTTCTCCAAGAGATGATCCCGATGTGCAAGTGCGGACCTTTGAGATTAATTATGCAGTTCTGAATTACCCAACAGACCCTGCGTATAAAGCTATTGTGTTCCAATCAACTCTGGTTAATGAAGCCGCATGATGGTTAACCGAATATGATCTGAACCACTTCCGGTAGTACGATGATGTGAAGGATGCATTTATGCAATGATTTCGGTTAAAGAAAAACCCAGCCAAAATTTTTGACTACCTATAGAATAATAGGCAGAAACCACACCAAAATGTACAGGATTATGCCACGCTTTCGGACTCGTTTACGACAGTTGCCACCAGTGCATGCTAACTTACCAGATGACGTTATCACGCAGTGGTTCATCAACGGATTAAAGCCCCAATTGAAGCAGATTATGATCATACGGTGTGTGGGTGGAATGACTTTGGATGCCATAATTGCTATGGCATTACAATTAGAAAAAAAAATGGGTGGATTCATTGAAGATCTAGAGTGGCTGAAAGTGTTCAGGCAATCTAATGAGGATCCTTTGAAACAAATTTACTGTACCAAATGCAAAAATCCAAGGCACAACAGTTCAACATGTGCTCTGAATCAAATGTATTGTGCCATTTGCAATACAACAGACCACACTACAGAGACTTGTCCGTATAATGCCAAGGTACAGAACAAAGCAGCTGTTAATGCCATCATTCAGGAACAAGGGCAACCAGCCATCCATTATGTACCACCACAGATGAGGAATACCCCGTACCAGGGATATAGGAATTATCGAGGAGGACAGTCAAATAATTTTGGACAAGCTCGGTCACCTACTAAATGTCATTTTTGTGGTGAAATCGGTCATATCCGAAGATTTTGTAAAGATGCAGCTGAGTATGACAAAAAGAAAAAAGAACGACAACATCCGATGGCAAATATGGTGTACATCTCAACCGTGGATACGCAAGCAGCAGTGGTGCAAACACGTTCGGGTAAGCAATTACAGCCAGATGCGGAGATCTTTGAACCAGGAATTCGTGAACAACAGAAGGTGTTCACAAAGGCAACCAAGTGGGCTACGAAGGAACAAACCGTATTTCCTGACCCAGTTCTGGTGACGCAGCAAAGCATATTATCCGAGGCACCAGAAGGGCGAAATCTGACTCATACAGTATCGGAGTACATATCGGAGACTGTATCGGAAACATCCAACACTGATTCGGTGTGGGATGTTCTGTCCAAGGCATCAATTACGTTGCCCTTGGGTCAATTATTGGCTTTGGTCCCTGGAGTGCGCCAACAGTTCCAGCAGAAGGTCAGTCCAGGATCCTCGAGTGCTCCCGCAACAGCCACAATCCAACCGGAATTGGACCCAATGGTGGACCATACGGTACCACTGATTATAGTATGGTACAAAAACCACAAAATCACACAAGTCTTAATTGATGGCGGATCTGGTGTCAACATTGCAACAGCAGCACTTTGCAAACGGATGGGGTGGATGCAAATTGAACCTGTTCAATTCTTTGTATGCATGGCTTATCAGTCTCGAGTCCATCCTGTGGGCTTGGTGCGAGATATTTAGATCACTCTACAAGGTTCTGTTTTCAAAATGACCTTTGTTGTACTGGATTTACCAGAATCGATCCTGGACTACAATCTACTCTTTGGTCGTCTCTAGCTAAAAGAAGCTAAGGTAGTGCAAGACTAGTGAGCACATGAATTAGTCTTTAAAAATAATCACCGGAAATATGTTGTTCCGCTAGACGACATGAAACCCTATGACTTACATGCACCACCATATTTAGCGGAGCCTGTACGCATGTTGGATGGTCTCTCCAATGATGAAGAGGAAACTTTTCTTAAGGCCAACAAGGATCTGATGGCACTTGGTACTGTAGATTTACAAACGGTGGCTGATAACTAGAGTCCGGCAGCCTGCACGGTGGTGCCACTAACCGGTAAGCACGAGTCGAGTACAGAACAGACCTTGGACGATACGGTGCTCCAACAATTACTCCAGTCCAGAGACAATTTGGAACGACCCCGACAGTTTTATGTACCGGAAGATCAGTTAATTACCTGCAACTTAGGTGACCAAACCAACCCACGACCAGTAAAAATTAAGGCGGGTCTATCTGAGACCTTCCAGGAGCACCTGTTGCAGGTGCTACGAGAGTTCGCTGATGTGTTTGCATGGGATTATAGGGACATGAAGGGGTTGGACCCGCGGATTTATCAACACTGAGTGGTGCTGAAACTAGATGCGAGACCTATCAAACAACCCAATTACAGGATGAATCCTAACTATGCGGCACAAGTTAAAGCCGAACTTGATTGATTGATGAAGGTGGGATTTATTGTGCCTATCGAGCATGCAGAATGGATCTCTCCCGTTGTTATAGTTCTGAAGAAAAACAAGCAGTTGCAGATATGCATGGACTACCGAAAGCTCAATGCCGCAACCGTACCTGATCCATTTCTATTGCCGTTCTTGGATACCATGTTAGACGACGTGGCCGACCGGGAGATGTATTCCTTTCTAGATGGATACAGTGGTTACAATCAAGTCCGAATGGCGGAGCAGGACATACCCAAGACTACATTCATTACAAACTGGGGTGTCTATGCGTGTACCGTAATGTGGTTTGGACTGCGCAATGCTCCCAGCACGTTCCAACGCTGCATGCAGGAAATTTTTTCCCCTTATCTCACCACATTTATGAGGGTGTATCTGGATGATTTCTCGTTATCCGGTGATACGTCGGCACACCTGTACCATTTACGGTGTTGCTTTTCAAAGTGTCGGGAATATTGCTTGTGTTTGAATCCGAATAAATCGGTCTTCTCTGTATCCTGTGGTAAGTTGCTCAGACACGTTATTTCAAAACAAGGCATTCAGGTGGATCCAGATAAAGTGAAGGCCGTACTGGAGCTCCTTCTCCTAAGACGCCTAAAGACGTGATGCGGTTTTTGGGCCAAATTCGGTGGAATGGGTGACATCTGTGGTGGCTTGCTCATCTGGCCATACCCCTTAATCGATTGATAACCAGTAGCCCGTGTCAGTTCAAATGGACCGAAGAGTGTCAACTTTCTTTTGACTGATTGAAAGCATTGTTAACTCAGGCTCCCATTTTACAAGCACCCAATTGGGAATTGCCATTTCATGTCTTTGTAGATGCATCCGATAGTGCCATTGGTAGCGTGCTGATGCAGCCGATGGATAAATGGTTTCGTCTTGTATATTATGTGAACCGAAGATTGGCTCCGGCAGAGCGTAACTATTCAGTTACTGCACGAGAATGTTTGGGCTTAGTATATTCTGTGAAAAAATTTTGACATTATCAGTTGGGCAGACGCTTCACCTTCCACGTAGATCATGCAACATTGGTGTATCTTGTGCGTCAACAGCATTTGGGAGGACGGTTAGCACGATGGGTCTTGCTGCTTCAAGAATTTGATTATTCCGTCGCATCGACCAAGGTCAGCACACGCTCTTGCTGAGTTTCTATCTAGGTTGGATTTTGGTGAACTGCCGGAGGGCGTTGATGATACAACACCAGCTATCTATGAAGCAGAGACAAGACAAGATGATCAACAAAAATTACCGGTACCCTCCTCTTATTATGACACCTTGCTTCTGTTCTTGACTAGTGGATGTCCGCCTGATATGATTTCTTCAGCTGCTCGACGAAGACTAGCCACGTATAGTCTACGCTTTCGGTTGATTGTAGGACAATTATATTACATGGATCACTCAGGAGTACTACTCAAATGTGTCCCCCCACATGAAATTGCTTCAGTCATTACCATGGCCCATACTGTCCCAACCGGAGGACATTTTGCGGTTGACCTGACTCATCGGAAGATTCTGCAGAGTGGGTTGTGGTGGCCCACTATGTCTCGTGATGTGACCAAGCATGTACAACAGTGCGACGAGTGCCAGCATTCCGGTCAACCTTTACAGCGACACTACTTTCCTCTCCAACCCGTTGTGCCTCTGGAATCCTTTCAGAAATGGGGTTTGGATTTCATAGGACCAAATACACCTCCGGCAACAGTCACCAATAACAGATATATTCTGACATGCACAGATTATGCAACTAGATGGGCTGAAGCATGGGCTCTCCAATCAGCTACAGTGACTGCGGTTGTTAAATGTTTAATGAAGGATATCTTTCCGTGCTATGGGTTACCCTTGGAGATAGTAACAGATCAAGGTATGCACTTTGCAAATACATTAATGCAAGTGCTTACGAAAACATTCCAAATTGTGCATAAATTCAGTTCTCCCTATTACCCACGAGCGAATGGACTTGCTGAGAGCACCAACAAATCGCTCTTGAACATCTTAAAGAAATTGGTGTTGGATTGCCGAGAGAGATGGGACCAATTTCTACCTGCTGTACTATGGGCTTATCGTACCACATACAAAGTGGTGACCGGAACAACTCCTTTCAAGCTGGCGTATGGATTGGAAGCGATTGCTCCTATGGAACTGGTGGTTTGCAGTTTGTCTGTGGCCCTGGAACGGAAGCTGTTACTAGAAGAATCTTTTCCCTTTCGATTGGAGGCTTTACGGTCTCTAGATGAACAACATTTGGAGAGTTTCTTGGTGTTGCAGGAAGTGCAGTTGAGACAGGCCAAAACCCACGATCGTTTCCTCAAAACTCCCGTGTTTACGGTAAACCAATTAGTCCTCTTCTATAATGCTAAGTCTAATAGATCCGTCGAAAAGTTTAAACTGTGTTGGTTTGGTCCCTACCGTATTGCCGAACAAGTGGGACCCGTAACTTTTCGGTTATCCACCTTAACTGGTCACCTTCTCCCTAAAGTGATTAATGGTTTGAAGCTTCGACCCTACTATCCCCCGTCTACCACCTCATGAGGTGTCTTCGGTATTTTTACTCTTTTTCGCTTACCCCTCTTTTCACTCGCCTTTCTTTTCTGATCTCCGTGTTTTAGTTGACCAACTGACCGTAATCCTTCCGTTTTCTTATCTAACCATGATTAATAGCCGCCTCTGTGTCGCCGATTATGTTAATGCATGCATGTCGCCATTATGTCGGTATATTTCCAATACTACGTTATGATTAGGGTTCTTACCGCCTGATTTTCCTAGTGTTTCTACTTAATCTTGTTCTTTCCGTTGTTAGTCGCTATTGTGTCTTTGTGTGTTTGCGACCCTTGTGTGCTCTGTGTCATTGTCTGTGTCTGAGTGCGCCATGGAAGCTCTTGCGAATATCATGACCTTCCGTGCGGGTCTCACTCCGGATGTGAGTGAGTACCTACGTGCTCGAGGGCTCTTGGCCTTCGCTGAATTGCCTTGGCATTCAGTGGAGTGTCATCCCTTTTATGCGCAGATTATATCTGCCATAGCCGCCACACCTGCTATAGAGCAGTGCTGGCCATTAACATGTTTAAACCCCCGTGTCGTAGTTACACTCAACACGGTTGCTGAGGGGTTCCGTCTCCCTCAGGAAAAGTTGGTCGATGGACCACTCCTTTCGATGGCAACCATGAAAGAACTTTTTCCCAGGCACTCATCTAATGAGTTTGACATTCTCTGCCGACCCGAACCAGAGTGCACCATGCTGCAATTTCTCGTAGCAGCCTTAAACCTTAAAAAACGCACGTATCGCATCTCCCGACCTTTCTATTTGATGATTGATACTGCTTCATGAGAGGGGGTCAATTTCACATCCTTTTTCTTCTGGCGCATTCACTGTGAATGCTTAACAATTACTAAACAACTCGCCAAAGCATGAAATTCTGCGTACCCGATTGCCCTACCTCCTCACCCTTCTCCTCCCGGTGATACGAGCATTGCAACCACCTCCAGCGGCTACCATGCTTTTACATGAGGAATCTACACAGATGCTGGAGGACGATGATGATGAAGACCTACTACATTTCTTCCAACACAAACACACGTGCCTCAGCCCGTCATAAAGTCAAGTAAAGGACACCACCATGGTTCCAGACATTGAAGTATTCCATGACACCGCTACTTCATTAGAGGTAGCATCGGCACCCTCTTCTCCTAGCCAACAGCAGGAGCCAGACGTGATCATGGAAGATGTCGCTGAAGTCTAACCGCAGACGGAACTAGAGCAATTGGATGCTGAGCCTCTCGAAGAGATAGGGGAAGCTACCGTTGTTAGTGAATGTCAATCTCCTTCTCTAAGAGACGTAGACGACCAAGCAGATACAGTCAATCCACCGACTGGTACTAACAAAGCAGTTACCGAAATCGTTTTGTCGGTACCCCAGAATGAGACAATAATAGTTTTAGTTCTGACCTCTCTTATCCCCCTTCCTCCTCCAACCACCATTCCTGATGCTACTGAAGTTCCTCCTGCTGCGCCTTCAACTGCCATTCGTGAGGCATCGACCCATCTCCTCTCCTCTCCCGATTACTCTCCCCCATCATCACCTCACCTGCTCTCTGCCTCATCATCACAACCTCCTCCTTCTCTTCCTCCCGCAGTAATGTTCACTGAATTGGCATCCATGGGCCAATTGCTTATTCAATTCTCCCAGCAGTTGCCTCTTCAGATGAAGATGGCCCAACAGTCACTTCGACACGAGCTGCAGAGTAAAGTGGATCTCCTGGAAGCTGACATCACGCCCCTCTAGGAAGAAATACTTGAGACCAAAGTCGAGAATCATGCATTGCATACTCAAATCCAGCAACTGCAAGAACAGCTCACCGAAAAAGACAATATCATTGCTTAATGGAACATAGAAATCACAAACTTGAAGCAAGAAGTTGCAGACAAGACGGATGCTATGACCGCATTAGGCAATGAGCTCCATAGTATGAGGGATGCACTCAGCGTTTTAGAAGAGGCTTCGCAGTCGCTGGCGGCCAATGTACGTAAAGCTGAAGCTAAATTGCATAATGTCACTGAGCGGTTGTTCCAGCGAGATCAAGAGTTCACGGATGAGATTGCCAAGACCATTCAGTTGAAGAAGGAACTTGCAGGTGTGCAAAAGGAGAGAGAAGACTTCTACAAAACCATGCAATTTCAAGCTCAGGAACTTGAGAGAAGAGAAAAGAAATTGGGAGTTCAGGCGGACAGGCTCTCACGTATTGATGTAGAGGTCGTTGATATAAAGCTGCGCAGAGATGTTGCACTGGCCAACGAATTTTATCTACAAGAATCATTTTTGCAGACGCAAACAAAATTACTCATAAGCCAGGTCATCGCTGCCAGTTCGGTTAGAACTGATGCACAACTGATTGAACTTGCCATTTTGAAAGATATGCTAGATTCCTTAAAGCAAAAGATTACCCGTACCTTCAAACTAGCTCGTTCTATGTATATACAGGGCATCATAGATGAGCCTTGACTGTGTAATCATCAATTTTGGTTTCGAGTCCACCGTGCATGCTAGTGTAAGCCACCGGAAAGGAACTCATAATTTTTGTAATGTATACCCTAAAAAGTTGCACGCATAAGGCGTAGCGCAACAGTTGTAACTCTTGACAAATTAATAAAAGAGTCGCGTGAAGCAGAAGGTGTCATTGCCGGACTGTCCGTCTGGGCGAGAGCCAGAGGCGAAGCGCAGTTACCGAAACTCTGTGTAAATCTGAGTCTTCATCAATTTTGTTGATTAAGTTAAATCATTAAGTGAAGTTAATGAAGTATTAAGTAAATTGATTAACGCGATAAGTGAAGAAGTTATACAGTTAGCTGTCTGGTGTGGAAGTGTGTTGAAGAACATATTTAGAACAATACTGGGAAGATAATCCAATTTAACGCTTAATTCGGTGAAGTAGTATACTCTTAATCCGTATGTTTGGGAAAATACAAACAGGGCCTCTGTTTACAGACCCCTAACCATCCCAAGAACCCAGGATTGATAACTGATTAATAATAAAGTTATAAACACTTTAACAACTCATAGAAATGAAATAGGGAGATAACTAGAAAATGAAAGTAAGATAATTTCTTCAACACCTCCCTTGAGCAAAATTGGATGTATGTGTCCCAAGTCTCATGGAATACTCCCGAAGAACTTGAGCCATGAAAAGTTAGATGTAATCATTAGCTAAACTTGTCAAGATCAATTTCCAACATAAAGTATGACAAAGGAAAGCAAGTAGTCTTATTTATAGATGTAGATATTGGCATATGTTGAACTTCTTTGGAATTTGTCATCTTAAAAGAATGAGTGGATCTTCTCATACCATGTGTGAGGTGCTTGCTTTAGACCATAGAGTGCTTCATTAAGTTTGTATAATTGATCTTCTTTTCCTTTGACTTTGAAACCTTCGTTTGATCCACATATACATAATCTTGCAATTATCCATTAAGCAAGGCACAATTGACATCTAGTTGGTAGGTGGGCCATTGGCAATGAGCACTTAGAGCACACACTGTGGGGATTGTATTTCATCTTGCCGTATGAGAAAATGTTTATTCATAATCAATGCCATATTTTGCTTGTATCTTTTGGCAATGAGTGGAGCTTCATATGTTTCTAAGATTCCATCCATTTTACTCCAATTACGCAATGATTAGGTGTTCTAGGTGTAAGTGTTGAAATCTTGTTATCTCGGATGGCTCAAATTTCAAACTTCATGTCTTCTTCCCGATCTAGATGACCCTTAGCTTCTTCATAAGTTGAGGGTTTAGGTATCTCTTGTATCCTATGCATGAGGTCATAATTGACCAAGTGAGTTTGATCTTTGTATGCTTTCCCTAGTATTCTTTGATACCTTCATGGTTGTTTGATGTAATTACCTCTTGACTTGGTGTTGACCTAAGCATCAACTTAGGGACTTGCGGAGAAAGAGACTATACCTCAATCCCCTCACAAGTGCATATAGTGGGGATACACGCTTTTAATTATCAATCCGAAGAGTATACAAACCTAGCCGAGTGTATGAGGACATGCAATCATGTAATGATCAATGCAAGTGAACTGCTCAAAGAGTGTAAAGAAGGCAAAAACTTATCCAAACAAGCCTCAACTGTCGGTTATGGCGAAACGATACTTGGTGCAGCAGCCGTCAGTATTTTGGACTTTTCTCCCAGCTCCGAACTCCAAATATAGCAAATAGCATATGCATTTCGAAGCTCTCGAGAAGACGCATCCAATGGCAGTGGTTTCACGCAATTCTGACACTCCTACCTCAAGTTATGAGCAAAATACTGAGTCGCGGGAAAACTTTCCTACACTTCAGCACTTCCTACACTTCGCACACACCTTACCTACAGCCAACAAATGCTCTCATGGATAGACAACACTAACTCACACTCTTTCCAAGCAATACACATGCATACAAGCTCACGAAGAAGAAGATACAGAGTGAAGAGGACACAAATTCGAATTTCTGTGCTCTCTATTCTCACAATGGCAAAAAGTTCTTTACAAAGAGTCACATTTGACTTATATACCTGTGCCCTAAAAATGGTCCTTTCACACAAGAGACCGGCACTTTATTCACTAAAAGACTAATTTCTCTACTAATTTACATGGGTAAGCTTCTAATCTTCTGTGGGGATGCATCTAGAGGACTCCTCTAGTGCCTTTACAACGGAAAATATATTACAAGAATGATTATGATACAAAAATATGATGTCCAAATCGGAAAAATTTTGGGGCCCGTCTTTTTTCTGCTTTGTACTTCTTTAGCTCTGCAACACTCTCCCCCTCTTCGTCTCTGTCGTCCCTTGACAGGCTTTGCTTCTTGTCTTCAGTTTGTTCTCTACACGCAACCTTTGCTCATTGTTACCTGTTTATAAAACAGGTGTTCAGTTTTGACGGCCTTTTCTTAATTCTTGTTTTACATTCTCTGGGCCTGATGCATTTGGCTTGTTTGCCCGCAACCCTTGGAGTTTGACTGACTACCTGATATTTCGCAGTCTAATTCACCTATAGGTTCTTAATTCTGGGTTGCCACGCACGCCACCAGTGGAAGGTTGGAGATGTGGTGCTTCAGTCTTCGATCTGGACCTTCCAACAGATCAAGAGGTTGAAGCACCCATGTGGGTTTCGTCCTTTCCTTGGTGTGTGCGCCCCTGCGGGGCTCTGTGCAGAGATGGGTGTTGCGCCCCTGCGGGGCTTCTTGCAGAGATATATCTTCAGATATTTCCTTTTAGTGAAGCTGCTTCTTTCGTTGTCTTCTTCTTTTCTTCTTTTTACTTGACTCTCCCTCAACACTGCCCCCCTCCTTGACTCTGTCGTCCCCGACAGGCTTTGATAAGCGACGGGCATATGTTTTATATACTTTTTGCTCTGTGTCATTCAGCAAATTGGCTTCACGTATCATGAGTTGTTTCCATTGTTCTGCCTTCACACCGTCATTAGGTGGCTGTCTGTGATCTGCGAAGAAGCTAAGTTCATATGCCACTAATCTGGCATTTAAATTTGACGACATCTTCAAAAAGATTTCGGAATCAATTTCAAAAACCCTGTAAAGAAAGCTTCTTCAAAAGTTTGCATATATATACTTGGCAAAAACATTAATCTGGAATAATATGCCATTATTGTGGGGCGGCTAGGCATGACTGAGAGATCAAAAATGAGGATTTCCGTTCCTTGATTAATACCGATGAAGTTCAAAAAGGTATAAGCCGCATGCTTGAACACCTTCAAAACGGTGAGGATCATGCTAAGTACTTTGTTTGTCATTTTTACAGCTAAATCAGGTACTGTCGTATAATTCTGTAGCCAAAATTCTATGGTTTTTACCATATACTCCTCCGTTGGCAAGTAGTTATGTGGCGGGCTCGGAAGCATGGGATAATTGAGCCATTGCTTATTGATAGTGCCGCTTCTTTGCAAATCCAAAAATTCCCTGGTATCCCTTCTGCGTGGTAGTGGACAAAAAGAAGGGTTTACCTGGAATGCATAAGGCGTTGCTTGCCAATGTACTTGTAGTGTGGGATGTTTTTCCAAAAATTTTCGCCGCCACACAGGTTGCGCAGCTTCAAACTCTGCTTGAGTGTATTCGAATGTGTCATGTTTGAAATTTAGCTGCTCATCTGGACTCTTCCTTGTGATCTTTATTATATAGCGTCTGGTCTTTTCTTTCAAGAGTCCGTATGGAATATTGAATGGCTTCATGATTTTGTCCAGGTCTCTACCTTTGATCTTGGCCTCTCTCATGACTTTTACCACTTCATTTTCAAAATGTTCCGTTAACCGGGACACCACTAGTGCCCGTTCCTTCTGACTTATTTCTGCAGTATATGGCATTGGATGTTCGTCATGTATATCGGCCAACTGCTCATGTAGTGGAGAATTATAGATCGGGTGAGATAGAGGGCTTACCTCTACCTCGTCAGTAGGATTTTTCTTATCTGACACTACTGGTGTCCCGATCGGTGCTTTCTCTTTCATCCGAGTCTTCAATTGTTCTATGCATTCGTCTTTCTCTTTTACCTTTTGCATGGCTTCTCTGAGGGTTTCTTTAGTGGCCAGCAATTCTTTACCTATGTCAGCTACATGATCCATGTTTTCACTATAGCTTTGGACCAGTTTGGCATTCACCTTTTGTAGTTGATACTTCAGTTCACTGGTTTCATCGGCATATCTGCTCTTCCATTCCTCCATATGGGCTTGTTCTTGCTTTAGCAGCTCTTCATATTTTAAGATCTGATCCCGTAATTCTCGGTCTGTGTTTTCTGTGGATTCCTGAGACACGATTGGTTGATCATATAATAAAGACTTCATCAATTCTTTATTTCTGTTGCGTAGGCTGTCGTTCTCTTCCATATACAACTTGAGTTGTTGCTCTAATAGGATGCTTCTCATTTTCATTTTCTCCTTCTCAGCCTCGCTTGCATCGTGTAATCTTTGCAACTCGGTTAGTTGTGTATGCAGCTGTTGATTCTGCGCGATGGATGCTTCATGTTGTGTCTTGATTGCCAGCACCTCAGTACTTTTGATTGCTAATTCTTTTTGCGCGGCAATCAATTGTGCCGATAGCTGCTCACTCATGAGTTGAAACTGGTCTTTTTCTCTTCTTGCTTGATCATAGTCGGCATCTATATCCATCATCTGTTGTTGAGTGTCCATGGCCGTTTTAATCATCTGCTTGACTAATGGTTTCAGTTGAGTGACATCCACATTAAGCCATGTTTTTGGTATGCTTGGTTCTTCTCCGGTATTGATGTCTTTTCCTTGTGCAATATGTAATGTAGTGTCATGGGGCTGCCTAATCTGAAGCTGGATCCTTGGCTAAGCCCCCATGTCTACTTTGTTTCCTTGAGGTGTGTCATCAGGCACCTCGATCACAGGTTGTTCTTGGTGTTGGAACTCCTTCGTTTCCTTACTCACTGGAGTTTGTCCTTCCTCTTTAATAGGTGGTTTTACCTGTGTAGCACTGGTTGTATCTTCTTTGATGCTTATTTTTGTAGTGTCATTCAATTGAATGACGTGCTCCGGTTCCCTAGATTCGTCGACTCTCTTTTCCTTTTCTTCCTGATTTTGTGGCGTGACTTCCACTTGATCAATCTCATTCCATTCACCCTCTTGTGTTTCTGTCTGTATATCAGTATCTAAGGTATCTTTGTCAGGGTTGGAGTCCGTGTTAGTACTAGAATCATCAATGCCCAGCTCTTTGTATCTTCCAGTTTGTTTTGGTGTTTTCTCTGGACTCCGTTGTGGCTTCTCTTGACTAGTCTGTCTATAATGATGGCCTTGAACGTTTAAATTTACCTGTCCTCGCATATATTGATGTGTTTCTTCGAGAGCCGCGGACAGATCTCTCTTCGTAATTGGCATTGGAGCCGTCGTGATCTTCGGTAAGAGATGAGTTCTCTTTGATTGTGGTGTAGCTTGGGCTTCCTCCTCCCGTAAGCGCTTCGTACCCCTCATGGGTTTCCGTGTGCTGGTTCCAGCTTCGTCAACCATAACAACTGATTTCTTCTTCTTAGGGACCGTAGCAGATTTTGCATACGTGGCTAGCCCTTCTGAGGTTGGCATCTCTCTCAAACAATTCTTCATTTCTAGAGCTTCATATATCAATAAGGTTAATGCAGAACTGCCATTCAAGAACTTCTTCTGGCTCCATTTCTTTTGGGCTTCAAATAATCTTTCTTGGACATACCCTGTTAAATTGATTCTGTTTCCTATTTGTCTCATGGCATGTGATAATAGTTGGACTACAATTTTTTGTGGAGCCGTGTATCTGTGCATGCTTGGGAAACAAAAGTGTTGATGCACCAGACAGACAGCATCTTCTATGTCAATTCTGTTTATCTCCAAAAATGATCTCTTCTTGGGATCATGGCACTCCTCTTTGACACTAGTAATTCCTACTTGCTTCCATCCAAAAGCCTTATTGATTAACTCATGGGTGAATTGGATTGTCTTCCAAGCTCCGACTTTATCCAAAACTCGTGCTTCGGGAACTGAGATCTTTGTTGCAGCAGGTTGCATGGTATTCATTACCTGTGCACATCTCTGGAAATCTGGAACATATATAGGCAATTTGAGAAATGCCTCTAGGCCCGCTTGTGTCCATACATCCTCAATATGAGGTAATCCTTGTATTATTGTCTTGAAATCTTGTGACATGATTGGAAAGTAGTGATCTGTATCCATTATCTTGATAGTTGCCATGAAGATGAGCTCTGCCACTGGTTGATCATCCCGGAACCAGTGACCTCTTGCTTTTGTAATGGACTCGAGTGGGAAAAGCTGGACCTCTTCCTGTTGCGTAGAGTCTGAATCAGTAGACGCCATCTGCACTCAATATAGAGTATGAATTAGTCGCCATATATTATCAGAAATCCTCCTTTATTTGTTTGTCATCAGCTCGATATTGCTCTGGGTGAATGGTGTCGTCCCCTTCCCGTGTGTGTGAGAAAGGTAATACCTGGATTTTTCACATTTTTATGTACTTTTATATTTTCATCTGAAAATGTAAACAGAACAGTTAGTTTATAGCCGAAGCGGTTATAATTTTTTTTTTTTTTTTGAAGTAATTTTCTTAGTATATGTACAAGTGCTCTCCTATTTCCCAATGAGGAAAATGTGCTTAACTATCTTGAACTAGAAGAAGGATGTGCCGAATGCTTGGCCTTGTAATGTGGCCCTATCATGCATACTTTGGGTCTCGAAGGCTCCATATGTGTGCAATTGGAAGTAGTTGGCGTATGCATTCCGTTCATTTTGTGTATCGGTATCCAAATTTGCTTCATTGTGCTGGACTTCGTTGTATGTTGCCCACTTCCACTGAAAGTGGCTCTTTTCTTCTTGTTGTAGGTCTGCTTGATCTGATTTGTAAATCGCAAGATGGTTCGGGTTGCCATTAAAGACTCCTTCTTTCTCCAGTAACTCCTTTTTTGTGGCTGTTTTGCCTGTGGACCATATTGGTTCTTCTTGTGCTGAGGATCATCATTTCGGTTTGGTTTCTTTGTAGTGCATGACTTAGGAATCTAGATTTGTGAACGATCCTGTTGAGCTGCGATTACTTTCTTTGGGATCCATATTGTAGCAATTCGTTGATGACTTCGTTGTTCCGACTGGTTTGTTTTCCTATCTGATTGGTTGTTTTGATGTCGGTTGTGCTTCTGTCGTCGGAGATACTCCTCTACTTGATCTTTCTTTATCCACGCTTGTTTAGAGTATGGAATAGGGTATATTTTAATGGGTACAGATTTTGAATTACTCAGAGGACTAGTCTCTCTTATGCATGGTGCTTCGGTGAGGCGGGTTTCAGATAGATTGACACTCTCATGACTTGCTAGTCTTGAACATGGTGTGCAAGCAGAATTCAATGTGTCCACATATATAGTACTCGATGAAGGTGTCTCTATAGTGCTAGTGATCGTACATTCAGGACTTTGTTCATTAGAATGAACTGTTTGCTCCATGCTCACAGATTTGATTGGTCGTTCGTCTAGTAGACTGAATACTTCACGATGTCCTATCCTAGCTGAGATATATCCTAACGCCAATTGAATGGTCACCTCGTATTCGTAAATCCAGCCTTGACCTAACACTACCTCCTCAAGTAAATCTTGATCATGACACACTAATAGCTTTTGTTCCATAGTGTTGTTGCCAAGATGCAGAAGTAAGGTGATCTCACCTATGCATTGAGTAATCGTTCCTCCTATTCCTATCAATTGGGCCATCGATGGGCGTACTACCTCCTTAAGTTTTTGGGTTAAAGAAAGTTTGATACAGCTTACAGCAGCTCCGGTGTCAATGAGAGCATTCACCAAGTGGTACTCAGTTTTTCCTGCTCCCAAATTTAAATATGGTTGCGTTCTCTGAGATCCTAGGTTTTGAGTGGCTCTAACATTAGCCATCGGGATGAGTTCTTCTCCTAGTCGATATCTCTCATCTCGCTCTCTCATCCACTCCTTCCGTTTCTTTATTCTTTCCAATGCTTCCTGTCTCGCTTCTTCTCGTATCCTTTCCTCTTCTATGCGTCTATTCTTGCCTTTGATTAATCGAGACATTGTTTCTTCGGTCAATGGTTCTAGATATTTTTTTAGTCTACATCCACTGATATAGTTTGGTAATACATCTCCATCTAGGGTTGCTAAGCTGATGGCTCCACTTGTAGATATGCGATTAATGATTAAGGGGCCATATCCTCTCTTCTGCAACTTTTTAGCATGTTGTTTCAAGGTATATACCAAAACTAAATCTCCTTCCTTCAAATTTTTGTCCTTAATGTGCGCATCAAAATAGGCTTTCTGTCGTCGTTTAGCAGCGTAAATGCCTGCTACTGCTTGTAACCTAGTTTCGTGAAGCTTTTCTATTTGATCCAATTGAGCTGATAGTTCATGGCCTGTCCACTCATAAGTAGTTGCTACTCTCAGAGTGGGAATTAAGAAGTCAATTGGTAAAATAGCATCTTGTCCATATACTAAGTTAAAAGGAGTAGTGCCTATGGCGGTTTTATAGGCTACTCGAAATGCCCATAAAGCATGATGTAACTGCTTATCCCAATCTGATCTACCATTGTTAATAATTTTGGTGAGAACTGTACACAAGATTTTATTAGAACTTTCGACTTGTCCATTGGCTTGCGGGTGATAAGGAGCTGATTTCTTATGAATTACCAAGAATTCATTCAATAAAGCTTCTATCACTTCATTCACAAAGTGCGTACCTCTATCACTCACAATTTCTATAGGTAGTCCAAATCTAGTGAAAATGTTCTCAAAGAGAAACTTGGCCGTGGTTCTTGCGTCATTTTTCTTGGTTGCTTTTGCTTCAACCCATTTGGTCAGATAGTCAGTGGCTACAATTATATATTCAACATGGGATCCTTTTGCTGGTGGGCTAATAGGTCCTATGAAGTCTATTCCCCATTTTGTGAAAGCTCTGGCACTCATCATGGGTCTCAGTGGCATCTCATCTCTCCTAATTGGATATTTGGTTCGTTGGCAAGTATCACATCGTTGCACATATGTTACAGCATCTAGATGTAGAGTTGGCCACCACATTCCAGCAAAGAGGATCATTTTTGCTGTTTTATCTGCAGAGAAGTGTCCTCCTGCAGCTCCTGTATGAGCCATCTCTAAAACAGAAAGATACTCTTCTTCGTGAATGCACATTCGTAATTGGTTATCTTTCCCTCGTTTAAAGAGTTGTTTTCCTATAATGGCATAATCCTTACTTTGTTCTTCAAGTGCACGTTTCCTCGCTGAAGTAGCTCCGTCTGGGTATTCTTGAGTTTTCAAGAACTTTACCAGAGGCATGCTCCATCTTGGTGCTATGGTAGAATAGCATAAGGTAGAGTTCTCATCTGGGATTTGTTCTTGACAGGTCTGACAGGTTGACACATAGTTATGTGCATCTCTTTGCATGGTTGGCCAATATATGCCAAATCTCTTGAGAGTTTGCCACGTTCCATTTGCATTCAAATGAGTTTTCCATTGGTTTATGTGAGCTTTCTGAAGCCACATTTCTTGTTCCTCTTCTTCCACACATCTCATCAATAATCCACTTGAATCCTGGTGATACAAGCTTCCCGCAATGATGTGAAGGTTTTTAGTCTTCCATAGGTCTTGGGTTTGGTTTGGCGTGATCCCATCTTTAGGTCCATGAGTAAGTATAGGGATCAACTTTTCTGCCCATTGAGGACATACTTCCAGGTTAAGAAGGTACGTATCAGGCAGATCATCTGGCACTCCTATGGGTGGTTCTCCATGGGTCATTCTTGATAAGTGGTCTGCTCTTATGTGGGTATTTCCTTTCTTGACTACTACTTCAAAATCAAATTCCATTAGCAATAAAAACCATCGTACTAGTCTTCCAGTATTACAAGGCTTGTTGACTAAGTACAATAGGGCTTGATGATCAATGAAGAATTTGAATTTGTTTGCCAACAGGTAATGTCTGAACTTTTTGACTGCGTACACCATCCCTAGGCCTTCTCTCTCCGTGGTGGTATAATTGCGTTCTGCTTGATTTAACTGTCTACTAGCATAGGCTATAGGGTGGTCTAATTTTCCTGTGTCAGCAGGTTGAGCTAAGATGCAACCAATGGCAAACTTAGATGCATCCACATGAATGTGAAACGGCTTATTCCAGTTAGGGACTCGAAGGATTGGTGCTGAACTCAATCGCTTCTTTAACTCATTGAAGGCTCTCTCGCATTCTTCGGTCCAATTAAATAGAGTCAATAATGCATAAAGAGGTCTAGCAATTATGGCGTACATATGTATAAATCTTCGATAGTATCCACAATGTCCCATAAATGCTTGAACTTCCTTAGCCGTCTTAGGTCTTGGTAGATCCAGAATTACTTTAATTTTGTCTTCATCAGTTGAGATTCCGTTTTTAGAGACAATATGTCCTAATATTTTCCCTTGTCTAACCATGAAGACACATTTTTCAGGGTTAAGGCATACTCGATATTGTCGACATTTAGCAAAGATCTTTTCTAGCTCAGGGATGTGCTCCGATCGTATAGCTGAATAAGTACAAAGATCATCCACATATACCTCCATACTTTTTCTCAGAAATTCCTTGAACACATGACACATCAATCTTTGGAAGGTAGCTGGAGCATTCGTTAAACCAAAAGGCATGATTCTAAAGGCGTATACTCCCCATTCAGTTGCGAAAGCTGTTTTATGTTGGTCCTCGGGAGCAATGGCTACCTGATTATACCCTGAAAAGCCATCCAGAAAGCTATAAACTTCCTTCCCTGCTACTCTTTCCAAGAGATGATCCGTGATTGGTAAAGGATAACTATCCCTTATGGTCGCGGCATTTACTTTCTTCAAATTGATGCACACTCTTAATTTTCCATTTTTTTTCGGTACTACCACCAAAGGTGACACCCATTCCGTGTGCTCAATTTCGTAGATGAATCCAGCATCTAGTAACTTGTCTATTTCTTCCTTTATTTTTGCTGAATACACATCATTGTAAGTATATGGTCTTTGTTTAGAAGGTTTAGCTTCGGATGTCATGGGAATTCTATGCGCACATATAGAAGGGTCGACTCCTTTCAAGTCCTTATAGGTCCAAGCAAAGACATCCCGATATTCTCTTATGAGACGAATTAACTCCTGTTCTTCCTCTAACGAAACGTCATGTCCTATAAAGGTACATCGTTCTTCTCCTTCTTCTACAGTTACTACTATCTTCTTGGTTTGTTCCTTATTATCATATGCTATTCCCGGCTGTGCTTCTCTTTTAGGCATTTGAATAGCAATTTTCCTCTCTTCTACTTCGTATTTCTTGAAGTGAGTTGGTACCTCAAATTGGTCTTGGAGTTTATTTTCTTCATCTTCTGTTTCTCTTTCAAGTTCTAATTCCCCCTTCTGTGTGAGTTCCTGGTGTTTTTCCTTGGCTGTAATATTTATGTTGGTGGTACTATTCCCTAGATCCATTGGTTCGGGCTCCATTTCAATGCTCTCGTAGTCCTCCTTCCAGTCTTTCTCGATCACTTCACCTTCTTCAGCTTCCTGAAGGACTACCACATACAGGCTCACATCATAACCCTCCTCATCGATGCATGCGTTCATGGTCACTACTTCTTCGTTTACACAGACATCGAGGGTCGCTAAAATTTCCATCCAACCGTGTGGTTCAAATTCTTCATCCGGAAATACTTGTGGCATGTAAGCTGGATCTTGTACAGACCTCGTTATTCCTTGTTTCTGCTGCCATCCTTTTCTTCTCTCCTCTTCCTTCTTTGCAGTTTGGCATATCCATAAATGAGTGTCCTCGTTCATCCAAGATTGATCACTAGAACCTACGCTATGAATTGATTGACCGTCTTCCTCCTTATGAATTTGATTCCATTGTAGAGGTGGAACATCTTGATATGTGTACGTATGTAGGTTAATTCTAGTGGTGGTTCCTTCATGTTGTAGGTATACCGCGTCTTTTCCCCAATCCTGTACAACCTTTAACTGTCTCATGAAAGGCCTTCCCAGAATCATTTCATAATTGCTTGGCCTTTCGAAGTGACATATTGCTAAAGTGTGTTCGAATTCCACTCCACACGTAATGAAGACTACTCGCTCCAACAATCCTAAGGGTCTCTCCGTATGTCCATCTGCCATTTGTATTTTCATGCGTGTCGGTCTTAATGCTGGTTTTCCCCATTTCTCCCAAATTTCTTTGGTAGCAATACCAACACCAGCTCCCGAATCTAAAATGGCTTTAGTAGTGTATCCCTTATAAGTAATTGGAAGGCAGGTATTTCCTTCATCTCCCTCACTAAAGTCTCCTACTTTATCCACTGGAATTCTCACTGTGTTTACTTCGTCTGCTATCTCTTTCTTTTCCTTCTTGACTTCCCATTGATCGATTAATTTTTCCTTCAAATGTGGTTTCACCTTTAACAGTTCTTCGAATGTTAGGGTACAAGGGATTTTTACCTCTCTAAGGCGTTGTATGATCTCAGATGTTTGGACTGATGGGTTCGTTGCGCGTTTCCTTATTGAGGGAATGCGATACAATTCTGAATTGTGTTCGTACTCCCCTGTGTAATTGGGTAGTTCACTTACATCTTCTTCTCCTTGGTTACTTGCATCCATCGGTAAAATTTCTTCTGAATTTAGTTCAGGTATTGAACCCTCTATTTCATCTCCTGCTTCTAGTTCTTCAAAGGGTGGTTCAATTCCTTCCACTTTCTTCCATTTGTCCTCTTGAACTCGTTCCCATAGATCTTTAGCCCATTCTCCTTCTACCTCGGGGACTATGGATCCTTCCCTTTTATCCTCACAATCATTGCCATACTGTGTATTACTTACTTCAGTTTTTTCGTGGTCATTGGTAATGATGCACTCTTGGAATTCTCTTTCAAGAATTCGGGTCTTGGGTAAAGGCGATGCAGGTTTTTCTAAAGTCCGTTGTGCAACTTCTATCAATTTTTTGCAGATCTCCAGTCTTTCCTTTTCTAAGTGGCCTCTTGGATATTCCCTCTCGTGTTGTTCTATGGCAGGTCCTGCTCTTATTCGTGCCTTGTATGCCTGAATCCACATGGCTAATTCTTCAGGCATAGGATCTGCTAACACTGATCCTACCTCCTCTTTTCTGTACTGTTCATTTTTATTCTCTTCTTTCCTCTTCGGTTCTTCTTTTGGTTTTTGTTCGTTCTTCACATTTTCCTTTTTCCGTGTTGACTTCTTTTCTTTTATCCTATCTCTTCGGTGCTTCCATCTCTGGGACCTTTTACTTGTCATACTTTTCTCCGGCTCTTCTGAGTCTTCCACTCTTTGAGGGGTGGGTGTGTTCACCTCCTTGTCACTTTGGTTGTTCTCCTCCGTTTTATCAGGGGTCTCTCTGGCTTTGGCTCTCGTTATTGCTTTCAATGGTACTGTGTACTCTTTATCACTCCCTGATGATTCAATCACTTCTATTACGTTGATTTGCACGTTAGATGTAACCTTGTTAGGATTCTTGGGGCAGTCTCTGAAAAGGTGTTCCTTACCACAATCACCACAGTAGCCTTCCCAGACTCGTTGTGGTGGTGGTGGATTTGGCAATGTGCATTCTCTGATGTAGTGATCACCTCCACATCTGTAGCATGGTCCTCTGGGTACAGGCGGTCTGTTCATGGGTCGGGGTGGTATAGTTGCTCTAGGAGCTGTGTACATTAATGACACATAGTCCTGCTCATATCCGTATGAACTATCTGGTACTTCCATGCCATAGGCATATGGTTCATATAGCTGTCCATATTCCATCATTGAGCTTTCATAATTAGGGTATGTTCCTTGACTAGAGTCATAAAACGAATCATATGGTTCCTTACTAGTCAAAGGTGTAGCTGGGACTATAGCTCTCTCTAGGTTTTCTTCAGGTTGAGCAATCTTGACTGGGACAACGTTCTGAGGATGGGGCGGTTGTTGTCCTAGTACTGGATGTGGTCGGGTGTATCCCTGATATGCATATGGTCGTGGCACTGATGCTTGCGGCTGATAAGTAGGATATCTAACGGCTTCACCTCCCTGATCTCTCTGAGGGTATCCATAAGGTCTCATGTATTGCTGTGCAGGTCTCGCTTGCCTATTGTAGGGACAATTTTCTGTGCTGTGATTTGTGTATTTTTGTTCTATACTGCAAAATTGTAGAGGTCCTGGGACAGTGGGTCTATTATAAGCATAAGCCGGTGGTGGGACTACATCTCTAGTACACAAGTGAGAAGGATGATCACCTCCGCAATGCATACATCTTCTGAGCATGGGTACTCTCATAGGATTATTGGGGTAGTTCCTCTGTCCTTGAACGTTCAACTTCTTCGCTACCAAATCGGCTATTTCCTCTACATTGTTTTTAGGGATTGATGTGCTACTGGCCGAATCTTCACTTTTCAAGCTTCCCTGAGGTATTTTCAGGTCCTCTGCAAGGTTGTCTTCTAGATCTATACATTCCTTCATGCATTCTTGCAAAGTTTGAACTCTCTTTACATATACCAATGATCTCAAAGATCCGTTCAACAATCCTTCCAAAAATAATGATACCATCTTATTTTGGGTAGGTCTCTCTTCTACTGGGCATCTGTCTACATACTGCTTGAATCTTCTTGCTGCCAATCTCACTGATTCGGTAGGGGTTTGCTTAAAGCTATGGATCAATGATGAAGAGTTGTTTTTAATTCCTGACTTAGTGAATTCCTCAATCATTTCTTGATAGACTTGCTCCATGTTTTGAAAATTATTAGGGTCCATAGGCTGAAACCACGCTAATGCAGTGTCTGACAATGTGAGACCAAAGGACTCATATTGGATCAAAAAGTCTTCTACCTGTTCGGCTCTGATTACTTGTTTAAATTCCGCTATATGATTGTAAGGTTCACTAGAGCCATCATAGTGATTTCTCATGCATTTGGCAACTTGGATTGGCCTTAACCTTCTTCCTGCCTCGGGTGGTCTAGGCATTACTGGGAAAATTGGTCTTCCTATTGGTATGCCCGGTCCTCTTACTACTGGTGGTCTGACTGGAGCATGAGTTCCAAGCCTTGGGTCAGTAGTTGGTTGAGGTCAGTAATTAGGGTTATTTGCAGGCATAGCAAACTGTACATGTGGTCTAATTGGGATTTGTGTTTGTTGTGTTTGTTGTGTTTGGCCCGACTGTTGGTATGAATCATTATGGGATGTTCCAAGTGGATTTCTTGAAGTAGTGGCTTGGTCCCTAGGGGGAAACACTGGAATATTCTGATATTTCAGTTCAGCTCTTTCTAATTCTGTTAAGGGCCAATATCTTCTTTGATTTTTATCCAAATATGTGATGATGGTGGGGAAATCAGGATCTTGCAACTCATAGATGGTGACTGGATTAAGAGCAGCTTCCCAAATTGAAGAATGTGCTCTAAGGAGATGCTCCATCCCATTGATCAAATATACATCCATTAAGGTGTCGTCTTGAGGAATCAGGTCTCCTCTCCATATCCTAGCAACCGTAGATCTCCCTCTAGGTGTAGTTACTTGCTCTTCATCCCCTCCTCTATTTAAGTTTGAAGCATTATGTTCTTCACCAATTTCATTGATGTTTTCTGGGTGTTCTGTGACAACATATTGGATATCCCGTTTGTCCAGGTAAAATCCTCCTAAGTACTTGACTGCTGGTCTAGGCACTATGTAAGCTTCTGATGCTTTCTTTAACCTGGCCACAGATCTGTTTAGACCATCCAAATAAATAGGGATCTCATTTTGGTTGGTGTTCACATACTCCAAAGAGGTCCTGTACTCTCCCTCAATGATTGACATCATGCCAATCATGGGTACTGTGTTCTGCATGTCCTCTGAAGCCATGGGAATTTCTTCCTCTGACTCACTGGAGGTCTCTGAGTAATGTGAACGGTTACTTGGCTCTGCTACACTACCTACAGAAGAGATTACACTTCTTCGGCTTCCTAGGGTTCTTCCGGATCTCAGGTTCATCCACTTCTAAACTCTGATTAGTCTTTGCTACCCTTGGGCCTTTGGAACTCTTAACTATAAGTCCAAAAATTTCCAGAAGACTTTGGCTGAGAAAAAAATGACTTGAAGAAGAATTTTTTTCCGACCACGATACTTGTCTTCCAATCTCCACGATACACGATCTCTGTGTTCAGACGATACCCGATACCTGACAAATATCACAATATCTTACAAACGATACCGATCGCTCGAGTGAAACGATACCGATATTTGCAAGGAAACGATACACGATATTTGGTGAGTATCGCGATCTCTGAGACGCGATACACGATACTTGACCCAAACGATACTTCTTACAGACGATACTTGGCTCCAACGATACACTATCTCTGTACTGAAACGATCGACGATACACGATACTTGGTGAGTATCGCGATCTCTGAGACGCGATACACGATACTTGACCCAAACGATACGCGACCAGCGATCGCCGATACTTGATCAAGACGATACTTCAGACTAACGATACTTGGCACACTCGATACACGATCTTCGGACAAAACGATACACGATCGACAAGAAGTATCGTGATCTTGAACAAGACGATACATGATACTTGGACTAGCAAGCGATACACGATACTTCGGCTCAGACGATACTTGATCTCTCGCAAACGATCGCTAGGAAAACGATACACGATACTGGCTAGGTATCGCGATCTTTGACCAAACGATACTTCTCAAGTATCGCGACCGGCACGAAACGATACATGATCTACGATACACGATCAACGATCGCTGGGAAAACGATCTCTGACCAGGTATCGCGACCGGTATGAAACGATACACGATCGATGGGAAATATCGCGATACTCGACCACAGGAGCTAAACGATACTTGATAAGTATCGCGATACTCAACCGCGGGAGCAAAACGATACTTGACCCTTAGACAAATTTTGAGAAATGTTTTTGAAGTTTTGTTTTGAATCCCTTGTTTTCCTAGTTCCTCTCTCCTCTCCCCACTCTCTGCATCAAGCAAATCACTCCTTTTACCCCCTGTAGATCTCAGACGATACCTGACGCAGATCGTTACACTCTGAAAGACTTGATTTATGTAATGAGGTTGATGGAATGATGCAAAGACTTACTTTAGGATTCTATCACAACCCTTTACTCCTCCTGACTAGCTCTGCGTAGCTCAGATTGCTCCACCCTTCGTCCACGATCTCTGACTACAGCTCACGTGATACTCGACGATCTCTCTCACGATACTTGCTCAAGAACAAGTGATTTTCAAAATGATTCTTTTTTGGTTTTTATACTTGGGATTTTCTATCTACTGAAAATGAAACAACAATACAAGAAGTGAAAGCTACTCTAATCTACTCCCTCACTCTTCCGACTCTCCTCCTACTACTCACTTCCCTAAACTAACAACTCACTACACACACTCCAAGAATGAGAAGTAGCAAGTGCGGCTGAAAATGACTTACCAAAGAAGAGAAAATTTCCACTCCTCCACTTACTTCAATGCAAAAAGCTACTTACCATCACACGCTTGCCTCGGTTTGATTCGTCACTCCCTGGCAACGGCGCCAAAAAGTGTGTTGACCTAAGCATCAACTTAGGGACTTGCGGAGAAAGAGACTATACCTCAATCCCCTCACAAGTGCATATAGTGGGGATACACGCTTTTAATTATCAATCCGAAGAGTATACAAACCTAGCCGAGTGTATGAGGACATGCAATCATGTAATGATCAATGCAAGTGAATTGCTCAAAGAGTGTAAAGAAGGCAAAAACTTATCCAAACAAGCCTCAACTGTCGGTTATGGCGAAACGATACTTGGTGCAGCAGCCGTCAGTATTTTGGATTTTTCTCCCAGCTCCGAACTCCAAATATAGCAAATAGCATATGCATTTCGAAGCTCTCGAGAAGACGCATCCAATGGTAGTGGTTTCACGCAATTCTGACACTTCTACCTCAAGTTATGAGCAAAATACTGAGTCACGGGAAAACTTTCCTACACTTCAGCACTTCCTACACTTCGCACACACCTTACCTACAGCCAACAAATGCTCTCATGGATAGACAACACTAACTCACACTCTTTCCAAGCAATACACATGCATACAAGCTCACGAAGAAGAAGATACAGAGTGAAGAGGACACAAATTCGAATTTCTGTGCTCTCTATTCTCACAATGGCAAAAAGTTCTTTACAAAGAGTCACATTTGACTTATATACTTGTGCCCTAAAAATGGTCCTTTCACACAAGAGACCGGCACTTTATTCACTAAAAGACTAATTTCTCTACTAATTTACATGGGTAAGCTTCTAATCTTCTGTGGGGATGCATCTAGAGGACTCCTCTAGTGCCTTTACAACGGAAAATATATTACAAGAATGATTATGATACAAAAATATGATGTCCAAATCGGAAAAATTTTGGGGCCCGTCTTTTTTCTGCTTTGTACTTCTTTAGCTCTGCAACACTTGGTTTAGAGAGAACTCTATCCCCCTCTAAAGTGTGGGTGAGACTCCCTTGTTGGATCTTTGGAGTAATTGGAATTTTCATCAAAGATAACATCCTTAGAAATGGTTACTATTTGATGCTTGAGATCATATAGGTGATATGATTTGAATTGTTCACTACAACCAATAAAGGTTTGCTTCTTTATATTAGAAGCAATCTTGTTCCTATCTTCTATAGGTATGTGGACATAGATGTCACTTCCAGACACAGAAAAATACTTGATATTGGGCTTCCTCCATGGTGAGCCTCAAACAATGTCATGTTGGAAAGTGCACTAGTGAAACCTTGATTAAGGATATGTTTATTCATTCTCGACTTGGGTTGTCTAATCTTTGGATATGGAGAAAGCTTTTGACTTTGATTTAAAGAAGAATATCCAAATAAATTTATTGTGGTCATCTACAAGAATATAGAAGTAGAGTGAACCCCTTAAAATATGGGGTACTCATGGGACCACAAAGGTCCATATGGACAAAGGCGACAGACTTCTTAGCTTGCATAGACGCCTCTTTTGGAACATGGGCCCTGTGTTGTTTGCCTTGGGTATATTTTGGCAGCTATCTCTAACTTGAGTGATCTTGGGAAATCCTTTGACAACTTGGTATGAGGAAATCTTTGTAATTTATAAACTGTGTCCATATCTTTCATGCCATAGCCTCGAGAGTGATTCTTTGGTGAGGAAGCAAGAAAGCTTGTAAAGACCTTTATCTTCAACTCCTTGGGATATGATGTTGCATGTATAGGGATCAATTACATTAACATAATTTTTGTAAAATAGCATTTGTTTGTGATGAACTGTTATGGTCTTTACTAATAGTAAATTCATGCAAAGATCCGGTATAAAAAGTACGTTATTGAATGCTTTGTTTTCTTCCTTGTGGTTGGTAATGCTAAACTTTTTTTTACCTAAGTAAACTTCACTTGAGCATTCTTTGAGTTCTTGAAATGAATCTTGATCCTTCTTACACATGTGGGAGGTGGCTCCACTATCAAAGATCCATTCATGGGAAGAACTTGAAATGACTAAATCAATGGCTTCAATGGATAGAAAAGTATTTTCTTTAGCAAAATGACTTAATATTGTTCTTAAAAGTAGATGCCTTGGAAGTTCTGTTATTATTTTTGTAGAAAAATTTATCCACATGACTTTGTTAACTACAATAATTGTATGTAAATTTCATGTTCGAAGATTTTGTTGAAGCTTGCTTATTATTGTTTCTAGACTGATTATTGTGATGTTTTGACTCGTTGAAGGGTCTTTTGGCTTTCTTTGCCATTTCTTGTAAAGAAGAATTCTTGGTTCTTAAGTCCTATTGAAGAAATAGCCTTCTAACTTTCTCCCAAGTTAAAGCTTGACCTCAATTATAGAAGTTAGTGTTTAAGCCTTTGGGAGTTTGTTAAGCAATCTAGTAACCATAACTCCACTAGAGATATGGTGAAGTCACAAGGCAAGCTGTGTTGATATTTTTCAAATGTAAAAATTATCTTAGTGATTGGGCCTTGTGGGTGAATAGAAAGGTTGTTTAAATCTGCTTTTGATGCATAAATCTTTGAAGACTTTTATCTTCATAAAGATCTCGAAGTATTTTCCATGGTTCATGTGAAGTTTTGCATGATGTGATATGGCCTTTAGTGAGTTCATCACAAGCTAAAAGTAATTGCCCTAAAGCTTGATTATCCTTTATATTCCAAATGTGTCACCCATCTCGACATTAATCCTATCCGGGACAACACTTCATAAAGTAAATTGGTGTATAAATAAACCTTGATTATATCCTTCCAAAGATTTTAATTGGTGCCATTTAATCTTTCATTTTTTGGCATAAACATAGGGGTAAATGAAGGGAGATACAATGAATTTGATGACAATGCATTCAAAGTAGTAGATATTCCATATAGCCCACAAGAGAAAAGAAAAATAAACTTCAAACTTTCATCACATTTTAAAAAAGATAGTTGGAGTTCAAGATTTGAGCCAAGAGACAAACACAAGGGCTTAGAGTAGCCCCTTCTCACAATCGCAACACCCTTGGGTGGATTAGAGTAGACTACCCACGCACACACAAACAAGTTCTCTTCTTCATTTTTGGAGAATCTTGCACTTAGTGCCAAGAGTGCCAATGAAATGGGGTGGCACCTATGGATGGAAAGGGCACCTCAAGTTTCCTCAAGTTTTCTTTAGTTACCTTCAGCTTAAAGTTCATATTCTAAGAAATATCTAGTGGTTTGGACTTTTTCTTTTAAAACTCCTACTGCATATGGGGCTCTAGGTTGGAACCCATATATTAACATAAATAGACTATACTTTCTTGCAGAATGCTTAGCACAAGAAAATCAACCAAGGGTTAATAATCTTTCCAATTAATTTGGTTTGAAGTTACATATTCTCTCAACATATTTTCAAGTATTTGATTGACTCTTTCTATCTGCCCATCCGATTGTGGATGCTCAACAATATTCATGCTCAACTTCATCTCTATTGTACTAAAAGCTGCTCTCCAAAAATAGCTAGTAAATTTTCAATCTCTATCTGACACTATGTCTTGAGGGAGCACATAGATTTGGTAGAGATGCTCGACAAATAACTTTTCTAATTATGAAGTTTAAACTATAGTTTGAGCAGGAATGAAGCCAGGCATCTTAGTCAATTGATCTACTATAACCCAAACTAAATCATGTCCTTTTTGGGTTCAAGGTAAGCCCATTATAAAGTCCATGGAAATACTTTCCCACTTTCCACTATGAATGTCCAAAAGGTATAAATGCCGCCAATCTCAAACTTCTCCACTTTATTTACTTACACTTTCTAGACTTAAGTACATAACTATATACATCTTTATGTACACTTGGCCAATATACTGCCTAAGTTCTATTGACACCAACACTAGAGGCATCATGGCATTCAAATAAAACATTTTTTCTAAGTCATTTATCACAAGATACACAAATATTTCCTTTTATATAAATAAACATTCATCTTGAATATTATAATGTTTACTTTATCATCTGAGGATAAGTTTGTACCTTGATAAAAAACTTTCTTTCAACATTCTTCAAAACTTGCATCACCATGATACTCTTCTTTCATTAAATTGATCAAATAATTAGAGATTTGTATGAAGCTCATAGAATGCAATATAGGCATGCAACTTGGAACATCTACAACTACATTGAATTTTCCTTCCCAATATTTGAGCTCATAGTCAAAATCTTGAACTATATTGGTCCATCCAAATTTTCTACCTTCTAAATCAACTTGCTTTGCAAATCATTTGTTCTTTATCAAAGACTATGGTTACTTTGATGCCAAACGAGTGATGTCTCCATCCCTTCAGAGCATGCACAATGGCATAAAGCTCCTTTTCATAAGCATAATAATTTCTTTGAGTTGGGTTTAGCCTTTGAATTTGAAAAGCAATTGGTTGACCATTCTGACTTATCACAACTTAGATTGCAAGTTCTCTTGCATTCGTTTAAACTACGTAAATGGTTCCTTTGGTTCTACATATCATTCATTCTAGTCTACAATTTGTAGGAGTGGGACTAATGCTAAAACTTTCTCAAGTTATCCCATATTTTCTTCATCTTCCTTACCCCAAGTAAATCCATTAGGATTTAATCCCTTTGGTTTTTCACATAAAGAGACTAAAATCTTGGAAAATTTTGATACAAACTTTCTATAAATTTTGTCAAGCCCAAAAAGCTTTGTAATTATAATATGATTTGGGGTTATGGCCAACTGAGAATAAATTGAATCTTTTCAGGATCTACTTGAACTTTTTTCCAGACATAATGTGTCTAATATATGTGATTTCTAATGCAAAGAATTCACACTTAGACTCTTTGTCATGTAACTTATTTTCTCCTAGGATCTAGAAGATCTTTTCCAATGGGTAGTTGTGTCTTGGCTGTTATAGATAAAGATATCATATGGAAAATCAACTACAAATTTATCCAAGTAGGGTCCTAGAATTGTATTCATCAAGGCCATAAAAGTGGTCAAGGGCATTTTCTAGTTCAAAAGATATGACTAAAAACAAAAAATGCCCATACTTGGTTATGAAGGTTATCTTGGGAATATTCTTGGATGCGATCCATATTCAATGGTATCCTTTTCAAAGATCAAACTTTGAAAATATCTTTGCTCCTTTCAATTGATAAAATATATAATATATTCAAGTCCTTGGATATTCATTCTTTACTGTGACTTTATTCAAAGCTTGATAATCAATGCATGATTTCATTGACCGATCTTTCTTCTTTACTAAGATGATAGGAGCTACCCAAGCAGATTGGTTAGGTTGAATGCTTCCTTTCTCAAGGTATTCTTTTCACTGCCTCTCCACTTTAGCTTGTTTTGAATATGGGAGTGAGTAGAGGGGTTTATATGTAGAACTAGTACCTCAATGCAAGTCTACATCATGATCGCCTTGCCCTTGAGGAGGTGATAAGCCATGGGAAAGTTCTTTTGGAAAAAATCCCAAATCTTAGTCAATAAACATTCAAAATAATATTTTCATTACTAGATGAATAAGAGGAGACATAAATAACTGGATTTATTTTGAAAAAATCATTCATGTTGGTCGAAGTAACAAGTACACTTTTGCTTTGTGATTATTTGCAAGTTTCTTCGTTTTGTACTTGAAATTAGAGGGGAACTTGGCACATCATGCTCCTCCTTGAATCAAGTATTAAACACAATTCCTCTTGAATTTCAAGTTATTCAACAAATAGCTTCTCTTAATTCCTAAGCCTCAAAGACATTCCTTCCCAACAATACATCAATCCTTTCCATGTGCATGATTTGGAAATCAAGTTTATCATTATCATTATACTCAATTTCAAGATCACATCATCATGTCCTAGAGTTTATTGTCTTCGACTTCCATCATGGACACTATGTATTGATGTGGTGACTTTTGTTGAGGAAACCTTAACTTCTTCATCGATGAATAATTAATGAACTCTTGGATAGAAGATTCATTTGTCATGACTCTGGCCTTTTCCCCTCTCACAAAAGCATGAAGTTTGACTACGTAATGTGGTCCAAATTGGTTTTGGACCCACATTGAATTAAAAAAACAACATTGATGTGTACAATATTAATGTAGAACTTTGATATTCTTCCAAACATTACCATTTTCTATGTAGAAAGTCTCAACTAGGTGGACTCCCATATTTCCTTTTCCTTTTTGCTCATGGGTGGGTTTATGTTGCACCCTAGTAGTACACTTACTCAAGTGTCAAGGAGATAAGAACTTAAAGGAAAGGTTTTCATTCTTTGCTTTTTCCTATATCTCAAGGTCAAGTTTTGGCCTTGAGGATTGTAGGTTTTTAAAGTCTTCGTTCTTAAAAATTCTTATCTTTCACTTATTTCTCTTGAATTTTTATTTTATCTCACATATGAAGTTTTTTGCACCCAATTCTATGATCTTCATGGATTTGTGCTATTTTTATTGCATTTTCTAAGCTTTTGAGGGCACTTCTTTTACTTCATGATTGATCTCGTTGTACAGTCCTCAAATAGAACCTCTAAATTTATGAATGTCATCAAGGTTTTGAAGTTTTAGGATTATTTCTTAATAACGAGAAATATAAAGTGAGAGAGGACATCCTCCTTGAAAAACTTTTTCCTAATCTTCCCAATTACACTCGTCCTCATTTTCAAGCAAGAACTACTTTTTAAAGATTTCTTCGAAGTGAATCCAACTATCAAGAATTTGTGGGATTCTTTTATGATTATCTACCATTTATAGGCTTTAGGACCAAGGGATAATCTTGTTTTCAAAACTTTGTAACTCTCAAGAGTGTTTTTTATTTGATGCATGTCTTGCTATTTATTGAGAAATATTAAGACCACGCCCTTATTTCACCTGAGAAATGAGGGTGTTTTCATATCTTTCACAAAGGAAAGACTTCTAGGTCATAAAGAAGTAGCGGATTGAGGATTTGAAATCAAATCCTGACCCTAGGGTTGAGTGAAATATTACTAAGAAAAGCTAAGGGGATATATTTTCCCTTCCTCGAGAACGATTCCTTGGTCTAATAGACAAGGAACCTTGTTGTGTATGAAGAGCTTAAGCTGAGTGCATGCCTAGGAAATCTAAGTTGAGAGATAAGGAAGCTATGGATAAAATAATTTTGTAAAATGGATTATATTTTGAGAGAAATTTGTGTTACAAGTCACATATGTCAAAGTCGCCATTTCTAAACATCAATTTTAGGCATACTTTTGACCTTAGTGATAACATAGAATTTTATCAAGTTTAAGTGAGTGTCTATTGAACCTTAAGGCTACACAAGGATAATACAAAGGTCTTTAAATAATTTGGAGCATTAAAAATTGTGATATTTGCATGTAATGAAGTCAATTTTGAACCATACTTCTTGAAGAAAACAAGAATTCAAAATTGAAGGAGGTAGATGTCAATCTCAAAATTGGAAAGAGTTGAAGTGTTTGCATACAATCTTGTCTATGCTTGATATAAAGGTGTTCTTGGATCAAGGTAGGATTGACATTGGAGATTAAAAGGTCTCCATCAAGAGACACATGCGAATTCATTTTGCCTAGATAGAGAGAACACTCGAGAACACCGAGACCCTTGCAAGTAGTAAAGATGATGAATAATTACTTTGCTGGCATGGGAGACCCATATGAACATTTGGTAGAATTTAAACAAGTCTTGAAAGTGGAACAAGTGAAGTATTTCTATGGTGATGCACGATGGTAGAATCTCCTTCTTAAGAGCTGTGCAATGATACCCTTGTTGTAGGAACTCGAACTCCGGTGCCACACACAATACTTTGCAATGGGGTTGCAGAATACACAAAAAACACACAATACATAGACCATGAACACATATTTCTTAGGTCGTACAAATGCGGTCAAATGTAGAGTCTGTGGTTGAACAAACCACTATATCTTTTATTAAAGAACATATACAAAAGTATCCAACATCCATTTGGCCTTTCACATGGACACTAATGGTAACAATCTCCCACTAAAGGCCAATATGGCCAAAGTGACTATGGGAGAAAAATAAAGAATGATAAAGAATACGTGAGTGTAAGTATACAAACTATACCTCCCACCTGATGGGCATGTTACAAAATATACAAGTAACTGTGTAAGAACATGAATCAAGTATCCCCCCATCAAGTGAGAATAGTGTCAAAAGCTATCTTGTGGTATAGCTTTAGTCAAAGCATCTGCAACATTATCTCGAGTATTAACCTTCTCAAGAATAATGTGCTCAATGGCTAAGCCGTATCTGATGAAGTGATACTACACCTCAATATGCTTGGTCTGTGCATGATAGATTGGATTCTTAGCTAATGCAATGTCACTCTAACTATCATTGAGCAAACGAGGTACATGCTGAGGTAAACCCATATCACAAGCAAGACGAGAAAGCCACAATGCTTCCTTACATGCCTCAATTGCTGCAACATAATTTGATTCTCTGGTGGAAATAATTGTACATTCTTGAAGACAAGATCTCTTACGATTGTCTACACAACCAGCATAGTCAAAATTGGTGTAACCAATAATGGATGCTTTCCCTCTAAGTATGGAAACTTGTCCTTAGTGCCACTCAGATATCTCAAAAGCATCTTGACTGCTTCCCAATGTTGCTTACCAAGATTAGACATATATCTACTCACAACTCCCACTGCAAATGCAATGTCTGCTCTCATAGCTACCATAACATACATGAGACTTCCAACAATAGACTCATAAGGAATTTTGGTCATGAATTCCTTTTCCTCATCTGATTTGGGGCAATCATCTTTGCTCAATTTCACATATGTGGGTAAAGGTGTACTCAATGACTTTCCACTCTACATATTGAACTCGTGAAGTACTTTGGATATGTACTCACTTTGAGATAAGCATATGCATCTTTTACTCCTATCACAAATAATGCACCTGCCAAGAATATGTTTGCCATCCCCCAAATCCTTCATATCAAATGTTTGACTCAACTTCATTTTTAAGAATTGACCATTCATAAGAGGACTTCTCGACAATCAACATATCATCGACATAAAGTATCAAGCATATATGGATGCCATCTGAGCATCTCTTTGTGTAGCGATAATGATCCTCATTGCTTTGAGAATAGCCTTGAGACTTCATAAAAGCATCAAACTTTGGTACCATTGTTTACGGGACTGTTTAAGTACATATAAACTCTTCTTCAGCTTACAAACTAGACTCTCTTTTCTGGGAAGTACATCACCCTCTAATTGTTCCACATAAATCTCATCTGTAAGATCTCCATGCAAGAAAGCAGTTTTTACATCCATTTGGACTAGCTCTAAGTCCTCCATTGCAGCAAATCCAAGCAACATTTGAAGGGTATTCATCTTTGCCACTAGAGAGAATATTTCCTCAAAATCAACACCATGTTGTTGCTTAAAACCCTTTGCAACAAGTCATGCTTTATACTTTGGAGAAGCACTATATGATGTGAAGTTCAACTTATATACCCATTTACATGGTAAAGCTTGTCTGCCCTTTGGCAAAGGTACTAAATCCCACGTACCGTTCTTGTGAATAGAATCCAAATCACTCTTCATGGCATGCTCCCATTTGACATGATCCTTTGTCTGCATGGCCTCTTTGTGGCAAGAAGACTCACTAGCATTTGTTAGCATAACAAAATCCAAACCTGGAGCATATCTATCAGGTGGATGTGAGACACATGCAAAGTGTCTCAATGGTTGCTAAACAAGAGCATTTTCATACTGATCTGATTAGACATTCTCTCGAACATACTTATGTGCAAAATTTTATGCATGCTAACTAGAGGACTAGTATCCTCAAACACCACTCTTCTCACTTCAACCTCCTTAATGGGTTGTTTATGCATCTTAGGCTAATTGAAAATGACATCACTACTTCTGATCATTGACCTTGTTTGAGGTTCCCATAAGTGATATCCAAGTTGTCCTTCTCAATCATATCCAAGAAAAATGCATTATTTTGACTCATGGTCCAACTTTTGTTTAAGATTCTTGGGTATATGAACATATGCTTGACACCCTAAAACTCAAAGATGATCATAATATGGTGGCTTCCCTTTCCATAATTCTTGTGCAACTTTTAGACCTTTGGCAGTACTAGGTGAAAGGTTAGTCACATGAATTGCAGTCAATATTGCTTTTGCCCAAAAGCCTTGTGAAAGGTTTGACTGATGAAACATAGAAATTACTCTATCCTAAATACTTCTATTCATCCTTTCAACTACACCATTCTGTACCCAGGTATAAGGAGCTGTAAACTTTCTACAAATTCCTTTAGCTTGATAGAAAAGGCTGAATTCATGTGAGTTATACTCAACCCCATTATCTGAACGTAAAGCTTTGAGCTTAGTTCCTTTTTCAATCTAAACTGAAGGAAGCCATTTTTTGAAGGTAGAGAATACTCATCATTCAATTTGATAGGATATACCCAAACTTTTATAGTAGCATCATCTATGAAAGTGACAAAGTATAGAGAACCACCTGATGACCTTGTGGGCATAGGACCACACACATCTGTATGAATGAGATCTAAAGACTGAATTGAAGTGTCAATGTGTTTTTTATGCACATTCCTAGTTTTATTTCCATATTGAAAATGCTTAGAGAATGAAAAATCAGAGAAAGATAACACAGGTAAGTAGCCAGAAAGAGAAATATTTTCCATTCCACTACGAGATATGTGGCAAAATGGCCATGCCAAATATAAGTGATAGGCTATTTAGTAAGATCTAACAAGTGTTTTTTTTGTGATACAAATAAAGGATAAAGTGAGCCAACGTTTCTTCCTTTTACAATAACCATATTGCCCTTTGATATGAAAAAGGATTAAGCATAGAAAACCACCTTATAACCAAGGTCATCAAGTTGACCAACTAACATCAAACTATCATAATTGAGGTACATGGCATACATTATGCATAGTAAATTTTGAACCATCAATGAATTGCACAATCACATCTCCAAACCCCACAACGTCACTCTAGCAAGTCTCATGGTACCAAGAGACTTTGCTGCATAATTAGAGAACCATTCTCTGTGTGGTGTCACATGGAAAGAAGCACCACAATCTACCATCCACATGTGGGAAAGGAAATCAACCATAAGAGCCTCAGTGGGCACAATACTATCAAGTGTCAACACATCAACATCATCAAAAATAACATTAATTTCTTCAATCTACACAATCGAAGAAGATGGTGTAGGTAGCTGTTTAACATGCCCATCAACATTCTGTCATTTACCTTTAGCATTCTTTAATGCATAGCAGTCTTTCTTCATGTGTCCTTTCTTGTGACAATAATGGCATTCAATATCCCTCTTCCTTGATTTACTTCTACTATTATTTTGTTGACCATTCTTTTACTTGTTCTTGCTCCTGCCACGTTGTTGATTCGTTCCTTGGTAAGAATCATGAACATTATATGCATCTCCACTCTGAGTTCCAACCATATATTGTCTACAAATCTCCTCGCTCAAGAGTGCTCCACATATGTCATCATATACCAGTTTACCACTAGGTGCACTGTTGCTAATAGTTGTGCAAAACGTATCCCATGATGATGGAAAGGTGCATAATAGCAAGATTGCCTTCATTTCATTATCCATATCCATTTTCTGAGCATGTAATTGAGAGAATATAGAATGAAACTCGTTCAGATGAGAAGCAACACTATTTGTGTCCTTCTTGCGAAGGCCATATCACTTTCTCATCAGATACACTTTATTTGATGCCATCTCTTTTTCATATGTATTGCATAACTTCTTCCAAAGCTCATCTGCACTTTCACAGTCTAATACTATAAAGTAAACATTATCTGCCAGGTGCGATTGAATGGTAGACCTGGCCATTTCATCCACATACACTCAATACTTGCTGTGAAAGCTGTTCTATACTCAACCTCACAACTAGAAGTCGCCACAATAGGCTTCTTCTTGCTCAACCAAGATATGCATGAGCTACCAAGCATGAAGCAAAAACCACTAGTGGACACACGAGTGTCATAACAACCAACCCAATCATAGTAAAAAAAAGCATGTAAATATGGCGGTAGTGATCCCCCTTGAGATAAAACAATCTAAGTAGCCGGGTAACACTCAAGTAGCAAAAGATGCGCTTTACCACGTGCCAATGCTTAACACGTGGGCAACATAAACTTGCTCATATGAGAGACAAAAATCTGAATATTAGGTTGAGTAATGCATAAGTAAATCAAGCAAACAAAAGCTTGATAGAGAACAACATCAAATGCATCTCCAACATCATGAAGACTCAATCATAAACTTGTTTCTATAGGAGTGCAATACGTTTGTAGTCTTCAAGGTCAAAATGCTGCAATAATGTGTCAATATATTTTGTTTGACACAAAGCTATTCCACTATCAACTTGCATAAACTGAATGCCCAAATAATGATGCAAATGACCCAAATATGACATCTCAAATGAGGTGTGAAAATCAGCCTTAAAATTGAAAATATGATTCTCATTAGGACTAGTGAGTAGGATGTCATCAACATAGACAACAATGATCAGAAGCACATCATTTGCACACTTAACATATAAGGTGCTCTCACGTAGGCATGTATCTTTTCATACTAAGCACGTGGTGCTTGCTTCAAACCAAATAATGCCTTTTTCAACATGCATACCTTGTTTTCATGCCCTTTCTACACAAAACCACGGGGCTGAAAACATACACTTCTTCATGTAAGTTATTGATATATTTAGGTAGTGATGTGTGTGAAAACACTAGGATTGTTGGGGCACTTTTTTCCCTCTTTAGGAGATTTTTTTCCCCTGGCTTGTATATACACCTATAACCCTAACAAGTCACTTATCTTTGTACATTCTCTTAGGAATACATTCACTATAGTGTGTTGTGCTAGCTTCTTCTTCTTCCTTCTCTTGTTCACGTGCTTCTGCAAATCTCAAACTCCAATAATTGGTAACAGAGCAGGTCATCGCTTCATCTCGAGCATCATTGACACCCCTCTAATCATAGTCTTAGAATCACACAAAATTTGGTGAGCATACTCAAGGCTATTAGGAGTTCAAAACCGCTTCGCTCTATGGCAATCTGAGCTCATTTTGGCCTCTAAATGCATTATTGCATTGCTTCGGAAAGAAATCTCATCTTTTTGTATCAAAGATATATACAACTTTCATTTTGTCAGTATAAGCACTTCGAAGTCTATTACACGTTTAGCAGAACTTGATAGGGTAGTTTTGTTCAACTTTTTGAGATAAATTCATTTTTCTGCATCAGGGTATTTTAGTAAGTGGCCATGGCTAAAAGATGTGATGTATTTCATACGTTGGATGTTGAGGATAAGTTGGATGGTACTAATTACCCATTATGGGCTTATATGATGCGTCATGTATTGGTTGCAAAAGGATTGTGGAATATTGTCCAAGGTGTTGAAAAACATCCTATTACCCCTGAAAACACAGTTGCTGAAGGTGATGCAAACAACATTGAAGATGGTGATATTCTTCAGGTTCCTATTCGTGTTGTGGTTCCTACTACACCTATTGTAGAGTCTCTTTGTTGGGATGGCAAAGATGCTCAAGCACATGCATTGATAGCCTTGTGTGTCAAACGTGCCATTATTCCTCACATTCACTCTTGCAGAATAGCAAAGCCTATGCTTAAGATACACTTACCACTTTATACCATGCAAGGAATGAGGCTCGTGTTGCTTACCTCTGAAAGCACTTGGAGAAAGAGAAGATGAATGAAGGAGATTCCATGGATAGTTTTTTAACAAAGATCAAAGATTTGAAGGAGCAGTTGATTTTTGCTGATGAAGTCTTGCTTGACAGCTCACTTGTGGAGACCATTCTGAATGGTCTTCCAGATTCATATCAAAGTTTTTCTTTTACTCTTTGATTGATGATGAAAGACAATCCAAATGCCTTAACATTTGAGGAGTAAGTATTTTTTCTATTGCAAGAAGATCAGTCTAGGTACAATAGGTCCATTATGCGTGTTGCAGATTAAGCTTTCTTGGCTAGTCAGAAGGGCAAAGATAAATGAAGCTCATCTACTAGTAAGCAGAAATCTGCTAATTCTGCACAATCAAAGAAGGATGATAGAGATGAGAAGAAAATAAAAAAGCAAAAAATGTTTTGCAAATACTGTAAAGGAAATGTTCATGTCATAAAGAGCTGTCCAAAACTGGCTGCAAAAGAGGCAAAGAAAGTTGTTGCAGAGCCTCTACATCCAAAATAGAGTATGCTAATCTTATGCACAATGAAGAACGGAAATTTACTATTGTTTGCAGTTATGATCTTCTCATGAATAGTGTATGTCTGTAGTAGACTCCGATGTTTGGTACTTTGATAATGGGGCAACCAAACATATTACCTCACAATGCAGTTTCTTCACTTCACTTGAGCCTGCCCCTACAGGGAATACTATCACATGCACCAACAACTCCTCTTATCCTATCATGGGAGTTGGTAAGATCATTGTGACTACTGCTGATGGTAGTTCTTTTACATTTTTGAATGCATTATTTATGCCAGGGATCAAGAAAAATCTGTTATTAGTTTCAACATTAGAAAAGATCGGCTTGGTTGTGAAATTTATTGATGACAAATGTACATTTCATGATCTATCAAATGGCGACATCATTATTGCTTCTGGCATTTTATGTCGTGGGCTGTATAAGCTCATAGACTATGAAAAATTATGAATGATTCAGCATGTGCGATTCAAGATTCTCGAGCTATGTCAGATGCAAAGCTTTGGCATGCATGCTTTGGTCATATGAATTTCACTAGCTTGCTATGCCTACAGAAACCTGAAATGGTATCCTCTTTGCCCAGACTTGAGTCACCTAGTAGAAATGTCTATGAAGGCTATATTTTGGGCAAAATGCAGCGTTCCTGCTTCCCAAAAGATGGTTCAATTTGAACTACAAAGAAATTGGAGCTTCTTCATAGTGATGTTTGTGCTCCTATGCAGACACCTTCTTTTGGGAACTATCATTACTTTGTGACTTTCATTGATGGTTTTTCCACGCATGCATGGGTATATCAATTGAAAGCAAAGCCCGAGGTGTTTATGTGCTTCAAATAGTTTCTCATTTTGGCTGAAAATCTATCAACATGTAAAATGGACACCTTCCGTTCTGATCAAGGGGGGAATATATGTTTTCTGACTTTAATGCATTTCTGGCTGAATGTGGGATACAACATCAGTGTACAGTGTCATATACACCTGAACAAAATGGAGTTGCTGAAAGAAAGAACAGGTCACTCATGGAGATGGCAAGGTGTATGGTCAAGAGTCACGCTTTACCACATCGTTGCTGGCTTGAGGCTGTTATGTGTGCAACATATGTACTTAAGAGGTGTCCCACTAAAGCATTGCACTCTATCACTCCATATGAGGCTTGGCATGGTTGCAAGCCATCTGTTGCTAACCTGTGTGTCTTTGGTTGTCTTGCATATGCATTAGTGCTTGAACAACAATGTAGGAAATTGGATGATAAAGCAGTGAAATGTATTTTTGTTGGGTCAGTTCTGAAAGCAAAGGCTATCATCTGAATCATCCATAGACTAAACACATTTTGGTTAGCCGTGATGTTGTTTTTATGGAAGATGCTATTCATCCATTACTTTCATGTACTAGGGAGACATCATTTAGCTCCAAAGATGTATATGACACCTTGCCGCCTCTTTTTACAGGTGGAGAGTCTAGTGATGGTCCAAATGAGGTAACTTTTTAGCCTTTACAGGTTTCACATGATGATGTCGATCATTCCACTTTTGATGCAAATTTACATGACATACTTATTGATGAGGGAACTGATATACAAGAGGCAAAAACTATGCCTAAATGGCTGGTGCAGACTTTGTGAGATAGCAAATTAGATGCACCTCTATCATATTGTACTTATTCAAGCTCTCATAGTGCTTCTTTTACATTAGATTGCTATGCGATTGTTGCATCTAGGCTTTGTGATGAGAATGAACCTGCCTTGTTTGATGAAGCACAAAATTCTAAAAATTGGATGGATGTTATGCAATCAGAATATGATGCTATTATGAAAATGGTACCTGGTCTTTATATGAATTGCCTCCTAGCAAGAAGGCGATTGGCACTAAGTGGGTATACAAGCTGAAGCATAAGCGTGATGGAACAGTTGACATGTATAAGGCTAGGCTTGTTGCAAAGGGGTATGCTCAAGAAAGAGGCATTGATTTTGATGAGACCTTTGCTCCCACATGCCAAATGACTACTATTCATAGCATCAATGCACTTGCAACTCATCATGGTTGGAATGTACATCAGTTGGACATTAAAACTGCATTTTTGAATGGTGACTTGCATGAAGAAGTGTATGTTTTTCAGCCTCGTGGTTTTGTCTAGAAAGTGCATGAAAACAAAGTGTGCGAGTTGAAAAAGGCATTATATGGTTTGAGGCAAGCACCATGTGCTTGGTATGAAAAGATACATGCCTATCTGATTGCACATGGTTTTGAGAGCAGTCCAACTAAGAGCACCTTATATGTTAAGTGTGCAAATGATGTGCTTCTTATCATTGTTGTCTATGTTGATGACATGCTGCACTCTACTCCTCATGAGAAGTATTGCTGATCTTAAGGCTGATTTGCATGCCTCATTTGAGATGTCAGATTTGGGGCATTTGCATCTTATTTGGGCATTCAATTTATGCAAGTTAATTACAGAATAGCTTTGTGCCAAACAAAATATATTGATATATTATTGTAGCATTTTGGCCTTGAAAACTGCAAACCTATTGCCACTCCTATGGAGACACGTCTACAATTGAGTCTTCATGATGCTATAGACGCATTTGATTTTGTTCTCTATCAGTAGATTGTTGGATGCTTGATTTACTTATGCATTACTCGGCCAAATAGTCAGTTTGTTGTCTCATAGATGAGCAAGTTTATGCATTACCCACGTGTCAAGCATTGGCAGGCGGTTAAGTGCATTTTTTGCTACTTGAGTGGTACCCTGCTACTTGGATTGCTTTATGCCAAGGGGGATCACTACCGCCATATTTACATGCTTTTTTTGACTCTGATTGGGCTGGTTGTTATGACAATTGTGTGTCCACCAGTGGTTTTTGCTTCATGCTTGGTAGCTCATGCATATCTTGGGTGATAAGAAGCAACCTAATATGGCCACATCTAGTTGTGAGGATGAGTATAGGGTAACTTTCATAGCGTCTGCTGAGTATGTCTGGCTCATATGCCTTATGGATGATTTGGGTGTTGGTCAGTCTTCTTCCACCACCATCTTCACTAACAGCCAGAGTGCATTGACAATTGCGAGGATCCCTGTGTTCCATGCTCATACTAAGCACATTGAGGTGCACTATCATTATGTCAGGGAGAGGTTCTCTACTGGAGAGATCAGTTTGGCATACGTGCCCACATAGAAGAACATTGCAGACTTTTCACAAAGGCTCTACCAATGGAGAAGTTTGAAGCTTTCCGCAAAGCTTTGGGCTTACTTCCTTTTGTGGATTGATTCCACATAACTTGACACTTCCTTATACATGAGTGCTAGCTCCTTGTTCACTGCATCACTCCTAGGGGGGATTTGTTGATATATTAGACCATCGGGATACTTTTTTCCCTCTTTAGGAAGGTTTTTTCCTGTGGCTTGTATATACGCTTATAACCCTAAAGGGTCAGTAATCTCTGTATAATTCTCTTGGTAATACATTCAGTATACTATGTTGTGCTCCAAGCTTCTTCTTCTTCCTTGTGCTATTCGCGTGCTTCCGAAGATCTCAAATTCCAACATAAGTCACCATTCAGAAATGAAATTTTAATGTCTAGCTGATGTACATTCCAAGCATGATGGGATGCAAGTACACAAATGCTACGAACGATAGTCATGCAACATGTGGACGCAAAGGTCTCATCTAAATCAATTCCTCTTTCTTGAGCATCCACTTTTGCAACAAGCCTAATCTTATACCTGTCAACTGTTCCATTAGGCTTACGTTTTCGCTTGTATACCCATTTAGTGCCAATGGCATTTTTGCCAGCAGGCAAATAAAGTAAAGACCAAGTACCATTCGTCATAATAGCATCATATTCTGATTGCATAATAGGCATCCAATTTTCTTAATTTTGTCTCCTCCTCATCACATAGACTAGATGCAGCCATAGCATAGCAATATGATGCAAAAGAAGCACTATGAGAGCCTGAGTGAGTAAGATATAACAAAGGTGCATCTAATTTGCTATCTTGCAAAGTCTACACCATCCATTTAAGCATAGTTTTTGCCTCCTCTATATCAGCCCTCTGCACTATGAGTAATATGTTTGGTTGCCCCACTATCAAAATGTCAAACATCTGAATCTACGATAGACATACAATGTTCATGAAAGGATGGTTCATAACTATAAATAGTAGTGAATGCCCATTCTTCATTGTGCACAAGATTAGCAGACTCTATTTTGGGTGTAGAGGCCTTTGCAACAACCATTCCAGCCTCTTTTTTTTGCCTCTTTTGATGCTAGCTTCAGACAACTCTTTATGACATGATCATTTCCCTTACAGTATTTGCAAAACAATTTTTGCCTTTATGATTTGTTCTCATCTTTTTCTTCTTTTTTTGACTCTATAGAATTGGCTGATTTTCGCTTCCTAGCAGATGAGCTCCATTTACCTTTGCCCTTCTGACTAGCTAAGAAAGTTGGATATGCTACATGCATAATGGACCTGTTATGCCTGGATTGATATTCTTGTAACAAAACAGAGAATAACTCCTCAAATGTTAAGGTGTTTGGATTGCCTTTCATCATCAACCAAAGAGTAGAAGCAAAACTCTGATATGAATCTGGAAGACCATCTAGAATAGTCTACACAAGTAATCTGTCTGGCAAGACTCATCAACAGAAATCAATTGTTCTTACAAATCTTTGATCTTTGTCAAAAAACTATCAATAGAAACTCCTTCATTCATATGCTCATTCTCCAACTATTTTGAGACATAAGCAACGCGAGCCTCATTTCTTGCCTGGTATAAGGTGGTAAGTGTATCCCAAGCATCCTTTGCTATTTTGCAAGAGCAAATATGAGGGATAATGGCATGTTTGATAGCCAAAGCTATCAATGCATGTGCCTTAGCATCTCTACGATCCCATCAAAGTTGCTCGACAATAGGTGCAGTAGGTGTTACCGTTAGTGTCCATGTGAAAGGCCAAATGGCCACCGGACACTTCTTTGTATATGTTCTTTAATAAAACATGTAGTGGCCCAGTCAGTCACAGACTGTAAGTTCGACCGCATTTGTAAGACCTTAGAAGTCTGTGTTTGTGCTCCCTGTGTACCGCATTTTCTGCGTATTCTACAACCTCTGTGCGGAGTACTGTGTGTGGCGTCAGGAGCTCGGTTTTCTACTCTGAGCATATCGTCGTGGAGCTTTCGAGAAGGAGAGTGCAGTGTGGTGCATCACCATCGAAATACTTCACTGGTATCAGAGCAGTTCGAGGCAAAAAGCTTTGTTCATTTTGTGCGTGCGAAGCGAGCACCCCCCCCAGGCTTTCGACTAAGGCGGCGACCAAGGCATAGACCTTGGCATACCTTGTCATCCGAGTCACCGAAGTCACCGTTGGCGCCGTTGGCTGCGCACGAGGGAGGACCTCAACGATCAAGGAATATAGAGGTTCCCGGTACTTCCCGGGAGGTCACCCATCCTAGTACTGTTCCCCCCAGAGCTCGCTTAACCGTGGCAATCTCTTGCCACTAAGCTACACTCTTGTGGTGTTTGAAGAAGGGGAAAGACTAAGGTTGACATTACCTTGAACAAGTTTTGGTCCCTCAAAGCTTCATTTTTGCTTTTAAAGCCTATTTCTGAAGCAATTTTGGGGTGTTTTTGGAGCCATTTCGAAGTACTTTCGCACGTAGTTCTCTTCACACAGGTCCAAGAACATCAAGAAGAGTGTTCCTTGTACTTCTCAGACAATAAATATCAACCTTTGGGGCTGTATTTTCAGCCACACTCGTAAAACTATAGGTTTCTCGAGGGGTTTTCAGTTTTGGTGGGAGCAGTCGCTGCAAATTTATGCAGGTTTTTAAAGCCTAAAACATCAGAGTTGACAGACACTTGCAGGTGTTATTGGCTAGTTTTTGGGCTGTGTATTCAGCCTTTCAGTGTCATTTTACTGCATATATTGAGCACATACACACCATGTATGCTTCTGTGGATACCGCTTATGTACGTCCATGTGGGCATTGATATAGCGGTTACGTTCTTTGCATAAAGCCTTTTACGTTTGATAAAGAGGGTCGTGGTGAGGTTTTCTTAACTGGGAGACACCCAGATGTCGGGGTCTCTTCGGTGATGCAGGTGGAAGACTTACCGAGCCTCGCCATAGGAGATGTATGATAGTTGTTCATAGGTGCTCGATAAGCCTAGTTGGCTTCTATTGGGTAACTGATTATATACAGTGGAGTCAGTGATTCACTATGCAGGTAGACATGTCAGTACTTGCAGTTTTATGATACTTTGACATTGGTCATATGCTAATTTTGCAGAGGATACTCTGGCAAAATTTTTCCAGATTTCTGGTTTAGTCAACTATATAGTGGTCGATTTACTCCTTGATACACTTATTTGTTGGTGTTTGGACTCTTCTAGCTCCATTATCATTCTATTTAGTTCTCTACGATCATGGCATCAGAGGTCTCAGGCACATCCGGTGGATCAGGGTCTAGTGCTAGCGTTCCGAGGAGGAGCTATAACTTGCAGGGCAAAGACCATTTTGAGATCCGAAAATTTGATGGCACAAACTTTGCTCTATGGAAGAATCAGATTAAAGATGTGCTGATTCAAAGAAGGCAATGGAAGCTAGTAAATGGGATTTCAAAGAAGCCTGCTGACATGGATGAAGATGATTGGGATGAGTTAGATGAAATGGCCAGGTCTACCATTCGCTTGCACCTAGCAGATAATGTTTACTTTACAGTATTAGACTGTGAAAGTGCAGAGGAGCTTTGGAAGAAGTTATGCAATACATATGAAAAAGAGACGGCATCAAATAAAGTATATTTGATGAGAAAATTATACGACCTTCGTATGAAGGACACAGATAGTGTTGTTGCTCATCTAAATGAGTTTGATGCCATATTCTCCCAGTTACAGGCTCAAAAAATGGATATGGACAATGAAATGAAAGCAGTATTGCTGTTATGCACCCTGCCATCATCATGGGATACATTTTGCACAACTATTAGCAATAGTGCACCAGGTGGTAAACTCGTCTATGATGACATATGTGGAGCACTCTTGAGTGAGGAGATTTGTAGAAAATCTATGGTTGGCACTCAGAGTGGAGATGCATATAATGTTCGTGATTCTTACCAAGGAAAGAATCAACAACGTGGCAGGAGCAAGAACAAGGAAAAGAATGGTCAACGGAATAAGAGCAGAAGTAAATCAAGGAAGAGGGATATTGAATGCCATTATTGTCATAAGAAAGGACACATGAAGAAAGACTGTTATGCATTAAAGAATGCTAAAGGTAAAGGACAGAATGTTGATGGGCATGTTAAACAGTTACCTGCACCATCTACTTCGACTGTGAAGATTGAAGAAATTAATGCTATTTCTGATGATGCTGATGTGTTGACACTTGATAGTACTGTGCCATCTGAGGCACTTATGGCTGATTCTCTTTCCCACACCTGGCTGCTAGATTCTGGTGCTTCTTTCCATGTGACACCACATAGAGAATGGTTCTCTAATTATGCAGCAAAGTCTCTTGGTACCGTGAGACTTGGTGACTCTTACCAATATGATGTTGTGGGGATTGGAGATGTGGTTGTGCAGTTCATTGACGGTTCAAAATTTACTATGCATAATGTACGCCATGTACCTCAGTTATCACGCAGTTTGATGTCAGTTGGTCAACTTGATGACCTTGGTTACAAGGTGGTCTTCTATGCTCAGTCTTTCCGTATATCAAAGGGCAATATGGTTATTGCAAAACGAAGGAAAGTTGCCTCACTTTACCCTTTATTTGTATCACAGAAAGAACACTTGTTAGCTGTTACTGAACAACCTATGGCTTGTATTTGGCATGGTCGTTTGGGCCATATATCTCGTAGTGGAATGGAAAATCTTTCTCGTTCTGGCTACTTACCTGTGTTATCTTTCTCTGATTTTTCATTTTGTGAGCATTGTCAATATGGAAAGCAAACCAGAAATGTGCATAAAACGCACATTGACTCTTCAATTCAGCCTTTAGATCTTGTTCATACAGATGTGTGTGGTCCTATGCCCACTAGGTCCTTAGGTGGTTCTCTTTACTTTGTCACTTTCATAGATGATGCTACTAGAAAAGTCTGGGTATATCCTATCAAATCGAAGGATGATGTATTTCCTACTTTCAGAAAATGGTTTGCTTCAGTTGAGACTGAAAAAGGAACTAAGCTTAAGGCTTTACGTTCAGATAATGGGGGTGAGTATACCTCACATGAATTCAGCGTTTTCTGTCAGTGTAGAGGGATTCGTAGAGAGTTTACAGCTCCTTATACCCCAGTACAGAATGGTGTAGCTGAGAGGATGAATAGAACTATTCAAGATAGAGTAGTCTCTATGTTGCATCATGCAAACCTCTCACAAGGTTTTTGGGCAGAAGCAGTATTGACTGCAGTTCATGTGATTAACCTTTCACCTAGTACTGCCAAAGGTCTGAAAGTGGCACAAGAGTTATGGACAGGGAAACCACCATATTATGATCATCTTCGAGTTTTTGGGTGTGAAGCATATGTTCATATACCCAAGAATCTTAGACAGAAGTTGGACCATAAGTCAAAGAAATGCATTTTTCTTGGATATGGTCGAGAAGGACAATTTGGATATCGCTTATGGGATCCTGAAACACGGTCAGTGATCAGAAGTAGTGATGTTTGAGGATACTAGTCCTCCGGTTAGCATGCATAAAAATGCTACACATAGGGATGTTCAAGAGAATGTCCATTCAGATCAGTCTGCACATGTTCCTGTTCAGCAACCATTGAGACGTTCTGCACGTGTCTCATATCCACCTGATAGATATGTTCCAGGTTTAGATTTTGTTATGCTAACAGATGCCAGTGAGCCCTCTTGCTACAAAGAGGCTATGCAGACAGAGGATCATGTCAAGTGGGAGCGTGCCATGAAGAGTGAGTTGGATTCTATTCACAAGAATGGTACTTGGGACTTAGTACCTTTGCCAAAGGGCAGGAAAGCTTTACCATGTAAATGGGTATATAAGCTGAAATTTACATCAGATAGTTCTTCTCCAAAATATAAAGCACGACTTGTTGCAAAGGGTTTTAAGCAACAACATGGTGTTGATTTTGAGGAAATCTTCTCTCCAATGGTCAAGATGACTACTTTGCGCATGTTGCTTGGATTCGTTGCAATGGAGGACTTAGAGCTAGTCCAAATGGATGTGAAAACAGCTTTCTTGCATGGAGATCTTACAGATGAGATCTATATGGAACAACCAGAGGGTTATGTAGTTCTTGGCAAGGAAAGTCTAGTTTGTAAGCTCAAGAAGAGCTTGTATGGACTTAAACAGTCTCCTAGACAATGGTACCAAAAGTTTGATGCTTTTATGAAGTCCCAAGGCTATTCTCGGAGCAATGAGGATCATTGTCTCTACACAAAGAGATGTTCTGATGGAAGCTTGATATGCTTGATACTTTACGTCGATGATATGTTGATTGTTGGGAAGTCCTCTTATGATTTGTCAATTCTCAAAAAGAAGTTGAGTCAGATATTTGATATGAAGGATTTGGGGGATGCCAAACATATTCTTGGCATGCGCATCACTCGTGATAGGAGTAAAAGATGCATATACTTGTCTCAAAGTGAGTACATATCCAAAGTACTTCATCGATTCAATATGCAGGGTGGAAAGGCATTGAGTACACCTTTACCCACATATGTGAAATTGAGCAAGGATGACTGCCCCAAATCAGATGAGGAAAAGGAATTCATGACCAAAATTCCCTATCAGTCTGCTGTTGGTAGTCTCATGTATGCTATGGTAGCTACGAGACCAGACATTGCATTTGCAGTGGGAGTTGTGAGCAGATATATGTCTAACCCTGGCAAGAAACATTGGGAAGCGGTCAAAATGATTTTGAGATATCTGAGTGGCACTAAGGACAAGTGTCTATGCTTAGGTAGAGGGAAAGCATCCATTATTGGTTACACAGATTCTGACTATGCTGGTTGTGTAGACAATCGTAAGTCTACATTAGGGTACATTTTTCATTTTGCTGGAGGTGCTATCTCTTGGAGATCTCGTCTTCAAGAATGTACAGCTGTTTCCACCACAGAAGCAGAGTATGTTGCAGCAAGTGAGGCATGTAAGGAAGCATTGTGGCTTTCTCGTCTTGCTTGTGATATGGGTTTGCCTCAGCATGTACCTCACTTGCTCAGTGATAGTAAGAGTGCCATTGCTTTGGCTAAGAATCCGGTCTATCATGCAAAGACCAAGCACATTGAGGTGAGGTATCACTTCATTAGAGATTGCTTAGCCACTGAGAGCATTATTCTTGAGAAGGTTCACACTCGAGATAATGCTGCAGATGCTTTGACTAAAGCTCTACCACATGATAGCTTTCGACACTGTTGTCACTTGATGGGGGTTACTTGATTCTTGATCTTACGCAGTCACTTGTATACTGTGTAACATGCCCATCAGGTGGGAGGTATAGTTTGTATACTTACACTCAGGTATTCTTTATCATTCTTTCTTTTTTCTCCCATAGTTACTCTGGCCATATTGGCCTTTAGTGGGAGATTGTTACCGTTAGTGTCCATGTGAAAGGCCAAATGGCCACCGGACACTTCTTTGTATATGTTCTTTAATAAAACATATAGTGGCCCGGTCAATCACAGACTGTAAGTTCGACCGCATTTGTAAGACCTAAGAAGTCTGTGTTCGTGCTCCCTGTGTACCGCGTTTTCTGCGTATTCTACAACCTCTGTGCGGAGTACTGTGTGTGGCGTCAGGAGCTCGGTTTTCTACTCCGAGCATATCGTCGTGGAGCTTTCGAGAAGGAGAGTGCAGTGTGGTGCATCGCCATCGAAATACTTCAGTAGGAACTACAACACAAACAAGAATTCAAAGATCATCATCTTCAATGCCATCTACATCATCTTCAATAACTCGATTTGGAGGTGTATAGGTCAATTTTCAACATCCCGCACAATATTCCACAGTCCTTTTATGACTAATACATGACACATCATATATACTAATAATGGGTAATTGGTACCATCCAACTTGTCCTCAAGAGCCAACATATGAAATACATCATTGCTTTCAGCCATGGCCACTGATTAAAATACCCTGATGTAGAAAAACGATTGTATCTCCAAAACTTGAACAGAACTACCATATCGAGTTCTGCTAAACTTGTAGCACACTTTGAGGTGCTTGTAGTGGCGAATCAATATATGTTTTGCACAAAAGGATGAAATTTCTTGCACATGTGCAGCGATAGTGCATTTGCAGGATGAAACGAGCTCATATCCAAATTTCGACACTACACAACGAAGTTGTTTTGAATCATTAATCACCTTGAGTATGCTCACTAAATTTCGCGCGATTTTGAAACTGTGACCCAAGGGGTGTTGATGATGCCCTAGATGAAGCGGGGACCTACTTTGATACCATTTGTTAGAGTTTGAGGTTTTCGGAAGCACATGAACACAAGGAAGAAGAAGAAGCTTGGAGCATAACACATAATACTCAATGTATTATGAAGTGAATGTACAAGGGTAAGTTACTCATTAGGGTTATAGGCATATATACACGGGGAGGGGGAGACCTCCTAGAGAGGGAAAAAGTGCCCCGATGGTCCTAAGTGTAATCACACACATCAATACTGAAATATGTAAGCACATTCATCACTGAGTTCTTTAAAAGTGGAATTAGGCATAATACATCATCCTTGATTCACAGCTTTGAATGGACCGCTCAAGAAATACTCAAGCTGGCAAGATGTAGGTTCATGCAATACATTGAGAGATATCATATTCTAGAGTTTCCTACTCAAGCTAAGAAATTATCATTGTTCTTAGATGAACTCTTAAGTGAGAAACTTAGATCATATGTGTACTTAAAAGAACCACATACCTTGGATTAGTGCTTGAGAATGTGCATTGACATTGAGGACGACTTAGGAGAAGCCTTGGAACTCTTCAAGCTATGTAAGGAGGCACACTATTTAGCTAGTGTAGCTCCACAATTTCATCATCTGTAGATGAATTTGCATAGCTAGTAGCTCGAAATCTAGGCAAAAATATCCAAATCTTTGTTCTTGCAACACGTAGGAGTGACCACTAAAGTCAACTTGAAAGATTACACATTTAGAGATGTCCCACCTCTATAATGGAACACAAGGTGCAAGAAGATTCAATGTTGGTTATTTTCTCTTCGAACTCATCTATTTCTTGATAGACATCCATCTTGTGCACTTCCTTTTTCCCTTTCACCCCTTCTCCTAACATATAGTCTATCACATTTACTCCTTCACCTTGCATATACTCTATGTTGATATATTTAGGTAGTGATGTGTGTGAACACACTAGGATCGTTGGGGCACTTTTTTCCCTCTTTAGGAGGTTTTTTTCCCCAGCTTGTATGTATGCCTACTACCCTAATGCGTCACTGATCTTTGTACATTCTAGTGGTAATACATTCAGTATTATATGTTGTGCTTCAAGCTTTTTCTTCTTCCTTATGCTATTTGCATGCTTTTGTGGACATCAAACTCCAACAACTGGTATCAGAGCAGGTTGCCGCTTCATCTAAGGCATCGTCAACACTCCTCCGATCACACTCTCAGAATTGCATGAAATTTGGTGAGCATACTCAAGGTGATTAGCAGTTCAAAACTACTTGGCTCTATTGTGCCGAGATCACGATATGAGCTCGTTTCGGCCTCTGAATACACTATCATAGTGCTTGTGTAGGCAATTTCATCTTTTTGTGCCAAAGATATATACCAATTTCCATTTGCCAGTATAAGCATCTCGAAGTTTGCTGCAATTTTAATGGAACTTGTTAAGGTAGTTATGTTCAACTTTTTCAGTTATCGTCATTTGTTTACATTAGGGTATTTTAGTGAGTGGCCATGGCTGAAAGCAATGATGTATTCCATATGTTGGCTGTTGAGGATAAGTGAAGTATTTTGATGGCGATGCACCACAATGCGCACTCCTTCTCTCAAGCTCCATGATGATATCCTCGGAGTAGAAAACCGAGCTCCTAAGGCCGCACATGATAGTTCACACAGAGACTACAAAATATGCAGAGAACACAGTACACAGGGAGCACAAAGACAAACTTCTTAGGTCTTACAAATGCAGTCGAACTTACAATCTATGACTGACTAGGCCACTATATGTTTTATTAAAGAACATATACAAAGAAGTGTCCAGTGGCCATTTGGCCTTTCACATGGATGCTAACGGTAACAATCTCCCACTAAAGGCCAATATGGCCAAAGTAGTTATAGCAGAAAAATAAAGAATGATTAAGAATACCCGAGTGTAAGTGTACAAACTATACCTCCCACCTGATGGGCATGTTACACAGTATACAAGAGATTGTGTAAGATCATGAATCAAGTCATACTCATCAAGTGACAACAGTGTCGAAAGCTATCCTATGGTAGAGCTTTAGTCAAAGCATCTGCAACATTATCTCGAGTGTGTACCTTCTCAAGAATAATGGGCTCAGTGGCTAAGCAATCTCTAATGAAGTGATACCTCACCTCAATGTGCTTGGTCTTTGCATGATAGACCAGATTCTTAGCTAAAGCAATGGCACTCTGACTATCACTGAGCAAACGAGGTACATGCTGAGGTAAACCCATATCACAAGTAAGACGAGAAAGCCACATTGTTTCCTTACATGCCTCACTTGTTGCAACATACTCTGCTTTTGTGGTGGAAACAACTGTACATTCTTGAAGATGAGATCTCCAAGAGACAACACCTCCAACAAAATGAAAAATGTACCCTGATGTAGACTTACGATTGTCTACACAACCAACATAGTCAAAATCTATGTAACCAATAATGGATGCTTTTCCTCTACCTAAGCATAGACACTTGTCCTTAGTGCCACTCCGATATCTTAAAATCATCTTGATCGCTTCCCAATGTTTTTTGCCAGGATTAGACATATATCTGCTCACAACTCCCACTGCAAATGCAATGTCTAGTCTCGTAGCTACCATAGCATACATGAGACTACCAACGACAGACTGATAGGGAATTTTGGTCATGAATTCCTTTTCTTCATTTGATTTGCGGCAATCATACTTTCTCAATTTCACATATGTGGGTAAAGGTGTACTCAATGCCTTTCCACCCTGCATATTGAACCTGTGAAGTTCTTTGGATATGTACTCACTTTGAGACAAGTATATGCATCTTTTACTCCTATCTCGAGTAATGTGCATGCCAAGAATATGTTTGGCATCCCCCAAATCTTTCATATCAAATGTCTGACTCAATTGACAAGTCATAAGAGGACTTCCGAGCAATCAACATATCATCAACATAAAGTATCAAGAATATCAAGTTGCCATCTGAGCATCTCTTTGTGTAGAGACAATGATCCTCATTACTTCGAGAATAGCCTTGAGACTTCATAAAAACATCAAACTTTTGGTACCATGGTCTAGGGGACTGTTAAAGTCCATATAAGCTCTTCTTGAGCTTACAAACTGGATTTTCCTTGCGAAGAACTACATAACCCTCTGGTTGTTCCATATAGATCTCATCTGTAAGATCTCCATGCAAGAAAGCAGTCTTCACATCCATTTGGACTAGCCCTAAGTCCTCCATTGCAATGAATCCAAGCAACATGCGTAGGGTAGTCATCTTGACCACTAGAGAGAAGATTTCCTCGAAATCAACACCATGTTGTTGCTTAAAACCTTTTGCAACAAGTCGTGCTTTATACTTTGGAGAAGCACTATCTGATGTGAACTTCAGCTTATATAGCCAATTACATGGTAAAGCTTTCCTGCCCTTTGGCAAAGGTGCTAAATCCCAAGTACCATTCTTCTGAATAGAATCCAACTCACTCTTCATGGCACGCTCCCACTTGACATGATCCTGTGTCTACATAGCCTCTTTGTAGCAAGAAGGCTCACCGGCATCTGTTAGCATAACAAAATCTAAACGTGGAACATATCTATCAGGTGGATGTGAGACACGTGCATAACATCTCAATGGTTGTTCAACAGGAACGTGTGCAGACTGATCTAAATGGACATTCTCTTGAACATCCCTATGTGCAGCATTTTTATGCATGCTAACTAGAGGACTAGTATCCTCAAACACCACTCTTCTCACTTCAACCTCCTTAATGGGTTGTTTATGCATCTTAGACTCATTGAAAATGACATCACTACTTCTAATCACTGACCGTGTTTCACGATCCCATAAGCGATATCCAAATTGTCCTTCTCGACCATATCCAAGAAAAATGCATTTCTTTGACTTATGGTCCAACTTTTGTCTAAGATTCTTGGGTATATGAACATATGCTTCACACCCAAAAACTCGAAGATTATCATAATATGGTGGCTTTCCTATCCATAACTCTTGTGCCACTTTGAGACCTTTCACAGTACT